>UFQX01000174.1:205512-661196 GCA_900497675.1 Arapaima gigas | reverse complement strand
GGGGGGGGGGGGGGGGGGGGGGTCTATTTCTGCTTACACTGCAGGATCTATAGTAGCCTGTAGGTACCAGGGAATGGGTTACAAGTCTCCTCCTGTGCCGCTGTCTGTGGTGCCTGAGCTCAGTTGGTGTGTCAAACGGCCCGACTGTATCAATGGGCAACACTGTGAGAAAAGGAGGTGGAGCTTAATGCAAAAGCATCAACCCAAATAGTAAATCATGTTGAAAAAAGCCCTTTATCAGCTATTTAGCAGATCCTATGAATTGATTAATAGGAGGTCTTCCGAGCCATTAAACCAATGTTCAGAAATGATAGGTTTATCAAACCAATGATTCAGACCTACAGTCTTGAGTTTACTGGGTCCAACATGCTGTGGTGATTTTGTGAAACAGATTGAGAGAGTGACAGATGTGGGATGCTTTGACAATTCCTGAGAAGTTGGAATGACAACAGCCCACCCACCTGCCTGGTCAACACCTGTCCTTCTCCTCAGAGAAATGGCACCAGAAAGCTGATGGAAACTGCTGGGTTTGGTTGGCTAGGCCCTGCGGAAAGCTGCTGGAGGCGAAAAGGTCTGCAATCTGTTTTTGATGCTCTCGGACCAGCAAAATCATATTTGTGTCAGTTTTCTTATGCTAAGATTATTTTTTGCAGATATTTGTTGCATTCAAATGTTACAAATGAATCTCCTGGACATCTGATGCGGCACAAACCATCCTCCAGCATTTGATACGGAAAAACAAGCATTTGAGTTGTCTGTTGCTGATCGATGTTTTTAAGTTACATTTGTTTAATAAAAATTGTGTCATTTAGACACGTTTGACTATGATGTGTCCCCCGTGTTATGTTAGTCTTCACATCTGACTTGACGGTCAGATAGTTCTATGGAAATTGACGGAAAGTAAGGGTCCTTCTGAAAACAGCTTGTGTGTGAGGAACAAAGAAATGTACCGGTTATTGGGTAGCTTTTTCCACTGCAAATTAAACAAAAGCAAATGTTTGCGTTGGGAGTATAGGATCCATTGTTCATACTTTCAAGATGAGCAAACAAGATGCTGGTTGTTCAAAGAGATTCAGGAAATATTATATGGGTGGATTTAATGAACTGTTGTTTAATGGTTAACTGGAATGGCTTCCAAAACTGCAGGTTGTAATAGGAGAGAATGAACTTCTTTTGGGCACCAGAGGCAGTGACATGTTTTACCTGTGAAATTTGCTTTTATATGCACTTAAGTGGTTTTTGAATATGCACATGCTGTTGTATACATGAAGAAGATGTGTGGAATTCTGCAGAAATACAAGCTGAAGATGTTATGCACAATGTAGGCAGCCCATCACATGCATAGACAGACTCAGATAATAGCTTTTGCATTGAACTGTGTTATAAAGCACCTTATGCCTGGAACCTTGGCAACAGCATAATGAAATACAAACATGCCTTTGATTCATTGTTCAGAAATGGTCTGGCTTGATGCTAAGAGATGGTTTATGGAGGAAACAGTTTGGGCTCAGCAGGAGGCCATGTGACCGTCAGCACTAACTAAGGTGAATATATTTACAAGACTTTAATTCATTTAGCAGACGCTTTCCTCGAAAACAATGTGCAATGACAAGTGTGAAGGATTCAGCTGACAGTGTCATCCAAAGAGGATGCTCTACAACTTCCTGCAAACATTCATCCATCTATACACCAGACCAATGTACCAGACATGCATGGACTACTGACAAAGTCACAAAGTGAACTTTGTCAGATGATGGTCACACAAACACAGGGAGAACAGCAAATTTCATACCAACAGTGGGGATCAAAGTCACATCCATGCTGGGGTGGTCACTTCTGGTGAGGAGCACAAGACTCGGGGAAGTGCGTTGCAGAGACCAGGATGAGGAGGAAGCTGCAGCCCATCACAGACATTGGCTCACATCTCCTAAGTGAAGTGATCATGAGCTTTTTTAGCCCTGGGTTGTTCAACTTAGGTGCACTAAGAAGCTTTTCTGGGGGTCATTCTTAAGAACTGTCATCCACCTCCATAGTGTCACACAAGGGCCTGTCAACAATGAGACCACCTTTTACTTGTCATAATTGTAATTTGTTATTTATTTATTTATGTTTTGTGAGTGTCTTATGTTAAGTGTCATCTGTGTCCAGCTGTTGTTCTTCCAATTTTCAAGGTCATGGAAGTTCTGTCCTGTCCCATTCAGTTGCACCATGTAGGGCCTACGAGGCAACCACCCTATCCACTGTGCCACCGTGCAGGAATACTTTTATATGATAACTTTTTGTTGGTGAAAGTAAATTAGCTAACCCCTCCACCCCATTCCTTCTACCATCCTTCCGCAGGTATCCGGTACAGCCCTGATGTGTCCGTGGATGAAGTAAAGGCTCTAGCCTCTCTGATGACCTACAAATGTGCAGTTGTAGGTAAGAAGCTGTTTTTATGATCTCCACAGGCTGTACACTCTTGGTGTTCCAAGGTGTAATGTTGTTTTTGAATGTATGTATTTCTCTAAATAATCTATTACAACTATTTATTTTTAATAACCACTACCATTTCCTTCTCTCTTCCCATGTTTTGTGGTGTACATCCCACCTAGTGCCAACACCAAAGATCTTCCCAGGAAACTTTATGGTGCCATAAGCCTGCAACAGAAAGCACATCTTGGCAGTCCTGTTATTGTCTTTGGTGATTTTAATAAGGCTAATTTAAAAACAATCCTTCCCACCCGCATGCACAATGTCCTACCAGAGGTGTGAACAGTCTGATCACACCTTTGTGCTATTTGCACACACAACCAGCTTCTGAGGATAGCAAAAGTAGGCACAAACCAAATAAAAACACGGTAAGAGGTGGTAACTAAAGTGCTGCAGGGCTGTTTTGGTCACACAGACTGAAACATATTCAAAACTGCTGCCGCGTGGACTTGGAGGAATACACATCATCTGTCATTGGTACATCTCCAAGCGTGTGGATAAAGTTGTGGCCACCAAGTCTGTCACCATCCAACCAAACCAGAAGCTGTGGTTTAACTCCAGGGTCCAGAAGCCGTGGTTTAACTCCAAGGTCCATGCGCTGCTGAAAGCCCACAATGCTACATTCAGATCTGGCGATGGAACAACGCTGAAAGCAGCCAGAGCCAATCTCACCAAGGACATAAGGAAAGCCAAGGCAGCCTACAGCCAGAGGATCCAGAAGCATTTTATAGACAACAACCCGAGGAGGATGTGGCAGAGTATACAGACCATCACCGACTACAAAAATAACAACAGTGTCAATGATAGGAACGTGTCCCTGCTGAATAAGTTGAATGACTTCTATGCTCAGTTTGAGGCCCTCAACACGACACTAGCCATGAAAGCAATACCTCCTCCTGGCGATCAGTTACTGTCTCTAGCTGATGTGAAGAGAATTCTGGCATGATTCAACATCCGGAAAGCTACAAGTCCAGACGGTATTTCTAACTGTGTGATAATGGAGTGCACTACTGAACTGGCATCTTTAACACCTCCCTTGGTCAGGCTTTTGTCCCTAAGTGCTTCGAATCCACCACCATCACTCCTGTCCCTTGTGTCCTGCCTGAAAGACTATCGTCCGATTGCACTCACCCTGGTCATCATGAAGTGCTTCGAAAGACCAGTCAAGTCCCACATCAGGGCCTGCAACCCACTCTCCATATTAGACCCACACTAGTATGCCTACTGGCTCAACAGATCTACTGAGGATGTCATCACCACCACAGTGCGTCTGGTCCTATCCCTCCTGGAGGGTAAAGAATGTTATGTCTGAATGCTGTTCATTGACTTCAGCTCAGCATTCAGCACCATCATCCCCTAGCAGGTGGTCAGTAAACTGTCCTCACTGGATCTGGACATTCACCTGTTCAGCTAAATCCTGGAGTTCCTGACCAAAAGGCCACAGACTGTGAAGATCCAGGGCTATGCTTCCCTCACCAACATCTTGAACACAGGGCTGTGTGCTCAGCCAACTGCTGTTTACCCTCCTAACCCATGACTGTGTTGCCAAATAAAACAGAAACTACATCATCAAGTTTGCTGATGAGACTACAGTTGAGGGCCTCATCACCAACAATGATGAGTCAGCCGACAGACGGGAAGTGGAGTGACTTGTGGCCTGGAGCAAGAACAGCAATTTTTCTCTCAGTGTCAGCAAGACTAAGGGGATGACTGTTGTCTTCAGAAGAACTTAAGCTGGTCATACTCCTCTGTGTGCTGGTGTTTCCGTAGTCGAGCTGGTGTAAATTTTCAAGCTGGGAGTGCACATCACCAAGAACTTCTACTGGACCAGTAAGTTTGGAAAAGGCACAACTGCATCTCCACTTCCTGAGAAGAATGAAAACAACTGGACTTCCAGCTCGCATCCTCACCAGCTTTTATAGGTGTGCCATAGAGAACATCCTGACCTCCTGCACCTCAAGCTCAGGAACAGCTTCCTACCACAGGCTGTCAGGCTGCTGAACTCTATCATTTTAGGACTGATCACCACCAGGACCACTGCCCTTAACCACTGATATCCACCATATGTTCTTGTATGCTTGTATATTTCTCTCTGTATTGCTATTTAAACGTTGCATTTATCTTCATATTGACCTTTAATCTATCTATATTTGTACTAATCTTTGTATTATTCATTATGTAAATGTCCTTTGCCCTGTTCTGTGCTCCGTGGACCCGAGGACTTTATCTTTGCTCCATTACTTTAATTTTAGGTTAAATGTGTCTGAATTCCCCATGTCAGATTCCTCATATGTGCAGATGTTTCTGGCCTGTAATCTGGACTCTCGGTGATAACATTGTTATTAACAACATATTGAAGCTGCAACTTGGGTATTTGTGGAGAAACTTCATGCATTCTGGTTCTTTCAAGTTATGTCCTGCACTTTGTGGGAAGTCCTCAGCCTGTTTTGTTTGCTTATCCCCTTTCTCTTCTCTTTTTCAGATGTGCCGTTCGGAGGAGCTAAAGCCGGAGTGAAAATCAACCCAAAGAACTACTCCGTGAGTAAAGCACAGCACCCCTCCCTCCTCACAGCCTTGGCTGTTCTGATCCCACTGTCACATGTTACTGAGGTTTAATCCATTATTTCAGGACCTCCTTTTCCAGTTGGACCATGATATATTTTTTGATGCACACTCTACTTGCTGGGGGAGTGTTTGTTTGGGCACAGTCACCCTGGGACCAAACTGAGGGCAGCTGGAAAATGCTCCCATTTGGTCTGTCAAGCCACCCAAAGTGCATCTCTGTTTTATATCCATTTCCGTGGATCCTGTCACCTCCCTGTGGCTTGGGACAGCAGAGAGTTCTATCTGTGTTGTGAACTGGACGCTATCATTTTTGCACATGTTTTCTGGCTGGCTTTTCTTAACAGCAGCCCCTCTGTATCTCTGACTTCCTGAGGGCATCTCAGTAATTTTATTTTCACTGGCGAGACACTGGGAATTGCCCAGTGGAAAGATGAAATGACAACATAAGGGACAAAATTGTTTTCAAGAAGTTGTCACTGCGACACACTTCACATGACTAATATGGTGACGAAGCACCAGTGCTGCATGGAGTTAGCATTTTTTCCCCCATGTTTGTTTTGCTTTCCTCCCACAGTCCAAGGATATGTTTCAGTTGACTGTTGTTACAGTGTGTGCTACACTGGACTGCCTTGTATGATTGCCTTGTAGTGAGTTTAGTGTAGAATAGTGACTATTCCAGTGTCATAAACAGCTGTATAGTCTTTCTTTTCTTAACTGTAACTACTGGCTCTCTTTTCCTAACCCAAAATGACCAAGAGGGGTGGGCAGCCACTGGCACTTGGACCCCACATGGCTTTTTCCTCCCTCATCATCTGGTTGGGAGTTTTTTGTTCTCCTCTCCTCAGTTGCCAGCTGGCTTACTGAGTCACTTTACTAGCAAGCATACATCTTACAGTCATTACATGTGTAGCTAACCATTTATGTATAAAGCTGACTTTGTATCTTCAAGATCTGTTTCTGCTATGTTTCCTGATGTTTTCTTCAGTGCTCCATCACTGTATGAGAAGAGCGCTCTATAAAATGACTGATGTGAAATAGTATATGTAGCTGTGTACAGGTGTCCGCTAAAAATACTAGTTAATCATCGGATTTTGCTTTGGAGAAAATTCTGCTAAATGAATAAAAATCTAAATGTGAGAGGAAGGAATGCTAAATAACATGCCTGGACCTGTGCTGTGATTTACGATGCTGTTGCTGGAGTTGTTCTGCTTCTGGGTGATTAGATGCGAACTAGAGCCAGTGTTCATTATTTCAGCTTTCCATGACGTATTTGTACGAAAGTCAGTAAATACAGTTGAATTTGTTTGTATATTTATTATTTGCAAAGCCTCCATCTTCTGCACAGATGTGCACCAGTATTGTAGAGGAAGCAGGCAATTTTTAGAGCTCTTTATTCTATTCTTCCCTGTCGCTGGAACACTGCCAGTCCTAAATGACACTGAGCTCTCAGCTGGCATACAGAACGTGACACCTTATCGACTGGGTTCAGGTGCCATGTCTGGTGGGCGCTTTTCCTCGCTTGAACTTTCTGCAGGTGAGGCAGATGGTTCTGTATTATGATGAATGTCTGTCTACAGTAACACTGGAGCTTTGTTTGTTTTCAGGGCCGTAGGCACAATTTATGTGGTATGATTGTAGAAGACTTAGTCACCTAATGTCTCACACAGGACAATGAGCTGGAAAAAATCACCAGAAGATTCACCATTGAATTGGCCAAGAAGGGCTTCATTGGTAAGTTGATCACTTTCTAGAATTTTTCTCTCCCAACCCCCCCACTACCCTTTCCCCTGATAAGTAACTGACAGTTTTTTCCACCCTTGCAGGACCCGGCATCGACGTCCCAGCTCCAGACATGAGCACGGGCGAGAGGGAGATGTCCTGGATCGCCGACACTTACGCAAACACGATCGCCCATGGCGTGAGTTACCCTCCTGCACGATTGTCTGCTTTCATTCGGCACCAGTGACGCTGACTTCCTCTTCTATGATGGGGTGGGTAATACGGGTCTGCCTTGGATATACTTAGGGGCCATTGGATGGAGATGGTCTCAGCCAAAAAGGGTTTAATTTCTACATTCGCCAGTCCAATTTTTTTTAAAATTTAGTCTTCAGGTTAGGATTTCATAGAAAAAAATAGTTAATGAGCTTTTTTTATCACATAGCATTTTGCACCAACTTGTGAAAAAGGTGTGAACATCATCATTTTGAGAGAAGAATCAGGGCAGTATAGCAATGTCATTATTTTAATTAATCCTTTCTGTATCCGAATACAATACAACTAACCTGATACCATCTTGTAGAAGCACCATTTATCTTCTACATGTTGGTGCATGTTATAGCACAATAATATGGATGTAAAACAGTGACTTATAGCAAAATTTGAGTAGAGGGAACTTTTCCCATAGCAAACAATGGATCATATGGTTAATGTGGACCAGTGTGACAACAAGAGATTGAAAAGCATGCAGGGCTTAAAGTTGTAAACAAATCCTGTGCTGGGGGAAGGGGGTCACGCTTCAGATGGGCGCTCATTTGCCTGTAAACATGTCCTGCCTCCTGCCTGCACAGGGGTGCAAGATTACCGGCATCTAAAGTTATGACAATGAGAAAAGCCTCATAAATGTTCAGGAAGTGCTGGACTCGCTGTGGATTTTCAGCGAAGGCTCACGAATGGAAATTAATGGACTTTTGTTGCAGCTCTGTTCCGTTGTCATGGCAGCGGAGAAAGTTCCATCTGGATTGTGTCGGGCCGATGTTGACGACATTGTTCACACGGTCATGGCGGGGCTGCGGGTGAAGGGGTGGGGGTTCCTGGGTGAAAGGGGTTTATTCAACACCCCCCCCCCGGTAGTGTGAAGGAAACCTCTAGTCTTGTTCAGCTAGTTCTACCAATTTGTAGATCATTGTGAGTAGCTTGGTGTACAAACCTCACATATAATAATTGAAATTGTTATAAAAAGCACAGTCATCTTAAATAAGGCACCTATACCTCAGTATTTGAGCTCTCTCTTTTCCAAATGGAGAAGTCCTGGTATAGAGTTGCACCTGAGCGAAGCCGACACACATCAGAGAAATGGTGTAAGTTCACACGAATACAAGTGAGAGGCTGCGTGGCAGCCCTGCGCCCAGCATCTGTGTTCTCAGGCTTTGCCTCGTGTGGCCTGTGTTCAAACGCAGTTTGCACTTTCCTGATTTCATTCACTTCTGCTCAGTCACATAATGCCCCAGTAACGGTACATTATTGTTTTTCTCTTTTATGCTGTTTTCGTTTCTTCATTTTTTTGCATAAATTTGGCTATTAAATGTTTGTCTGTGTTACTGCTTTTCTGGAACAAAATGTAAGGTATGATAGTAAAAAAGTAACTGCATAGAAACACAGATGCATATTAATTACCTAGTTAATCGTTTCATATTTAGGAAATTGATGTATGAAATGTTTATCACAGTGAAATAGGTGTTTTAGGGGATTTAGTTTCAGGGATATTTTGGGAAAAGTAATTTGAGTTTTTCAGATGAAATGGGAACAAATCATTAGTTTCCTTATAAGAAATAATGTAAATTCTCAATATGTGAGTTTGGAGATTACGAGTAACATGAGAAACCAGTTGCACTTGGATCCCGGAGTATAGGTGTACTTTCTTTCCTAGTTGGCCTTGTAGGAGATTGTTTTTGAAAGATTTTATTTTTTGGACCTAAAACGATGCACCACTCTAACATCGTTGTTTGAAAGGAAATGGCAAAACTTAGTGGCAGAGTTTTTTGATCATGGGGGAGTGAGGAAAAGCGAACCAGACAGGACCCCCCCCTTCATCTGCAACTGCATGTTTACCGTTGGCCGTCTTCCTGCTTAATGACTCTCACTTGGTGGGTGAAGGCTCATCTCTTCCTCTGTCAGCAGGAGCTCACGTTGTGGGTCGAACTGCTTCACCAATGTAATGTAAACTTTCAGGACATAAACTTTACCCAGAATATACCGTTTTCGTCCTCTGCACACTCCTTTGCTCTATGTTTGGAAACGTGTGGGAGTCACATGGCTGTTGCTGTCCTTGGATGAACCCAGTGGCTGTGGAATGACTCAGACCTTCTGGCCAGGGAGCACATTACTTAAGTGTTTAACAGTTAACAGAAATGTGTGTGTTACGTGTGTATTTTTTACCTTCACACA
The DNA here is from genome assembly GCA_900497675.1 of Arapaima gigas. Taxonomy (NCBI): domain Eukaryota; kingdom Metazoa; phylum Chordata; class Actinopteri; order Osteoglossiformes; family Osteoglossidae; genus Arapaima; species Arapaima gigas. The sequence goes on along the minus strand of UFQX01000174.1, from coordinate 651,995 downwards.
CATTTCTCTGGTTTTTCCCGCAGGACATTAATGCTCATGCGTGTGTCACGGGCAAACCCATCAGCCAGGGGGGTATCCACGGCAGGATCTCCGCTACCGGCCGCGGCCTCTTCCATGGCATCGAGAACTTCATTAATGAGCCGTCCTACATGAACCTGCTGGGCCTCACACCCGGCTTTGCTGACAAGACCTTTGTCATCCAGGTAGGGGGCGCTATGGCACCAGGCAGCCTCACAGGTGGTGGGATGGTTCCTCCCGTGGTGTCTCTCTCTCTCCCAGACTGCAGTCTTGTATTTTTTTTCCTTTTGGTAGAAAGAAAACAAGCACAATGTGACTATAATGTTCTGCTGCAGTTTTTTTTACTGTTGATCTTTGACAATTATATTAAACTTCTAAGTACTGAACAGACAATGTCTGTTTAAACCCAGTTGTGTGAAGGGCACTTCACCACTCTGCAAAGAACAGGTTATGCTAGTTGTGTGTTTGTGTGTGTGTCCGTGTGTGTCCAGGGTCCAGAAGAGCTTCCATTCTGTTCTGGGTTGTTGTTTAGAATTACCGTGGTGATTTACTCTGAGAGCTCCCACCCCAAAAGCCGGACTATAATTATCTGTGAACTGGGGGTGTGTGGTTCTGGGGGGGGGGGGGTATCGCAGTGCCCTGATGCCATGTTTGGCTACCAAGGGACGGGGGGGGGGGGGGGGNACTCACACACTTTGAAAAAAGGATCATCTTCCTGCTGCACTTTGTTTATGTGTGTGAGTAAACTGGGGGGGGGGGGGGGGGGGGGGGGGCTGTAATTTCCCACTCTTCAAAGGAAACATTGACATGGACAGAGAGGATTAGGCTGCCCGGGAATTAAATTGTCTTCTTCAGAGATGTGCAGATGTTGGAGGAAAAAGGGGGCGAGGCTGATGGTGTAGAGGAAGAGGCCCTTTATTTTATTTACAGAGTGCCCATCCCCCCACTCCACGCCACCCCTGGTCATTGCCAGGGACCGCCCACCTCGGGCTGCTGTGTCTCTGCCGCCTGAACAGCGAAGAGCAGATGGTTGCAACCTGAGAATGAGGGCTGGAAGTGGAGAGCATGAGCTCATGAGTCCTGTACTGAAATGAAAAGGGTGGCGGGGGTGTCACGCAGGCTCCTCCCCCAGCAGTAGTTTGTCACATGACTGACAGTTACGGGGGTGTACCTGCATCTTGTTTTCTGTTGCTGTAATGTGTGTGTATAAATACGGAAGTGTGCACACACAGGTCGATGCTTCATTCCTGCTACCCCACTTCCCATTAGGGCTTTGGCAACGTGGGTCTGCACTCTATGCGTTACCTGCACCGCTACGGCGCCAAGTGTGTCGGTATTGGCGAGGTGGACGGCAGCATCTGGAACCCCAACGGCATTGACCCCAAGGAGCTGGAGGACTACAAGCTGGTGAGCTGGAAAATAACAGGATGAACTGGAAATGCCCTGGGCCTGGGCCTGTCTTTATTCAAGCAGACAAAATCTGTTTTGAGAGCGCCCTCTAGGCCCTGTGTCACAGTACTGCAGTGCACTGTAATAACTTTGAAAATGACCCCAGTGGGTCGTGGTCTGCTGGCGGTGGTTTTATTGAAGTAGCAGTGATGTAAATGCAGCAGATATGTATAAGTTATTCAGCTGAGAACAAGTAAAGATCCAGTAAGCTGACTGCGAGGTGAGGATCATTAGCGGTACTGGAACAAGTGGGTGTGACACGTCATTTTTCACATGTGACCACCCCCCCCAGCAACATGGCACCATTGTGGGGTTCCCCAATGCGAAGCCATATGAGGGTAGCATCCTGGAGGCTGACTGCAACATCCTGATACCCGCGGCGAGCGAGAAGCAGCTCACCAGGAACAACGCCCACAAGGTCAAGGCCAAGGTGGGTCTCTCGTTCTTGTGTGTGTTTGTGCGTGTCTGTGTGTTTGTGGAGGAGGAAGCTGGACCCACCCCTCAAACTTGCGCCTAAAATAAGCTGTGTAGACTTGGGATGTCATCATGTTGGACTTTCACCAGCAAAGTAAATCCAAGCATGTGCCATGTGTTTCAGTCAATGTAGAATCATCACATTGTTGATATTCCTTGTGTTTTTTTGTACATGTTTGCAACAGATAATTGCTGAAGGAGCCAACGGCCCCACCACCCCTGATGCTGACAAGATTTTCCTGGAGAGGAACGTCATGGTCATCCCGGTGAGATTTTCTGGCTGTGTATGCATTTACTCAGTGCTGCTGACGTGCATAAGTGTGTGTATTTATGCGTGTGTCTGTCCCTGCAGGACATGTACCTGAACGCCGGGGGCGTGACCGTCTCCTACTTTGAATGGCTGAAGAACCTGAACCACGTCAGCTATGGCCGACTGACGTTCAAATACGAGAGGGACTCCAACTACCACCTGCTCAGTGAGTTCCTGCTTGACCCAACATGGCCAGTGTCACCAGTTCAGTTTGAGCAATTTTTGCACCAAGAGCAATGGAAGGGAACGGAGAACAAAATGAGTAAAATGGGTTGATGAGTTAAAACTGCAGTGTGTTCTAAAAGAGAGGCTGTGAGTCCTTCTGTGTCGCAGTTATCACGTTACTACTGACAGTTCTGTACTGTGGCCAGAAGAGGGAGCTCTTTTCCAACGAGCTATAGTTTGATAAGACCAGATACAATTTGCTCAATTCTTGCAGGTAAATTAGTTCGCATTACAATGCAAACACAAAACCCATAACAGAAGATGCATGAAAAAAGGTGCAAACTCAATAAATAAATAAATGTCTGTTAAGCTAAAAAAACAGAAAACAATTTCAGTGTTGGGGTTTTATGACCCATTTTGCTCACCACTACCATTCTGGACAAACTTAAAGGTTTCTCAATAACTTGGGGTCCAGTGATTCATTTCTTTCGTGAATCTCCATTTGTCGCTCTCTCCATAAAGCTCATTGATGCAAAAGTAAGTAAGAAGGATCACACCTAGTCTCAGACCGTGCCTTGTGACCCTGAGATGTCACCCATTTCCACAACATATTTTCACATCTCGAAATGTAGAGACGTCCTTTGCGTGCACCTGTGGGAGGCTCCGTGACCCTCAGCAACACTCCATCGGGGGTGCCAGCAAGCAGTGCCTTAAAGGCACAGATTTTATGACCTTAACCGCATTCGCAGTGGGAGTGGGAGAAAATCACAGCAAGAGACTGTGAAATGTTCTGGGTGTCTCCCAGTGGCATACCAAAGGTGTCAGGTAGAAAGCCAGGGGAGTCACACCACAATTGTTTAGGAAAAAAAAACATGCAAGTGAAAATTTTGGGTGACTAAAACAGGTGAAAGCAAATAAAATAATTATCAGTAAGGGGTGCGCTGGGTAGGTCAGACTGATGTACATGTGCCGGTCCCATCAATTCCCTGCACTAGTGTACATCAGTTAAGTGTGGTCTGGACAGCAGCTGTAATATGTTGCATATATATCGCGTTATACCTGTAAATGTAATGGAAAGGTAACATGTCCGACATGGAGAATTTGCATTTTTATGAATTTTCCGTTGTTTGGGTTATAAATTTGAGAGACGGGAAGAAGAGTTTCATTTCAGCAGCGCAGCAGCACACCTGCACTCATACAGCCCACCGACACACCGGCCAAAACACCTGAACAGCGAGCACAGAGAGGGCCCACACTGCCCTTATAATCCCCCATAGCGCATTATGGGACCCATAATCCTTTGCTGCTGTCTATCTGTAAATAGTTGGGTTATGGAGGATTGCTCGTCTCATTGCTTAAGGTGTTTGACAGTTTCAGGGTCGGGCAAGTCAGAGCACTCTGCCGGTGCTGGTGGTATGCCCTGCAAGATTTTTTTGCTGAAAAAACATCTGCCCCAGGTACTAAATTCTTTGGTTATGTCTGGTGTCTCTGCACCGAGTTTGGTGGAATTGTCTTGGTGTTTAAAGCGCAGCTCAGGGGTTCCAGGCCCACCCCAGCTGCCCTTCTCAGTGTCTGCACTGTGGTTTTATTATTGCATCATTATAAAGCAGGGTAAATGGCTGGTGTGGGACTCAGGTGTGCAGATCCTCATTAAGAGAGTCTGGTTACCAGCAGCACATGAACAACAGGGGAAGACGTGCTTCTATATCTAATGTGCTTTGTATGCATTTTCCCCACTCAGTGTCTGTACAAGAGAGTATGGAGAGGAAGTTTGGTAAGCAGAGTGGACCCATACCTGTGGTTCCCACAGCGGACTTCCAGGCCAGAGTGGCGGTCAGTGTGTCTCTGTTGTCGTTTCCTTCCTGAAATATCCGATTTTCATTTGAATGACATTCTGAGTTATTAATCTTGATAAATTTGAAGCCTTCCCAAAATTATCGCATATAAATTGACTGATTATGAGGTTGTCATCTAAGACCATATGACTCCTACAGCTGTCGAATCCAAGAAGATTATTACATTCAAGACATTATTACACATCTGCTTTCTTTTGCAAAGGATCATTTTGACGTCATTTTGATCTGAGTCCATGTTGCCTGTGCCTGACAGTTTAGTGCCGAGCACAATTTTGCACTGTCACGCCTTCTTTCTGGCTGCAGGGGGCCTCGGAGAAGGACATTGTGCACTCAGGCCTGGCCTACACCATGGAGAGGTCTGCCAAGGTAAGCGTGCGAGTTGATTCCTCAGCGAGCGTTTGCAGTGTCTCATGTCACTAAGATGCTCGGCATCTCTTTTTGTCAAGATTAAAAGACTCTTTATAGTTTTTAATTACACGGTAATGTACTCCAGGGAAAATGCTGACAGACAGGTTGGGCTCAGGTGTGTGAGGGAGGTGCATCTCGCTGCCTGATGGCCGGTCGTGTATCGGAGTCTAACACAATGCTCAGAGATCAGCCCTGTCCTCCGGGGGATTGTGTTCCCTATCTCACGCATGTGTTTGTCACACACACAGTGGGTGTTATCCATCCTCTCGAACTCTGAACATGTGCGGTTTGTGGTCTCACGTGGTGTCTGGTCTGCAGATAACATGGGGGTTAGGAAGTCTGGATTTGCTTGTGCTCAAGGGGGTTAATAATTCAGACTGAAGAGTTAATATTAGTCTCAGCAACACACTCATTCCTGTTGTCAAAGTTGCAAACATTTTCCAAGTTATCTTTACCTGTGTTTTGTTCAATTATCTGGTTTCCAAAACTTCTCTCTGGTGACGAACGCAACTGGAAGCCAGTAAAGATCACCTATCCCGAATACGAGAGCAGGGGCCACTTTAATTCAACACACTTGCACAGTGTTTATCTAGATTATGTCTGGTGTTCCTCAGTTTAGGGGATCGGTACCAAGAGGTGGACTGTTGTGAATATTTGCGTGATGAATTGGATAAACATTAAACAGGATTTTGTGAAAACAAAGTATTTTTATTATCCTTTTAAACCAGTTTTAATGTGGCTTGAGCTTAACATTAAAGGCTTGCATAACATCTATATTTGTTTTTGCTGTATCTAAAATTTTTGCAGAACCTTACCAGTAAATTGCTCAGGGGACATCTGTGCTGCTAACCTATTACTGAGTGTAACTATGACAAACAGTCTTCTGGTCCCAGTTGTGTTTGTAAATTGATGGATTCCTGTGTTTTTTCCCCCTCAACTTTCTTTTTGCCGCAGCAAATCATGCGCACAGCCAGCAAGTACAACCTGGGCCTGGACCTGAGGACGGCCGCGTACGTCAACGCCATTGAGAAGGTCTTCAAGGTGTACAACGAGGCTGGTCTGACCTTCACATAAACCAGTCCTCGGTCAGCCATGAAATCTCCACCCCCAAATCCCCAAGTGACATCTTCATCTTGGTCAGTGTGTCAGCACACACTGCAGGTCCTACACACCTTCTCAGCCTCCCTGACCACCACCTTCTGTGAAACCTAACAACCACTTGCCATATGATATACTTTACATTGTTATCACCATTCTAAACATGCTGGAACGACATTTCCACCATTGTGGGTCTCCGACTGCTGTAAAGCCTCCCTGATTTGGCTCGGCTGCTCAAGGGGGAACCAGCAGACCTCCAAACCATGCTATGAGTCTTATATGCAGCAAGGGTCATGCAGCAACATTCACAGTGGTATTTTTTCGGGTACTTTTGACCTTTCCTTCTCTGTCAACATTGACCTGTACTGTAATTCTGTGGCTATTTGAGAAAAATGCTGGTTTTTATTTATCAGTTAGCATGGCCGTGAGCCTTCCGCAGCACCCTCCAATTGTCTGCACATTTGTTCATATTCTGTAATTTGTGGTCTTTTGTTGCAAAAATAGACAGATACTGTTGAAAGGCACTTTACTGTGGCGCCACTGTGTGTCTCAGTTTCCCACATTACCTCAGAAAGGGCCCCGTTCGGCACATTTTGCTTGTCAATGTTCAGTTGTGTCACATTTCACTTATGTACTCTGGTTTTTGAAGTTCTCTGTTCACATATTTTGACTTTGTGTTGAAGATGTTCCAAAGGCACTTGCCGTTCCTTTTTGCCATTTTGGTTATTAAATCTCATTCTGATGTCTGCTGCTCATGTCTGCTTCTTTGCACCATTCAGAAAAGGGACATTGGGATTGAGGGGAAGAATAACATGGGAATACGTCCAGCCCCCCAGGGTTATTCCAATGTGTACTTGGACCTTGTGGCACTTGATCAGCATTGGGGAAAATTTGTATGGCCTCTTTTGTTGAAAACAATTAAAATGATCAATAAAATGCTAAATCTGTTCTGAACTTTTATGTGACACTTCTCTCCAACGTGTCTTACAGAGTGCGACCTGTAGGCAAAGCTCTCTGTCTATGTAGCACAGTATTTTTGCTGTATCAGTTTAGGGTAAATACCTTAATCACTGGTGCTACAGCAGGGGTTGGGATTCAAACCCTTGTCCTTCAGCTGTAAGTCAACATTATGCCACGTTCTGGTCCGCCGAATCCTGCGCTTATACAGACAGTGCCGGCTTAACCGAAAATTCCCTTTGTGAGTGTTGTTAGGAAATGTGTGTGTTTGTGTGAGATTGATGGTTTTCTAACATTATTTTATAGAGATCTTGCACCCATGGATCGAAAGGCGATAAAATTGAAGCTGGATAAAGGATGCCTTTTTATTATATTTAGTACACATTGCAGCTGATGATCACCATTACTGACTGAACAAAGGGTTTAGAAGCAGGCTTTTAGGAGAGCTATTGCTTGAGAGTTTATCTGATATATACTAGCATTACCAATGTGAAGAACTAGAAAAAGACCTCTGAAACCACCTGGGAGAAATGTGGTTGACTGGAATGATGCTCTTGTACACATGAATTAAAAACATTTTCTGCTGCTTAGGAGGTTGGTTCAAATCTGGCGATTTGAAATCTCCTGGTGAGGTTGACGTTCATGTGGAGAAGGTGGGTTAGCTGAGGACAGGTGAGACTTGCAGGAAGAGAATCACTTGAAGAGCTGCTTGCCAAAGTCCATGGCTGACTCTGTGGCCTTTTTCATGGCTGCCTCCTGGGCGACTTTGTTTGCAGCGTTTGACAGCGTGTCTCCAATGCCGCCCTCTGAAACACACCACAAGTTGCATGAGCTTTCTAAAGTATCCCTGGGAAGAGATCCATCAGAACTTTGGAACACATCACTTCCTACAAAACTGAAGATCACCCACTGTCATGTTGCTGCTGCTGCTTTTGCTGTTTGTTGTCTCCTATGAGGGTTCCAACCTTCTGTTTGGTCATGGTAGCTGAGATGACAACAAAATGGTCGTGTCATTGGAAAAACATCAAGCAGTTGACATCTGGATAATTCCTGTGGCTCACTTTGGTACGTCAAGGGTACATTATTCTGCAATTTCCAACCAAGGAACCATAGACATTACCAATAATGCTCTTCAAACTGAGTCAAGCAAGTTTCATCACTTCTTATTAAAATGACAATTTAAATAGTAATTTACTAAAGGTTAACTTACACTAGAGAAATTACCAAATGCTGAATGAAGTTAAAAAGGGACAGAGAAGATGTTGGGTAGAAGACTGAGTGAGGGGCAGTGATAACATTCTGCTAAGGTCCAATCTAATGTCCATTTGTCCAAAGCCACAAAGGTGGGGGACAGACCAGTACAGCATACAACTGGACTCGGTGCTACACTTCATGGAAAAACCATGCTTATATTTTTAGGAGGGAGAGGAAATGTCCTGAGCCACCAAAATCAGTTGCCAGAATTTTAATAGCTACTGATGATGTATTCATAGATTTAGAAATAAGAATTCTTAGCTAACATATGAAGTCAAAGTCAAAGTTAAGTCAAAAAGTATTAATTTTTTTATATTGTTGCTTGCAGCAGTAGCTGGGGATACTTTTTGACTTGCCTTTGTATTTATAAAATAACAATCTGACAAAATACCAAAATGTGAGGAATATTGTCGCAGATGTTTACGCGTGAGATTATTTGTCAGCGCAGAAATCCTGTAAGGAATATAGAGGTGCGGCAGAAAAAAGAGGCCGCTGCTGAATTACGGTGCACATTTCAAAGGTAAACAACTGCAAGGAGAAGTTTGAGGCACGTTATCGGCAGCTGGGGAAAAAGAGGGAACGTAGTCCAGCTCATTCTCTCCAGAATTCAGTATCTAAACTACAGTTTTCAATGAAACGCAAAAGGTGGAACTTTTATTCTTAGAGCTACACTGAAAGTAAGACTGCAGACATGAAAAGATTGTCAGCTGCAAAATTAAGCCCCCCCCTTCTCCTGTGCTCACCTGCTTGGTCGATCGCGTTTCCGACTTGGTTATGGAGGGAACCCTTGAACATGTCCATGTCTGGCTTTGGTCTTTACCTTCACGTTGGTCTGCTAAAGGACTGGATTTGATGGCACCAAGCATCAGGCAGCTGGTTTTATAGGGATCTCAGACCACACCCCCCCCATAGACTAGCCCACTGGCTGGCAAACTGGACTGAAATTCTTATACTCATTCACACATGTACACACAAACACACACCCAGTTGTGTGTTTATTTCTGTTTAAGACACAATCACCTTGGGGTGTTTAAAATCACGTTGATTCGACTGATGTTGAAACATCTGCATTAATAAACCATTCAGCCTTGTGTGCACCTAAAAATCAAACTCATCCTCTGAGGCCCCCAGTCTTCTCCCTTAACCCCAGTCAAGAAAGTGTAGAAGCCTAGCAATGCTATACGCAGTCAATAAACTGAGATAAAGTTTAGTTGGAGTATGTGACATATTGACATTGTTAGATCACAGATGCACAAAGTAACACACCCTCACAAACATGCAGGCACACAGGTGAAGGTGGTTTATGTCCTGACTGAACAACAGAGGTGAAACAGGTTTGTTATGTCTCATCACATCAAAACAAAAAAAAATTAAGCATGAAATTAACTAAACTGTTAGAAGCAGAAAGAGAGAGACTGAGGTTTGAGGTCTCGAATGTTCCCTTTTCTAGAAAAAAGGAAAAAGACATAAAGCCCACTCTGACGGACTGGGGACATTTTCAGGGGGTTGTTTTGTAACCTGGAGCTCAGTGATTCCAGGATAGGCTCCAAACTACCACAATCCTAAACCAGGATAAAGTAGTTAATGTTGATGGATGCATAGATGGATAGATAGATACAAAATTCAGCCGTGTCCTCCAGTACACGTGTTGGAGAGAGGTCTCCTGTTGTGAGGTCATGTGCCATTTCAGTTGTGCTTTTATATGATTGGGAAGACTGTTAAACGTCTGTCTTGAACACGGAATCTTAACTGGCTTCTAGCAGAGGTTTTTTACATTAAAAAATAACAAAAGTTTAAAAAAATTTCCTTGAGCTTTCCATCACAGGGTAGTTTGTGCCCACACCACTGTTTTATAATAGTAAACAGCATCTGCACCTGAACCTCAGGGGGTTATTGAGGAAGCTAAGGAAGGGTGAGGTTGGCACAAATGCCCTTTCGGCAAGGCTTATTCCTCACAACAAGCCCCCCCTTCCAACAAAATGTGAACACAAGAAGGAAATGGAGACAGATCAACCCAGCGAGTAATAATAGACGTAAACCACCTATTTACAAAGCTGTTATGCCACACAGGGACATATGAGGGTGGGGTCTGTGACTGTCAATCATCTACATTTCACAGCAGGGTTCGCCTGTCCTCAGTTATTATTTCACCTGAAGGCTGTCGATGAGTCATGTTTCCACACAGCAGCAGGACAGGTACAGCCTGGTCTCCAAAATGGTCATCTGGACCGACAGGCCCAATAGTCATTCTGGGCATCTGAGCAGCATTAGAACAGTGGATGGTTCTCTTCTGCCCTGCTTCTCCTGCTCTCCATCCCAGTCAGTGGCGTTTAATGTTATTTCATTTCAATGTGCTATTGGAGTCGGGGCGCTGGTGGTTCCTTTCCGTTATTCCTTTCTTTACGTCAGAAAACAGTTGGCTGGCAGGACACCAGACACAAAATATGTGCCTTTTTACAAATAAGAAGCAAACAGAAAATTTCCCTGAGCTGCTGGGACCGATTATCCTCCTGAGATCTAACTGTTCATAGTTGTCTTCTGTAGATTATATTACATACACTTTAACTTCCAAAACTGTATGTGCTACACTGCCAGGTCCCAGTGCACTTTATAAAGGACATTCAGTGATTTGAAATGATAACACAGTTAGGGATGGAGCTTGAAAAACCTCTCAGGAATCTAAGGAGTATTCATCAAGCTGTTTGTCCTGGTCAGGGTCATGGCAGTCTAGAGCCTGTCCTGGAATCGCTGGGTACAAGCCTAGGAGGGGTCCATCCTGAACAGGAGGACACCAGTCCATTACAATTTTCAAGCTGCCAATAAATAGTCTTTAGACTATGGGTGGAAACCCATGGAAGAAGACCATGAAAATCACTAAGAATAAACTGGCTTTGAACCCGTGTACAAACAGGCCAAACACTGTGAGGTGATAGCGCCACCGTATCAACCTTGCTTAGAAAGATCTACACCCTGGGATTCGAGCTCTTGGTGTCCACATTCCCAATATAACAAACAGCACATATTAGTAGCTAGACTGGTATTTGAACTGAGAAGTCCCGGCATAATGAATTCTATCCAAGCGAGGCAGAGACCTATCAAAGAAATATTTGAAATTTGCGTGATTCCAAGTGTGATGCTGTGTGGCAGCCCTGTGCCCAGCATCTGTGTTCTAAGGCTTTGCCTCATGTGGCCTGTGTTCAAAAAAAGGTATTTTAGAATGTTTAATATAGTTTGGTGACGTTAACTGCAGTTTCTCAAGTGAAACTGGAATCATAATTATCCTCATCTCTGTATCTTGGCCTCCATCTGTTTCTTCTTCATGTATGGCTTTGTTTTTCAAGGCACAGATTTGAAATTTAGCACACAGTTCTCACCTTATGTGTACTTACACACACACACACACACACACACACACACACACACACACTTACATTCGCACAACCACTTCAGAGGTAATAAAGTGTGACGGTTTATAATGTGTAATTACTATTTACCTTTCCACTTTCTGGCCTGTACTGCACTGGACACCTCAACTAAGAAATAATGGAAATAGTTTCTCAATATTTGAGCCTGCAGGATTCAAACCATTTCCAGGAACCAGTTACACTCAGATACTCGGGTTTAGGTGTGTTTAGGTCCAAAAACCCTTTTTCTTCTGAATCCCAGGAAACAATAAATGAAGTTTTGGTTTTGGTGATCCTTTATTACAGCTGTAGACTCTAGGTGAGCAGTTTCCACTCAGGCACCTGGTGAGAAAGATTTGAACGTGCTGGATTATTGTATACGGTAATAAATCAAAGCAATTTATTTTTCATTAGGGGAGGCCGGTGGTCTAGTAGATCCAACTGTCACCTTGCAACAGAAAGACTGATGTTCAAAACCCACTAACATCACAAGTCAGCTAATACAGTATTTATTCCAAAGCAGCATATAATTCTGTGCCTTTTTTCAAGTCTGGTTTCAGAACCAGTCTCTGTGTGTCAGTAACACATTCCTGCTCATTACTGCTTATTATTCTCCAAACTGGTTATTGTCATGTTTTTGGGTGCCAGGGTGTGTTCTGTTAAATTTTTGGCCGGTGGGTGTAACAGTTTTAAAGTAGGATTCAGAAACTTTATTTCGTAACAAAGTTAACTACCAGTACAGCAGACAAAACTTTAAACTGTAAAAATGCAGGGTGAGCTACCCTTACTTTTAACCTGTAAATTTAGCCAAAGCATGTGAAATCCTTGTCATACAACTGTTCTGGAGGCCCCTGCAGGTTGTACTTGGTGGTTCCTGTTTTCCCCAGTTGCTCTTTTGGACTTGACCAGTTTGCCTTAGGTACCCAGGTATTCTTTATTTTCATTCCCATCATGTTCCTGCCCTTTGCTCACACTTATGTAACTACATTCTAGAGCAATGCGTGTGAATAAGAAAGGGGTTTCCCTTTATTGTCTTTCGTTTGGGAGGGACCAGCTGTAAATATGAGAAGCAGCCTGCCAGTTGAGTGAAACAGGCTCAATTGCATTTTCAGATGTTGTCAAAAATAGAATGCAAACAGGGTCACCTGATGTAACAGGTAAAAAATTGCTCCAGTTCTGGTTCCATTGTGAACTGAGTACATCACGTGAATGTTGTTCCGTTGCTAGAATCCAGAAGTAAAACACAGTGGACATAGGTTCTGGATTTCAACAAAATTTACTTCACTTTGTACTGTTTATAAAACCAACTGGTCTGCTTGGATGCCAGTGTACACAGGAGTGAACCTGTGACTGTGGGTTGGTGAGCATTATCTTATACATTGTACATCATATGTGTCTGTGAGTGATGGGCAGGGTTTCCAACTCCTGAAAAGGCATCAATCTTCATTCCATTTGGAGCTGTTTTGAAGCCTGTCCTAGTTACCGACAGCTGGCAGAAGAAAGGAGGGGTATTGGGTGACAGTAGTTAGCGTGCAGAAGGCTTTTAGAGGATGTAGAATGTCTTTCAATGCAGGTACAGCCAAAAAAACCTCAACATCCCAGCATTCACTTTGTCGACATTATGTCAATGTATCTCTGCTTAATCGGATAAAATCTCTTCATGCTCTGGTCTTCAAGGAATCCTGAAGGAAAAAAGTGATGGACCAAACATCCATTCTGTTCCCTCTACCTCACTTACTGTCCTGAAAACAAGTGAACCCGAGCTCCCTTCTTTCCTTCTAATTCACCTTTTTTTACTTCTATATAATATCAAGCTACAATGGTAGACACAGACCTCCTGTCTTTCCCAGTGCCTGTGTTTGGAAAATGATTTCCAAGGGCAATTCAGAGTAACAAGGTGACACCGCTTCATCTTAAAGCAGTCTTGAATTTGGGCTACAGGGAGGCTAGACTCTAAAAGGGGGGAGATGTTGCCATGGATACTTCTGACAGAATGGCAAGGTAGGTCTTGCCATGCAAAGCTCATTTGAGCAAATGACTAGAAGCATAACTATTGACACGCTGCGCTAACACTGAAAATGGGATCACTTGGTATGGTACCACTTAATGCGCATCCAAGACAGACAAGAACAACATCTGCCCCATCTGGTTGCACAGTAACACTTCTGGTATTGCAGTGGACCAAGGGAGACAAGCTGTTCATCTCTGGAGTCTCAAATAGTGCAGACTGTCTCAGTCCTGGCACCAGAATCTTTATTGTGTGTGTGTTTGTGTGAAGATCAAGGTGGTCATTGTCAAGGGCAACAACAGTAAGAATGTGAGCCAACGGGAGAGACATCAACACTGGACAAGGAACATAGTAGAGGACCCAAGGGGCTTGGACAGTCTCTTTGAATTTCGGTCTTTATACAGTAGGGTCACAAAATTTTTAGTAAGACCTGTGGTTCGAGGTTTGAGGAATGGGAGGCAGATATCGCTGCAGGGTGGGGGTGAGCGGACAAATTTGGTGGGTTGCTGTTGGTCATCAGCCACAGGACTAATATCCCTGGGGTTTAGGCAATGACAAGAGAGGGAGAAAGAGAGAGAAAAGATATGTCATGTGATATAATGCATTAAACATACATTTTAACACTCTGCTATTAGTCAAATGAATTACTTACACATGGATGCATTGATCTGTGATCTGCACAACTATATTAGTTTGAATAGCTTAAATGACAGGTGCAGGTAACACACTATGTTTCACAGTGGTCCAGAGCTACAGGTACGTTACTTTTACTCCACTCCATTCTAGAGAAATTGTACATTTCAGAGTTTTTGAAATTGATATTTTACAGCATTTTTCTATCTCCCTCTTCTCTTTACTCTAAATCTAAATCTAAGTTGAATGTTTAAAATCCGTGAACCCAGTCCAGTCAATTTTACTGTGTTACTGTGCAGGTTTAACATTTCTCCATGCATTGAGACCTATTAGAGTTTAGTTCTCAGTTTTTTTCCCCATTTTGACTGAAACCCCGGCATTAAACATGTTTAATAAATGTAGAATAAACATTTTTTAAAATATTTTTGTTAACAAGGTCATTTTTTTAATTGAGTAATTTTGTGCGCCACTCCAGTTTTATTAATTTTGGGGTTATGTGCTGTGCTAACATGTTCTCAATATGCTAGTGATAAATTAAAAAGGCTTGAAAAGAACTGTGAAAATTTACTGAGATTAAACAGTAAGACATTTAATGTGGAGTCTTCAAAATATTATTGGTCTGAAATATTAGTTTCCCTATAAATGTCACTGGACAATTTTGAGGAAGTATCTAATTTTAGAACTGAAACTAGAAATTTTGTGAAGGTATGTTTATTAACACGTTCAGCAAGCATCATAAATGAGAGGAGAACGGTCAGCAAAGGCAATGCAAAATATGTTCTTTGGTTAATTCTGTCTCATTTTGGTGAATTATCCATGTCCCTTTACCAAAACAGGGTAGGATCATTACAAATGTTGTATGACAATGTAAGAACTAAGGTGCGAGTACTTTTTCACTTTCTAATGAGCGACTTACGTTATTGTATTTTAAGGTCATGTATAGTTCTTTCCCATTTAAGTTCTTTTCCTCCTTATAACTCTAATGTCAGGGTCAGTATTAACAATGAACTCATTTAAACAGCTAAGTTAGACAATATTCAGCCTAGCTGGGGCCAGCAAACTTTATAACTTGATTTAAATCAGTGCTTGTCACTGTCTAGTTTTCATGTTGTAAATGTCCACTGCGGGGGACAGAAGAGTGTGACTTATTTACAGTGGGATTTTCCGTGGTTTTTGGATTTGGAGCATCTGAACTGATTGGCATTTTTCATTCGTGAAATATTTGGATTAATATTAGTGTTAGCATTACTTATTTCTGCTCTTAATACCATGGGATAGTCAGTACTGTAGCAGTTAGGAATAATAACTTATGAGGTAAAGGTTACCGATTTCACTGCTGCTCCTGTTAGTTGTAAATAATTTTAGATGAACGTCAGTTACATTTTTAGGGCAAAATGTAATGTGCGTCGTGTAAAAAAAAAAGAGTTCAAAGGACCCTTGTTCTATGGACTTGATCTGAATTACTCTAGTAAAAATCACCCAGCAGTATAAGTGGGTAAACAGACAAATGTATATAATGGATAATGTAAAGTTGCCTTGGCCAAAGTTATCAGATAAAAAAACAGTTAACAATGGTCTATTACTCTTCTTATTTAGTTTCTTTTTTTTCTTATTTAGTACTTATTTAATTTGTTTAACAGTATATAATTTTAATTTAATTTCATTTAACAACAGATTTAATTAATTGAAAAAAAAGCTCAAAATTATACCTTGAAGCTGTTAACATTGGTAGTGGTTCAGAACATTTAAAAACCTACCTTGAATCACAGTAACTTATCACATGAGCAGTTTTTTGCCTGGTTTTATTCTACTTTTGCTCAGATGTTTGGAAAAGGCCTTTTACGTTTACTTGAGCAAGATTTTTAAGTAATGGCACAGTTACTTGGTCACTGTTTTTCACCACTCTACCCACCTGTGCCCAGTTCCCCCATCCCACTCAGCCCTGCTCACCTCATCGCCCCCCTGCTCCCCGGTGCCCCGTCCTTGAGAAAAGTCACCCTGTGGACACAGATAGAATCATAGCGCCACTAGCATTAATTCACATTGGCAACGCTGCTGCCACTAGTAGTACTGTTAGCAGGTGTTAGAGAGCGGTATTGTCACCGGTGTGAATTTTTTGCATTAGCTTTAGCATTTAGCATTAACTCGACTAGTCAGCCCCCAGCCAGGCGGTCCCAGAATGCCCTAACATGCAGAAAAGCAGCAACCTCCCATGTGAGAAAGGGTTGGGCAAGTGTCTCAACATGAGCTTTAAATAAAGGTTGCCCTTGAGAAAAGTATCTGTTTAATAAAATACATACCTTCACTGGCCACTTTATTTGGTACACCGGTTTAGTAGGGTCCTGGTTTGACTACAGGACAGTATAAATTCAGCAATACGTTGCTGCACTTGTTTCCACAGAGTTTTTTTTTTGTCCACAGCAGCTTGTTAGCTTTGCTGTTTCTGCACATTCACTCTGTTGTCATCACATTCCAGCTCATTCCAGTACTGCTGAATTGGCCTGAGAGGTGGAACAGTACAGGTTACTGTAGAAAAGGTGACTGTCATGTTTGTGCAGTTGTAGAAATCCCACAAGGTTGACTGTTTCTAAAATGCTGTAAGCAGTGCGACTGGCACTTACGAACAAGCCAAGTTCAAAGTCCCGTGGAACACGCGTGTTGTCCGACCATATGTTGAGTCACAACCATCTGCAGTGTCACTTGCGGGGTGAGCTGTGTGTATAAATAGCCATGTGTACCTAATAAAGTGGCTGCTGAGTGTCTATGCAGTATCTATGTACACTATATTAGACTGTATTTTGTAAAGGCAATTCATGTTTCATTTCCTTGCATATGAGCACAAGCAAGATTTTCTGGGGCATTTATTTTTTGGTACACGGAGGCAAAAAAGGGTGGAGATGTGATGTGATGGCAGGATAAGGAAGGGAGTATGGGAGGGCAGAGGAATGCAACCCCCCCACCCCTGAGAAAGGCCTGCAAACTGCAATGCAGCTGTGGCAGGAACGTGCTGAGTCACGCAGACAGCAGGTTAATGCATCTGTGCACCTCTCCTCAATCCCTGCCCTCTGTCCCAGCCTCTCCCACACAAGCCCAACACACCTCACCTCGTGTCACCTTTCTGTGTCCACCTCTGTGGATGTGGACACTGAGTGTGACGGAAAAGTGTGTAGGGCACGCGCTCGCTGCGGCGGAGACAGACTCAGGCACAAATGCCTGTGAAGGAGGGGAGTTTGGTGCGGTGGGGGTGAGACAGGGATGGGAGACCAGACAATAAACTCAGCTATTGCCAGATGGTTCCCAGTGCCAGGCTCCATCGAGAAAGGAGGCAGGGTTATTAAACAGACAGACCCGCTTAATGATCCAGCCACACACACACACACACACACACTCTTTCCAAAGTGCTTTAGAGCATCGCGAATCAGTGCAGTCAGAGAGAAAAAGGTCAAATGAAGCTTTCAAACAGCTTATGTACAGTACAGTATTTATACTCAGATCACATTACACTAATACTTATTTATGCAACACACCTACTAACCACTATACCTGCACCTTATTCTAAGGACATCACACGATACTCTGTGGTCAACTGAATGCAAGTGATGTATTGCATTATTTGTATTATTATGATATCTGTATTTAAAGTGTATTTGTACTGCATGCCTGTATTACTGCGCGTGAACAATATTTACGGTGCCTTGCAGTTCTAGGCTACGTTATGTTACATCTGAACTCGAATAAACCATGTTTTCATTCCATTGCAGGCCTGCATTTTGGTTTTCTTTGGGCCTAGGTGTTTTCACCCTGAAATGTGCAAAAAGAGGGGTAAAAGCCTGGTAAATTACTTCAGTTGACATAAACTGTTGTTTGGATCATCTGTGCAGCAGTTTCACAAGTGATACAGACTTTGATCCAAACAGCTGTGAACAATTTGCTGAAAAGAGAGCTCAAAGAAAGAAACTTAAGAAATGTCTAGAAATTCTGGTATTGTGTTTGTGAAATGTAAATTTGAAGCTTTGCTTGGGCAAAATTTCCGTCTCACAAACGTTTCCCTTGTTTTTCTGCTTTTTAATTTTTTTCCCCTCCTTTGTGAGCCATAAAAATTTCATGGCCCCACTCACTGTGCCTACAGCGCCTGATCCAGCCCTGTTCCTACTGTACACCTGAGAGTAGTGAAGTGACAGCAAACATAAAAATGACAATTGCTTTTCGAAATGAATGTTCCTGATGTGCTGCAGATAATATAAAAAATAGAAAATGACTCAGTTCCGTGTTATGAACTATTAACTCACATTTTCCCTCAAGGAAAAATGAACAAAACAAAACATTTTTCTGAAAAACATGCTTTATGAAACCTTTAAGTATGTTTATTACTGTTTCTGAAATCCCAGTAATTGTCAGAAGCCTGTAGTTAAATTTATAAAATAATTAAAAATGGTTCCACAGGCACAGAACATCCCTGTTTCAGTTAATTCGACAATGTCTTTTCCAGGAGTAGTTTCTGAATCTGCACCGGGTCACACGTAAGAATACTGAGAAGATGTTTTTGGCTCAATGGCTAAATTAACAGGCCCAGGCGCCAGAATCCCAACCAAATCCAGAAAATAAAAAACAAGAAATCAAATTCTTTTGAAGGAAGACTAAAGTATAAAACAGAGGTATTTCAGAGTCCATTTGGTGGAATGGTATGTGTACAATACTGGTTAATGCCCTAAAGGTCCCATGTATCTCTGTCACCCCAGTCTTTTTTATTAAGTTTATTCAAGTCCCAAGAAACTGTAAGCAGCAACACTGAGTTCCACTATATAAATATGTCTGACCATCTCCCTTCACTTCCAATAAAACATTTAAGTTTTGTTATCATCATTTAAAAAACCTTTTTGCGTTTCCTAAATATGAAAGGTTCACATGGGCAATATAAAAAATAAATCACATATGTAGAAAGACAAGTAGCTGTATGCTTTATGATTTGGTAGGAATGTTGGGGTTTAAATGAGCTAACAGTAATGATTTCACCGTAGCAAATATGCCCCCCTGGGGACACCACACTATTAGGGTTTACAGCTTCCATTTGCTTGTAAATCTGTACCTTACGGGTCATATGAAAATATCTGGCGTCACCAGCCGCCATTGTTCATTGCTGGTTTCGAGCAGTTAGTCTATTTGTGATGTCATAATCTGTCACGTGTCCTATACATTGTAACACCTCTCAGTGCAACGTACACGCATAGTGGTTAACAAGTGTTCCTGTGTTGTCCAATTTAAATAGTTTACTGTCTCAGAAACCTGGGGTGGGCGCTGTCCCCATTTTTTACATAGGCTGTGTATGTCAGTCCAGTTATACCACTTCGCTGGTAAAGTTCCTCACCTGAAAAACAACTGAACAAGTGAGTTCATGAGAAGGAGTGTGAACTGATCTGCATGCTCAGCATTCATGCACAACCTGCCCATGTGGCCCATGCGCCTCCAGCTCTACCCGCCTGCCTGCCTGCCTGCCCCATGCCCCCAGTCCCCCCCATCTCCGCGGGCCTTGAAAGACACCTCATAAAGAGATTCCTCCTGTCACCAGCCGCAGACATGGTCCAGCAAGGAGAGATGAGTACATTTGTTAACAAGACAAGGTTCAACCTTCTAGAGAAATATCACATCACAGCAGCACATGTTTAAAGAGCTTCACATCTGTGATTTGACTTATTATATAGCCACTTAAGTAAGTGGCTCACTTCATTCCACTAAATATTCTCTTACCTGTTATTCAGTATACATCAAAGTAAACCAGTATTCAAAATGGTCCAGCGCTCTCCAGACCACTTTACCAGCATGTGCTGCAGTACCTTCCGGTTTGAATGAGGTATCTCACAATCTCAGAGCCAAGCACTGTACATTTTACAGCTCCATTGTATATGACACACGTCAAGCGCCCTGTGTGTGAGTGTGAAGAACCACCTAGTGGTTCAAACTGAAAACAGCATCCAGTGGATGAAGGAGCAACAACAGGCAGCAACATCTGTCAATGTGTGTGCGTGTGTGAGATGTGTTCTTTGGTAAATGTGTGTGTGTGTGCGTGTGTGTGAGAGACAAGCACTTACCGGGGTGACAAATCCAGTGGATGCTGCCACATTCTCCACACCCTCCACCGTCTTCTGGGACATTTCGTTGGCACCCATGACTGCTGAGTCGGCCACTATGTTGGCCTGTTCTGTGGTCCGGTTAGCCACTGTGGCAGATGAGCACAGTGGTCTGACTTTACAGTGCTTGTTTGGGGAAAATGTTGCTAGAAAAATGGCCTCTTTTACCTACTCTTAGCATTGAATGGAATATCGAAAAGAAGACTTACACTGAATTAGCATAATAAACAAGAACCTGTGTCCATTAGGAAGGATTCAAAACAGTGTAGACCATATATTAGCTCACCTGTATTTACACTTGAGACAACTCCTTCCTTCGTCTTTGCACCTGTGGGCAGAAGAAGAAATTAAGAAGAAACATTTTGTTATTTATGTGGACGAGGAATGTTAATTGTGACATTTCCCTGCATGCACTCCGTCCATCTAAAACAGGGGCGTCCGACCCACCGATCAGAGTTCACCCCAGTTGTAACGCTGTTTTTGCTATACCCCGTCGACCTTGCTCTGTCTTCCAAAGTCCTTTTGTCCATCCAATGTCCAACCTCCTCCTTCTCCTCCTTATCCTCCTCTTTTCTTAACTTTAAACAAGCTAAGGGAACCCAGGGTCTAAATTTTTCTTCAGTAAATTTTTCAGGGTTTAATTTTTGATTTGCTGACCTCTTTTCTCTTAATTTACAGATCTCATGGTAACCTGCAGAGATGAAAATGGTGTTCAATATGCTTGTTTCCTCACAAAAGAGCCTGCAGCTTCTGAGTTGACAGTGAGGTCCATTTCAAGGTTAAAAGTTCAAGGTTCACTTTATTGTCATTCTGCACTTATAGAGGTGTACAAGAAAGGACAAAATGTAGTTTATCCTGGATCAGGGTGGACAATACACTAAAAAGAGACACAAACAAAGATACAGACACAACACAGAAAGACACAGACAAAAAAAGAGGTCAGTAAATAAATAGATAACTTAATGTAGCACATTGATAAATAATAGACAAGAAGATGATAGATAAATAAAGGGGTAAGAAAAAAAGTAGTGGGTAAGAAAAATCAGTGCAAACAGTCAAACAGTTGATGGTTGTGGTAGACAGAATACTGTGGGAGGTGGTCAGTGGTGGTGGTGGTGATGGTGATCAGTCCCTTTGCTGTGAGGATTTCAATGGTCAGACAACCTGTGGAGTAGTTCTTGAGCCTGGAGATGTTCTGCTTATAAACGTGAGCCCCTGAACAGGACGACCGGAAGGCCCCGTGACACAGCAGTGCATTTTTACAGTTCACAGGAGAATCACAATGATACACTTTGACTTTGAAAAACTTGGGTTTTTCATCTCCTCCTAAGATTGTTATTCATTTTTACCTACTCTAGAGGACACAAGTTGTTAAGCGTGCCTCACGAATTATCCATGCTACAACACAAGTCCTAATGCATCTTATAGGGTGACATTCTGTGATTTAAATTCCACCACATATTTTGAGGTGGGGCTTGGAAAGCTTCATAGAAATTATAGAAATACATCTGTTCTTGCTCAGCCTTTGGTATACTGCAAGTAACTAAAAAGAATTATTTTGACCTGCTACTGAAGTTATGTGTCTCCAAACACTGGCCAGCAATGGTTAAACCTCTGTGAGTTACTCCTTAGCAAATAACAGAAGGTGACTAGACCAGTGCCACTGAAGTACCACTGAAGAGCTCATAACGTCCTTGCCCTTTCAAAGGTTTGAAGGCACTGTTGCCTTACTGGGCAAGTACAAAATCAATGGTGCACTCCACATTCATGGGTATGTTCAGGGGTTGACCTCATGCCCTGCAGAACCACAGCCCTGTCCACCTCTCAGAGTCATTGTAGAACCTGCCTTTCGCAGGGACACACGTGTTGTTGTACTGTTTTAGCTAACTGACAACCTAAGGGATGCAGACAGCAGGCTTGAGCTTAGTGGGGCTGGTTCTCCGGGGTAGCATGATGAGGGTGGAGGCCTGGAATCACCGCCAGATGATGGGAATTAACCAGCTGCCTGGACCCCATCCCTGGTAGCAGAAAAACACGCGGCCTCCTAATTCTTCTCATTTTAAACACTGCTTTTTGAGTCCATGACGTTTAAATGGATATTATGCAACCATCCGGGAGGCTGGGGGGGGGGGGGGGGGGGGGGGGGGTGTTCTGTTNGGGGGGGGGGGGGGGGGGGGGGGGGGGGGGGGGTGAAGCGGGACACACACGTGCTTCCATGCTCGTGTGTGTGCATGTGAGTGCTTTCCTGCATCTGTGTGTGTTCTTGCGGAAACGTGTGATCCCTGTTTTTGTGTGTGCACTGCAGATGGGGAAGAAGGCCAGTGCAGTGCGCAGGAGTCCCCTATTTGCCAGCTTGTTGCAGCATCTGCAGTGTCCTTGTGGGGTGTCACACTGCGGCTCGACCGCATGACCGCTTGGCCATGCAAATGCTGCAGGCACACTGCAACTGGTCATCCAGACTGCTGATCTGTGCAAAAACCAAGGCCTTGTCTCATCTGACTCAATAACATACTGTATTTCTACCTTTTCTGCAGGCTCCATGGTGCAAACACAGCAGCCTATTACTCACAGTGTCATTTGTATATTTATCTGAAGATCTGATGCATTTTTCAAATTACAGGCACATCATATGATGCAACGTTTTTAAACTCAGGTTTTTATAGTGATTTACATATGAATGGCACCTGGTGCCACATACATAATATGGTTAATATTAGTAGATGCAGTTCTTCAGCATTTAAACGGCATTGACCACACAACCGGTTCTCAACCCACTTTGTTACTGCATATTTAACCAGGGGGTAGGAAGTGGGAGGAGTCAGGCCTCAGAGGTGTGATGCTGAGGGTTCGTGCTCCGTCAGGCCCAGGCTCCAGCCACGTGACTCTCCTGACAGCTGTCAACCCCCCCGAGCAGCAGGCTGCCGTGGGATAAAACTACCACCTCACCCTCCCCACCCAGGGATTACTGCAGAATCAGAGCTATTAAACAGCCTCTGGCATTGAACGATTTTGTTGCAGCGTAACACACAGTCCACACGTGATGTTACATACACTCCTCATTCAAAGCACCTCTGGTTCTGCACGCCCCCTCAAAGGTTCATCCTCCAGGGCTGCATCATTCATTGCAGCTTCATCCCCTACATCCCAGAAAGAAAACCTCCATGCATCCAGTGTTAAGTGCAGCATCCCATCCTCTCAACTGGATGAGGAAGATGCAGTGGAGCTTTTCCACCACAGCAACTTCATAGGAAAAACATATAAGGATGTAATTGTGGCGTTCAGGCTTGTCAACAATCAGCCGAGGTGGGAGGTGGAGAGCCTATTTCTAGATACACATACACACATGGCAGTGGGATCTGGAGGGCATCCAAGGCTGACCTTGATGGAAATGAAGAAGTGCAGTCTGGGATACGCATGGCTGGTGTGGGAAAAGGAGAAGGATAATGAAGGCAGGAGTGTTCTGATATAATTCTCCCCCATCCTCAACCCAAAGGCTTTCTTGGGGAAGATCCACCAGGGGACACCATGCGACATCATACACGCTGGAATCAGGTAATGAGATCCTGCCGCAGAGACGCACTTGTGCACGAGTGTGTGTGGTGGTGGTGGGGGGGGGGGGGGTGATACTGCAGTGCTCAGCTGATCCATCCCTCCGTGGATCACAGGACTCTAAACAGACAGATGCAACAACGTTCCTCACAACTGGGTAAGGGAGTGCAGTCTGGATGCAAAGATGACTTCTGTGGTCCCTTCACCCCATCATCCTCCACACTCTCTCCTCATCAGCACCCCACTGCACCAAAACAGCCACCTTCCCTAAGTTCTGCAGTCTCTGCAAGCATCCAACCAGGAATCCCACACAATCATCCCCGTCATCTCCACAGTCCCTCACTAAACACCCATTCCTTTCCCCAATTCTGTACAGCATCACTGGCGCGTCCCCTCCCCAGGTACCTACCTACATAGAGGACGCCCTCCTTGGTTTTGGCAGCTGCCTCCTCGACACCTGCCTTGGTCTTCTCGGCTGCGGCCACCACCCCCTCCTTGGCCATGGAGAAGCCTTTCATGAGAACGTCCATCCTGTGTGTCCTTGGGCTGCTGGTGCTGCGGCTGGTGACGGGCACTTGGACAAGGGCTCTCTGCAGTGTCTATGTGTGTGCGTGCGCAGGAGACAGTCAGCGTGTGTGACAGAGAGCGAGCGAGAGAGAGAGTGGGGGGGTGTTGTGTGCCGACCTGAATCGTTGCGTCGTAGGGTACCGAGTGAGACACCAAGCGAGAGAGTGTTGTATAGCGAGCAAGAGATCGGAATGAGGAGACAGAACACACTGGATGTGGCAGTATATTTATGCTAGAATGCAGGCCACGCCTTCCTTCCCCTTGTCTCCACCCCCAGCCCACCGAGGATGGTTTGTTCCAGACGGGTGCTCTCCAAGGACAAGAGCAATCGAGGGTCTGTTGCATTTAACTAATTACCCCCTTGAGGAGCTCATCTCAGAACCACCGTGGAAGGACATCATGGGTGTCCATTTGGAAGCAGTGATTACTAGCATTAATATAGAACAACAGATTGGCTTCTATATGCAGGAGAATCAAGGTGGAGATGCAATAAAAATGCAGATATTTGGCAAGCCGTGTAGCGGTTTTATCAAT
This sequence comes from Arapaima gigas, assembly GCA_900497675.1. NCBI lineage: Eukaryota > Metazoa > Chordata > Actinopteri > Osteoglossiformes > Osteoglossidae > Arapaima > Arapaima gigas. Next base: position 627,186 of record UFQX01000174.1, on the reverse strand, counting down.
TGGAATTTGAAGGTCCAAACCCTGGTCCCACCACAACTCACATAAAAGTACAGTAAAAATGACCCCGTTCTGCTCTGACCAGATGTTAACACTGGGAGGAGTTGGAGCAGGTTAGATGACAGACTGATGATATGGGCTCCTCCAAACACACAGCACATGTCTAACTGAATAATGAGAACAACATGAGGGGAAGGACACAGTGGTGAAGGGTCTAATTTTGTGACTAGGAGGTTGCCAGAAGTAAATAGGTATGGTCTATGCAGACAGCAGCAGGGGAGAGGCTCTAAAAGAGCTGAGTCACCACTACTACATTTCATCAGGCCTCAACTCCAGGACTCAGCATTTTGGTCTCAGCCACGTGCCCCACTGTGGCTCCACCCTTCCTTAGCTACATGCTTGCTGATCAACTTGGAGCTTCTGCACGAAAGTGATTCACTAGACATCTGCATGCAGGTGCTGCAAATCTGACACAGCCACAGTCGTTCATTGACCAGTGTTTCATATCTTCTCCAGGGGCCTGTGGATTAGGGTGCTGGAGATGTGTGACGGCGGGGGGGGGGGGGGGGGNGGGGGGGGGGGGGTTTCCCGGGGGGGGGGGGGGGGGGGGGGGGGGGGGGGGGGGGGGGGGGGGGGGGGGGGGGGGGGGGGGGTGTCCCCGGTGACGCATACTGCAGAGCTCATGGCGATCTGGTTTCCCTTCACGAAATATCGATGTCCCACCTGCCACCCAAATCAAAACATATTTCCTTCACTGCTGCTAATACAAAAAAACAGCCTGCTGAACATTCATAAATTCTAATATCTACACATCCAGTCTCAGCAACCGCTTTGTCCTGGTTAAGTACTAATAATTATAATAATAAAAGTGTGAAGTAAATACATGATGCAATGTCAGACTTGCACTGCTTTGTACTACACATTGGATAAGGTTAAATAAATATTGGACAGAGACGTAAGAACGAAAACAATGACAGTCTCACTTATTATAAATAAACTCTGGTTATTTAGGTGATAAGCAGGGAAAGCCAGCGCTTCACAGGGTTCGAGTCCAGCTGAGGGTTTGCAGAGTTTGCCTCTTTACCCTGTATTTGCGCAGTCTCTGCATGCACGGAAGAAGGGAAGGGGAAGCCGCTTTTCTTCCTTCTCTCATTCCCACTTCCTTCCTTCATTCGTTTGTCCATCCATTTTTCTCCAAAGCAATTGTATCCTGATTTACCCACTCACCCAGCAGGGTAACTTTTACTGTGTAGATTCAGGGCAAGTACCTTGCTTAAGTGTATCACAGCAGGAGGAGGAATCTGAACTTGGATCACTTGCTTTAAAGCCAAATGATGAGTTCCACAAGTCTCCTGCTTATCGGAGAGGCAGGATTCTACCCCACAGTGTGGACACTTTCCGGTTCCAAAGAGATTAACACAAGATTCAAGGATCACTTTATTGCTATTATGCACTTAAACAGATATTAGAAGAGAGAATGGAATGTAGTTTCTCCTGAATCAAAAGGTGGCCAACACAGACACACACGGGCAAGTTAAAGTGACCGATTAAGATGAAACACTTTGGAAGGAAACAGGAGCACCCAGCAGAAAGCCACATAGACATGGGAAGGAAGGACGCACAAACTCCAGTTGAGCTGGGTTTCAAACCACACCCAAACAGTCCAGGTGCTGTGAGGAGGCAGTACTACTCACTGCCAACCACTGCCAACCTAAACAGGTAAGAAGGTGCAGATAAATAAGGGCAGTAGGTGTTTACAGCAAGTGATGCGACAGCTGATAGTGATGGTGGTGATAACAGAGTGGGTGGATAGTCATTGCTGGTGGTGGTGATCTATCCCTATCTGATACAACATAGTTATGAAAAAAGTTAATGTTCAAGTGAGGTATTAATCTCAAGTCACCCCTGCATGGACCCTGGGGGTTTATTAGAAATTAATGTCGTCACCATGGTGACTGTGAGTTTCCTAAATGAACGTTTCACGTCAACACCCTGCCCCCCCCAAGTTGGATCGCAGGTGACAGACGAACCATGAATTCAGTAGTAAAGAAACACCAAAATTAAACCCTCCCTCACCATTTAGTACAACTGCTGGACCCCCTTTGGGTTTAAGGACTGCGATGTAACAGCCCCTACCCTCCTGGCACAGCCCGCCACCATGATCTTGACCAGTTGCTCGCAGTACTGCTGTGCTGACACAGCGCCAGCAGCGGGCAGTGTGGGAATGGGCTGAGCAGCTGTCAATCAAGGCCACGCCCTGCCCCTTATTAAATAACAAATCAGACCAGGATTGGTTCAGTGTTTGCTCCTCCTCCTCCCTTTGCGTTCGAAAGAGGCAGATCAATCGAAGGAGGCAGATCAATCGAAGGCATAAGCCGGGTGAAACGCCCTCCCTTGCTCGGACTTATTGGATGGGTGTTCTGGCCCTTCTGATTGGAGCTGGGGGGTTTTCAGCACCCATGCAAAAGCACACAGGAGAGGTTCCCCAGCCCCCCCCCCCCCCCAACCACTGTGTACGCAGCAGCACTGAAACTCTCCAGCAGGAATTGTCCCAGGAGGCTGCCTGCGTCACAGCTGTGGTGTTCATAGCTGCAGTGAAAAACCAAAGGAGCTGTTAACGTGCAGCTAAAAGAGACATTCTTCTCCTGGCTGAGATTCCTCAACCTCATTCGTTCTGGAACCGATATCCACATAAACTGCGCCACATTAACATCTCAGTGGATACTCAACATGCTGTTGTGAAGTTAAATGGTACAGTGAGCATCCACCTGCACCACATACAAGTTTCTATTCGGAGTGCTTCACCATCCTTTCAAATGCTCAAAAACCCCTTTTCTAAAAAGTAAAACAGAAGTCATTCAGAATGTGTTAATACTGCAGGAAAATTTTCCCAAATAACAGCTGTACACAATATAAAACCATATGCATAAAAAAAATGTTTAAAATATATAAAAACCAGCACAAAGTAGCATGTAATTGCTGATGGGTCCTTGAGTAGCATTATGCAGATGGATATTTAATGGTAAGAAGGACCCCTGGAAGCCATTGTCCATGATGGATTGTAATTTTCTCCTCATCCTGGCCTCTGCTTTCATCAAGTTAGGGTTCTGACCCTTGAGTGAACCTGTTTTCTTGACAGTTTTATTAAGTCTTTGCTTCTCATCAAAATGAATCTCTCACCCCCAGCCCGCCGTGGCACAAAAGATCTGGTAGAACATGATGTGGAAGGTATTTAAAAAGGTGTTTTTCAGTACGCTGTGAAATTTTTCAGCAGCAGCCTTGTGTTTCTTCAGCCTATCTCTGCAGCTGAACTGCTTGCAAGCTCAGGACAGATGTGTATGCCTGGCATACGAATAGCGAGCACAAACGCAAACACACCCACACAGTCGTGGCATACCCATGTCCTCGTACCATGTCGCTGAAACAGACACATATGCACATAGCTGTACAAAGATGGCAAAATAAAAGTCTAGACATTTTTTTTCTTTTTAAATATGTATTTATTACATCTTACGCCTCAATCGTCTTTAGACTTCTTGAAGAGCAGCTCAGACCCAGAATCACCGCAGTGTTGTGATGTGGAAACATCTGAAAAGCAAGCAGGGCTGGTCAAACCACAGAGCACCGGAAAAGTTTGTAATTTTAATTTTAATTAACCGAATTGAAAGTTACAATTTGCAACCACTCCATCTCCCACGATACCTTGCCATTAGTTCTTTGGCACCTTTCACTTCCTGACCGCAGTCTGGGTTGTGGTCACAGCAAGGGTGAAGGAGGCCATAGTCATCAACGGTCAAGCATTCCGTTCTATACCCAGGTGTGTAAATTAATAAACTGTAGAAATGTCACGTGAGGATTCGTCAGAAAACATGAAAAATGCCAATCCTCTCAAGATTGAGGGGCTTTGCACATTTCACATCATTTCAATTGATCAAAGTATAACAGAGGAGCCATGATATATACTAAAATAATATTTAATTCAAAACTGATGCACTACACAATCTTGAGTACAGAAGAGGTTTTTGAGGTAAACATAAGGCACCTCCTAATATCACATTTTACACAAAGCACAAGATGGGGCTTTCCCACATAACACACATACCCAAGTACTGCTTCTTCATAAAATATGTACAACTACGATGAACCACATACAGCGAGTACTAAAATTAGTACCAGGCCTGATTTCCAGCAGCACCTCCACTGCTAGGCAAGTGAGTGCTATTTGTTGTGTGTTCCTCTGGATTGTGGTAAAAGACAAAAAATGATCACAAGATGGCAACAGAGTCAAGGCAAAGCAAACTCTCTCTCTCTCTCTGTGTGTGAGAGAGCGAGAGCGAGAGAGCACGCGTGCGCTTTGGAAACAATCTTATTGGTATCATTTCCAAGTTAAGCTTATAAACCGGGGACTATGTGACCGCTGAATACTGTCAATACATCAAACACGAAAGAGCACAGAAAAGCTCAGAGCTGGTCACCTCTCCTCCTCATTCACAGGCCTGGAAGATGAGCTCACACACTGAAAACTTGCCTACATTGGGGTGTAACTAGTTGGTATCAAGTTGCAGTTTTTGGAGTTAACCCTCATTTACCTGAAGTATTGCCAACCATGTGTGAAGGAAACAAATTCCTGACTCTGGCATTAGTCTCACCCATTCATTTTCTGTGGTTGGCCAGATGTTGCCAGACACTCCAGAGGTGGATGTAATCAGATGCCTGTAATCTTGTGCAAAATGTGAATAAAACATGTAAAATTCAGCAAACCTGGTGATTATTCATTGCATGTGTTCACATGCCTGACATGGGGAATATCGTGACAATATTGATTATTTCATAGATTAAAACAGTAAAGGACTCAAATTTCTCCAGAAAATACATCAAAAGTTAAATTTGACTGTTCAGCTGTGCAAACAATTACACTTTGCTTCAGGTGAGTGTTAAATAAAACTCAGGATTGCTCTCATGACAGTTCAGAATTTCTGGCTTTTTTCTATCGAGACCTTGTTTCTCCACGACTCACCACTGCAGCGACCAGCCAGCGGTAAAATTGCTATAATATTTAGTCATATTTGAGATAAACCCTGCCCAAGTATTATGATCAGTACATTCTGTAGCAGAGACAAACCTGTTCTTTCCTGTTCCAAATAAAATGTTGGCAAGGTGTTGTGACAGGACAGAAAAATTGGATAAAATTTAAGTCCTCGGATTTTCCTGTTCGGCTCTGCGCAGTTGGACAGAAACACAATACAAGCAAAATGAAGCAGGTGGAATTCCAAAGTTGGCAAAAATGACCTATGAAGTGACATGATGTACTGAAGAAAAGTGCACAGGCAGATGACCCCCACATGAAGACTGATTCTTTCCAATTAAGCAGTACAATTCAGCAGTTTAAGAAAAAGGCTAATTATTCTGGCTCCATTTTGTCGGCTTTACAACAGCAGATTCCACAATGCGTTTTTTTTTTCTCTCCACTTTCATGTTTATATCTACGTTACCTTAGTTCAACCATTTGAAAACATACAGCATTTACACAGCTTATATAAACAGAATGCAAAATAAATAATGCTGAACATGTGTAGGCTGTTATATTGCACACTTCTGAAATATTTCTCATGCCAACATTTAACACACAACATTCAGTTATAAGGCAGGTATGCAGATGTACGAGTGACTGTGCGCGAGTCCTCAGCCACTCCACAGCGCACGTAACCTGTATCGATAATTCTGTTCCTCTTCAAATGGCCAACAAGCTTTGGGTGAACAAGAATTTAGCTTTTCAAGGTTCTAACTCAGAGAAACTGGGTCAAAATTAATGTGGTATAGTCCTACAGATGTGGACAGAAGGAAAAGTACATCTGAATCTTGGCATTGGAATCATGGAAAAAGATTTAAAAAAACAGGCAATAAAACAACCATTGCATGTTCTAATGATATGTTCCATGCTTTCGATGAACCTCTCCAGGTTGTATATACATACAATGCTATACAGAAAAATATGAAAAATAATTTTATACATGGTTAATTTTTAAATACTCTGAAATCTTTTTTGCTATTTAAAGAGATTTTTTTAATTAAAAAAAAGCACAACTTTCCATACAGTGAACAGGGATTTTGTGGGAGCTTGGGGTCCCAGGCCTGATATTCCACAGAGTTGAAATCACATTTCTTCTTAGAAGCCCTTTTCTTCCCTGGTACCTGAAAGTTTTGCCACCTTCAGCTACAATACTGGCTGTTCATTTCTCCAATCCAGGGCTTTCACAGAAAGCATCAAGAACATCCCACATGCAGAGAGGAACTGTGAACTTCAGATTCTGCCTGTTAACCCTGGGAACAACCCTGGTGTCCTCACCCACTACGGCTGCTTTTGCAAACTCTATGCACCAGGGGGCGCGTGTGGCCCGTGACACGGCATTGTTTTTCTATCAGCCAAAGGGTGGGTGCTACGTAGCTGCTCTTCCCGCACTGCAACCTCCTCCCTTTCAAGAGCAAAGCAGTAATTTGTTGATATTAGGAGAAGAAAATTCCAGCCAAAAAGACGAGTCTCTCCCTTTCGACTGTGGCTCAGGAGTGGGTTGCTCAGATCTTGATGTCTTGAGATTCTACCATTTTGGCAAGAGTCTTCTTGATACGCAGTGCCGTGAGCCGAGATACTGGGTTCTGAGCCCAGCACTCAGACATCAGCTTCAGCACAGCCCGTAGACACTGGAGGGAGGGGGAGGAAAGGAGACACCACCTTTACTCTCTCAACTGCAGAAAGTATACGTTATAGGTCACCAATTCCACTGATGTAACTGGGGCTCAGAAAAGTTGAAGGTCCACAAGAGATTTTTAATGACTATCTGTTTTTCCTGCCCCTACTTAATGTGGCCTCAGTTTAACAAGAACCTCTATTAATCATCACCGATTTTTCCCCCCACAGGCCAAGCAGTTTCCGTACAAATTCAAAGACATTTTATTGGCATAATGCTCACACGACTGCACAGACTGACATGGCTCAAAGGTCTCTACAGCAGTTGGCTGATTAAATTTTTTCAGCTTCAAAACGCCCACCCATTCTCAGACATGACTGGTCTGTTACTTGACCTGTTTCCTCAGGCCCCCATCCCAAGCCACCCACCAATCTCACCTCATCGCTGTTCCAGCGGTTTGACACTGTGGGCCTCAGGCCCTTGATACACACCACCTCACGCATGTCCTCATAGGATGGGTGCAAGGGCACCATGTCGTAGTATGGTACCTGATACTCCTCCACAATGCCTGAGGGCAAAGGATGAAAAGAAGGGCTCTTTCAGTGAACCACTAAGCTGGGTAACATACTAAACAAGCTTCCAGATTTGCAAGTTGAACACCCAGAGAGAAAACTGAGGTGAAAAAAAGAAGAAGCTCAGTGGTTCAAGTAGATATTGCCATCTAAACTCCAGGGTTTCAAGTACAGATTTGACAAAGTGGTGACATTAACCTACTCTCAAAGTGTGCCAAAACACTATTATACAGGGTGACTCAAAAAGACTTGAACACTTTCATAAATTTATTAGCAACTAAAAAACATTGACATGCAGTATATTTATCACTTGTAAAATTAGGGAAAAGCTGAGTTACTCTACAAATTGGTTTAGACTAAATCTTGACATTCTTAAAGAATTTTATAAAGTTTATGAAGTTTTTTTTTTTTTTTAAAAAATCACCCTGTATAAGTAGTACTGTTGAATAAATAGCTGAACAAACACCAGCACAGAATAAGAGGGAGGATGGTGCTCAAAGTGCCAACCTCCTGTGACGCAGCGTCGTGCCATCTCCCACACTATCAGTCCATAGCTGTAGATGTCCGCCATTAGATAGGCCTGGAACTGGTTCTTGTTCATGGTCTGGTCCAGTACCTCGGGAGCCACGTACCGCTTGGTTCCAGTCCGTGTGCTCAGGGGCACGTCCACTTCGTTTGTGTCCCTGGTTAAAGATGTACAAACCACAGGGGGGTTAAAACTGGATTTGTGCAGAGCAGGCTATGCTATTGCATGCCATGGGAGGGAGCTGTATTTGCCTCATTTTTGCATATGGCCAATGTCATTTACATGTAATCTTGTGCATTACTGGAGGAGCGGTGCTTTGTGTGTGCAATCTCTCTCTTGGTGATATATCTTTCACTATATGTCAGAGTTTTCTGCACTGTGGTCTGAGTACTGCAGGTGTGTCTGTGTCTCGTCTAATTTGCATTATGTTACTATAACAGTTTTGGCGGGGAAGGGGCATCATCTCTCTGTATTTCTCTGTAATTGATACTATCAACTGCAAAGCTCTGTCACACCCTCTAGCCACACCGCAACCTGCACCTGTTGAACTTGACAGCTAGCCCAAGGTCGGCGATGCAGCAGGTGCCATTCTTCTTCACCAGGATGTTCTTGCTCTTGAGGTCACGGTGGGCAATGGCTGGCTTGCCTTGCGTGCCGTAAATCTCGGTGTGCAAGTGGCAGAGGCCACAGGCTGCTGAGTATGCCAGTCGCAGCAGGGCCTGGGCATCCAGCGTTGTTGCCTTCAGGTAGTCAAACAAGGAGCCGTTGTCATGGTAATCAGTGATGAGGAAGAGCTGCGTGAACGTGCCTGTGCCCTTGATGTCAGCTGCGATGAAACCTTGAGTGTATGGCAAGAATCAGCAAAATCAGAGAAGAACGCACAATAGGGGGAACTGACACAGATCCCGTGCCCATTCATCATTACCAACTGGAAAAAAGAGCACCAAAAACAAGAAATGCTTAGCGAGCAGAGCCTAAAGGACTCAAATGTACAAAACAGTACAAAGACTGACAGATGGAGACATACCGAGGATGTTCTCATGTCTCATCAGGACTGTCTGGTAGATCTCCGTTTCCCGAAACCAGCCAGCTTCCTCACGGGTGAAGAAAACCTTAACAGCCACCTTCTCGCCACGCCAGCTGCCCAGCCATACTTCCCCGTAGCGTCCCTTGCCGATGGGTCGCACCATCTGGATCTGCTTGGCAATGGTGCGTTGCACCTGGTTTGAAAAGAACTTTAGCTGTTGGGCCCCATTTCTCAAAAGGTCTCCCCGCTGGGTTCATAAAAAACATCAGCGATTGGGAGTACTTTAATCTCAAATGAAGTCTCCGAGGTGATCAGCTACAATAATGCCCTTAAACATTTGATTACAGGTCAGGTGCTTTTCACAAATCAACGTGTGCAACATCCTTGTTTAATTTAGGTGACTAAGAGCCAGCCTAAAGCATTTTGCAAAGTAATTTTGAAGTCTGACTGATGTTCAAAACTGAATTTAATGGCATCCAAATCAAAGTTTTGTAAAAATGTACCCTCCACATGTATACAAAAAGTCACAGGGTTAGTGAGCATTAAATAACTAAAGTCCTAAAAATGCAACCATTCCCTACCAGGAGAGGAAGGCCAGAGCCACTCGCTGAACTGGACTGGTTGAGGATGTCTTTGAGTGACTCGCCAGGTGGGATGAAGGCCTCATCCTGCTCCAGTTCACCATGGTAACGGCGCCTCTCATTTTGCCACTTGTACCTGCCAAACGCAGAACCATGTCGTCCACTTTTAATATGTGCTCATCAATGAGCCTACAACCTTTGTCATCAGATTCACCAAGTTCCCAGGAAGTCTTTGTTAATTTCACTCCACTGGTTAATTTCATTCATTCATTCATTTTTAAAAACGTGAACATTTTAATACTTAAAAAGCAGGTGCTGAAGCTTTTTTCACCTCTTCATCATATCATTACTGACTCCTGTTTCTTTTTTGTGAATACCGTTCCCCTGCTCATTGTCTCTGTTCCATTACCTTGATTCAACATTCATCACTTGCGGCTAAAATTGTAAAATAGAGGTTAAACGGCTGGGCATGATAACTCAGACTAAAAAACAAGCCAGTCAAAACTGGTGTACAATCAATCATTCAGTGGGCCATGATCTCCACCACGCCACAGAAGCCTGCAATAGTTAAAGTTTTCAATCACCCCTCGTATATGGTGCCCTTCCTAAGTTCAGAGTGCTTCACATACATCACTCAACTCAAAGGGTACCTGCCTGTACATACACTATACTTGACTGACAAAAATGCCACTTTCTCTATGACCTTACCAACAGACAGTGAACACAGTAGAATTAATCACAAGTCAGAGGTAAAATTACACTTTATTGCAAGTCAAATCTGTACCATCTATCAGGATGCAAACATGCTTAACTTGGTCAGGTCACAGGATCAAACAATACATCCTTTAACTGTATCTCACTCAGTCAAACCAAAACCCCTTAATTCCCAGAAAAGTGTCCCAGACCACAGAAGAAAACCAATACATCTGCAATTCCAAAGACAAGGGTTTCTCCTTGCACTCCAGTGAAATATTAGCACAAAAACACAAAAGAGGAGGGGAAAAAATAACTATTCATACCTGTAGTAGCAGATCGCTGTGAGGACAACAAGGGTGCAGCAGCACAGAGTGACCGATATGAGGAAGGCAAGCCAGTGGGCATTACCAAGCAGGTCTGTGAGACACAGGATAGCAGAGTAGTGATGGACCCTTCCACTGAAACCCCCACACGATTCAATTAACACTGACCTCCAAGACATTATATGTGGCATAACAAGACAATCTGCCAAACAATGGTTTTCTTATCTGTAAAGTGACAGACAAGGAATGTCAACATTTCCTGTGAGGTTTTGGACAGCAGGATGTGAATCAAGGCGAGATGTTGTACTTCATTCCCACAGAGCTATAACAATATTTTTCTTGGGTAGATAAAACGAAACTCTTATCTCACCTGGAAGAATGCGCGGAGGAAGTGTTGGCTGCAGGTTCCGATTGCAGAAATCCGTCCGGCAGCACTCAATTGTGCGCCTTGTCTGGGCATTTGGGGAATCCTAAGAAACATGATTAAACTGAATAATAAGTTGCCACCCAAAGAAAAAAAATTAAAAAAGGAAGCCTCCCTTAAACACGATGTCAGATACCTTGCACTGAAAGTGGGACCCTTCATATTTCATGCAACCAGAAGTGAGGATCTGTTCGCCATGCTCATCTTCCTCTACGATGGCGAAACACTGGCCGTTGGTCCTGGGTTCCATACAAAATTAAGGTCAAGTTAGCGCTTATACAGGAAAGATAAGTCAGTTTTTTTTGTGGAAATCTGGTGGATGTAGCTACTTACTCGCAGGTGTTGTTAACTGCATCCTCTGGGCAGTGGCCTGAGCAGTAGCAGCTGAGGAAGCGGGCTGCATCCTCAGGGGCTATGGTCGTGTCATCTCCAGATCGGGAGCGTTTGGGCTCTGGCCCAGCACCATGGAGCACGTGGTCCGGGTTCTGCCCGCCTGAGAAAGAATGCAAAGAGAGAACACCATTTTGAGGAGACAGCTCTCCGACGCTGAACAACAGTGCAGTCACGAGCCAAGTGATCAATAGAACTGGAGCCTTGCCTAATGGGTTTTATATTCATGGCCTGAGTACTTCCCCAAATGTTGCTGTGGCACCATTGGCAAAGGCTCATAAAACCCAAATGATAAAATTTGGCAACCCTCCATCCCTAGAAGGTCACTTGAGCGCATAAAAGCTGCTTCTTGGGTTGTAGAAGCTGAAAGGTATAAATGGGGGTAGGGGTTCAGGAGAAAAAAAAAAAAAAAAAAAAAAAAATCAAATGGCTAAGTGTTTACTCAGAGTGTATCTCAGACTGTGGCTACTTCCTTGTGCAGCACAGACACAATCATTAATAGCCAGTCCAGACACGTCAGGAAAGTGGCTGACGCCATGCTGGATGGTCTGAACTTATGGCTGTCTTCCCTGCTCTCCTTTCCTCCTCCCACCAAACAGCCCATTTACTTATTTGTATCTTAATGAATTTAGATTCAAAATGCTCTTTTTTAATGCCTCTCCATTGTCACCTGAAGTTGTTAGTTTAAGATGGAAGCAGCTTTGTTGTTTCTCAAAGCCAGTGATAACGATCTAAATTTCTTTCGTTCCCAATACATTATTCATCTTCTTAACATGTAGGTACCTGAAGCAATTCAAGTGACAACCCTTCAGGTATAAAGTACAGGACCAAACCATAATACTTCCATCACAGACAATTGAAAACCAGTGTTAACTTGCTTTCTGTTCTTCTTAAGTATTCACTTGCTTTGGAGCACAGGGGAGACACCCCAGGATGATACATATTGGAGGGGTCAAGGCTCCAAGAGGTCATAATGCAAAGGACACACTGTGACTTCAGACCCAGCATCGTCACTCTGCACTGGCAGGAGACCCAGAATCACGGGTTTGTTCTCCAACAGTCATGTCGTTTGCTTATATTTTATTATCTGTGAAGTGTGTGGCTGACTGGGTGTAAGTGAGCAATCATTCTCCCTCAATGAAATATCTTGGCGAATTTCCCTGACGGAATTAATAGTTTTATCCTATCCAATTTATCAATATACTGTCTCCCAATTTTAACTGTTTTTTTCGAATTTATTTTTATTTATTTATTTTTCTTTTTAAATGTGCTCATATGTATACTTGCCAAATTAACAGATGCTGATAGACCCAAACTGTCTTAATTCAGTTCACTGAGTGTTTACAGCCCATGATTGGTGTTCCCATAATTATTAACAAGATAGCCAGCATTGTACATAAGACAGATCTGTCAACCAAAGTCAATGAATATTGTAAAGTTTGTAGCTTACACACTTATTTTAAACTTAATTTCAATAGAGCAAAAAGTTAGTTTTGTAGAATTTGTATTTTTTTAAATTATCTACAGTAAAAAAAAAAAAATGCTGTTTCCTATCGTCCAAGTCAAAACTGTTAAAGTTCCCACTGTTTTTACATAGTAAACCGAGAACGTATTCATTTTCACGGCTGCTCTCCATTTTCCAGAGCACAAGTCTTAAAACAGGCCACACCTTGTGTGCGCCTCCTTTTCTCAGAGCAGTGCTGCGATTGGCTGAAAGAACACTTGGGAGTGCCTCCTTTTTAGTCGATTTCCACATGTGTGTTTAATTCTTCTTCTCGCCACTGTGGAGTCTGAGGTCTGGCAGAGTGCATTGCAGTGTACACACACACACACACACACACACACCTTCCAATCCCTTTAAACTTAGCAGCCAGGCACTCATGGTGCTTATAAAGGGCCAGAGAAGATCCACTGGATGTTTGCACTGTAGTCTACATGTTGCTACTGGATCAAGACCCTGGCAAATACACAGGTTACAGCCTTAAAGTGTTAACCAGATCTGTAGCCATCAAACAAAACTGGACAGCATCTCTGTGGCATTCTTTAAGACAACTTTGGCCAACATTCAGCAAAAGGGCAGAACCATAAGCAAAAAAAGGAAAGTAACCACAGAAGGACGTGAATGTGATTTAAAACATGTGGAAGGACAGTCAAGTGAGGTGAGTGGAGGAGAGCTGAAAGGAGGTCAGGTGTCCGGCCACAGAAATAACAGCAAATAGTGTCCAAATACGTTAGTTAATCCGCTCTTGCCTGGGTACTGAAATAAATGATCACACAGTGCAATGCATTAGTTTTTAAATAAATTTTCCAGGAAAAAAGTGGTTGTTTAATTCATTATATGAACTATTACAATGAAATTGTAATAGAAATAATTTTTTTAAAATCACTTAATACTTAGTTAAAATATTAAAATAGATTTTTTAAAATGAAATATGTTAATGTGGTCTTCAAGCACTCAACAATATATACATAACAAAAATCTTTTAGAAACCTTTTTGAAATTCAGATCCGGGAGCAACGGTCATATTCTTTTGTCAAGATTGTTAATTTTTCTCCCTAGTTGTGGTATACTGGGTAAAACGAAAATTTCTTTAAAAATAACTTTCTTAATAATGTTCAATGATTTGCAAGTATAAAACTACACAAATTTACAAAACTGTTTTATTTACACTATCATGTCAAAGTTAAAAAAAAAAAATCATGATACATCAGAATGCTCCTTCCCCCTATCATTCCAGCTATTTGAGGCTGACCTGTAGGAGGTAGCAGGCTGGTGAGAGGGATCTTTTCTCCCCTCTTCCTTCATACACCCCAGGCCAGACCCACGTGGAAACATTTCCTTTCACAAAGCAAATAGCCAATAAGTAGTAACAACACTTTTGATTTTTCCCTCCACATTGCTCTCCTGGCCTGTTTAATTTTTTGTGAAAACGTGTACTGCAGTCTCACACCTTCTCTGGCACTGCTGCCCCTCCCCCCTAGGGAGCAAGAGCACAAGCAAGCTCCATTCTGGAAATTTCCAGTGTGGGAGGATCAACGAGATGTTTTGAATACGCGCACGTGTGTGTATATACACACACACACTGTCCATTAAAGGCTTTTGTCCATTAACACCACACAGGAAATGGTTAATGTGCAAAGGAAGGCCGACAGCCATCAATAGACTCAACAAGTTTCCTGTAGTAGGGCCCGGGTAGTGAAGGGCGGAGTTCGTCAGAGGGCAGGGCAGCCCCGGGGGTGCAGGGGAGGGGGGCAGCTCTGTCTCACTCATAAATCAAGCTCTGGAATGCTCACATTTCAAATGCTCAGGGATCGGGGGCAGGGCAGTAGTGGCTCTAAAAAGACCACATCTTTGGCCACAGTGCTGGAAAGAGAAAAAGCAGGAGACTAAAGAGGGATAAAAAAACCCCAAAAGAGGGAGATGCCGCCAGTCGGCCGAGACTCTTAATGTTTTGCACATGGATCCTTTGTAACGCTCCTCTCCGAAATTAAGTTTTACTGACACTCTTCACAACAACAGACATGGACTTCACCATCTTTCTTTTTCAGTCTTTTTGGAATGTTAAATCGCTCTATTTTTCATCGTCCATCTTTAGTTAAATTTATAAAACAATGTTGCATTGCTCTCCATAAACTTGAATATAATAAACTAAAAAACAACATGAAACTAGCCTTAATATTTATAATTTAAACCTTTAACCATTTAGATTTTATTTATTTGGCCTTCCATCAGCCAGTGTCTTACCATGTCAGGTTTGTACAATAAACCACTTACCTGTGTAAATGTGTAAGTAATTGTGAGTAATTTTACTATATAAATTTAGGATAAGTACCTCAATAAAAAGGTACAACTGCAGGATCAAGGATAAGAACCAGAGTTCTTTGATTGCATTATCCATGGCTCTGACCTCCACACACCTGCTGCCACCATCCAAGGCTTTGTATTTGAGGTGAAGGAATCAGGTACTCCTGCCACCATTGTCCTTTCTCACCTCTTCAGGACTATCATGTACAACTTAACATTCATCTGGAGAGATGAAGGTAAGGTGGTCTTTGCAAACACTCACTCAATCCAGGGGGGTGAGCACCTTGTTTAATGGTTTTTATGCTTTTAAACCCTTGACCAGAACCCTTTTGAAATACCTGGAATATCAAATATGATAGTCATCTGCTCATCTCCTATAAGGAATATCCCACTCAAGTTTAAAAAAAAAAAAAAAAAAAAAAACTAATATTACACCTTCTTGCAAAGGCTGTGGCATGAAACATACAATTCTGAGATATTCAATATTCCAAAAAAGATGTCTTTCAGATAAGATCTTCATATCACCATAAAAGATTTTTGGGATGAAAGAATGCAAATTATCCATGAAAAGTGGAGACCAAAATGCAAATCACTAAAATGTATGGGGGGGGCACCCACTGCAGGAAGAACATCATCTTCATCACATCCATCTAATGCATACCATTTATGGTTGAGAGCAGCAACGCTAAGACCCAATCAAACTCACAGTGGAACGAACCATTTGAATAAATCTAAACCAAAGGGTAGAAAACATCTTTCCTAAAAGAATTGGCTTCAGCAGTATCATGATTTGCACAGATATAGAGTATATGGCTTTGCTGCTGAGCGCACAAGGTAAACAGTGCTCTGAAATTGAAAAGGGCAGTGCCTGGATCCCACATTCTTTGCGTGATTTCCAAATTGCAGTAATCCCTTTTGTCTGACATGACTGATGCCGGAGTCCAGTCTTTTGCTTTTGAAGCTAGCGTTGCTTTTTCCTGCTTCCAGGAATAGCCTACTGACATGAACAGTCACTGACATACCACCCAACACATTCAACAAACCTGCTCTGTGGAGGAGGGTGTGAGCAGTGACCCAGCAAACTGGAGGGAGTAAAGGGTCAAATTAATGGCTTGAAAAAAGTTCTACTCACACAGTATATTATACACCACTATATTTTTTGGCAGTTGTTTCTGTTTGAATGGATAAACATAGGTCTGCAGCTTACCCAGTCAAGCTGGCCTTTATCTACCAAGACAAGAACATAAAAGGCCGAATTTATAAATTAACTACCAAAAATAATAAACATCAGTTTTACAGTGAACATAACTAATCTAATAGTTAACCCATTTGACCTCTTAAGATAGCAAGAATGTCATCTTAAAGCTAGCCTAGAAACTTAAACTTAAGCTTACATCACAGCTCTTCCTTTCTTTTAAGAGAAACATCATTACACAGTGCCTTGTAGTTTGGCTACAACTTGCAGAGTGACAGTCAGCCTTGCTCTTCACTACTGTTTTTGGTTTGCTGTGAATTGTGCTGCTCTGTTGTTAATGAATAAAAACAGAAACACAAACACAGAGACCCAGGAAGAGGTTAACTCACCTTCAGCTGCTAGCGTAAGGACAAAGCAGAAACCAAAAACAGTGACAGACAGCAGACCTCTTTTCATTCTTTTAGAACTCCAAAAGAGTTCAGAAAAGTGGTCTCAGAGATGGGGCCTGTTGTCTGGGTTGAGGAGGAGAGAGGACCAGGATGTCGTTCAAGAGGCCAGGATGGCGTGGAGGTGTTGTGACAGAATCGGTCCACAGGATGTGTAAACTTAAAGTTTCCTTCTGACTTGATCCCACTTTCTACAACCCTGGAATAGACAGGAAACACATGGACGAGTGAGCATCACATGGTCTTGGCAGCACCTCCAGGGTGAAGAGCACGAAAGATGGTACAAAGATTACCTAGATTACCAAAGATTAAGGCAGTACTAGGAAAGTCTTTAGAGATGGGGATGTTCTTTTTGGTGGTGTCTTGTAAGATGTGACCTTCCCTTTTCTGGCTAATTGGCAAGTCACCACCATCCATACAAGAAAATGTTGAGGTTTAATAATGAGGATCTATGCATCATCTTTTTCAGAACATTCTGGAGGATTTATTTAAAAAAAAAAAAAAAAAAAACACACCACTAAGGACTCAGCAGACATTTGGATATTGCCTTAAAAGTTCTCTCATAATTCTCCAATGGACTCTGTCATGGTTTTTTTAAACTTCTTTTTGCCATTAAAATACCACCCAGCTTTGTGCAGAGATGCCCTACTTTCATACACCTAACACCTCTGGCAAATGAGAGAAGCAATGTGGACTCCTCAAAGGTAAAGAGAAATGAGAACCCTCCAAGTCAGGGGAGCTTGCATTGCTTCTGAGGACATGTTTGTGGTAGTGGGGGAAGCAGGTCTGAGAAGTTGGTTATTTCACCACACCGAATGAATAGCACCAGAACCCTGGATTGCAGTCTTGGAACATCCTATGATGGTCTTCAATGTAACTCACAGGATAGGATTTTAATATACAGTGTCGGCATCCCAAGCCAAAACCAGACCCAACGGCATCATTCTTGGCCTAGTGTGAACACAAGATGCGGGGGGGAAAAAAAAAAAAAAAAAAAAAAGTCTCCACACGGCTTCACGTGTTTGATTGAGAGTGCACCCCCCTCCCTGCCATTAAAAGGCCGAAATGAGATCAAAGAACCAGCTGGTTTGAAACTGACCCGGTGTACAATAGAGGTGCCCTTTGCTGTGGCTGGCTGACGTAAGGCAATCGAAGAGGCGGAGGGAGCAGGAGCTGAAAAACAAGCCATCGCATTTTTAGAGTGTGGTGGAAGGGGCGGGGGAATTTCAGGGACAAAAGGGCTTTTGGTTTTCACTGTGTATGACCAAAAAGGGGGAAAAAAAAAATTCAAGAACACTATACTGAGAACAAGTTTCTGCAGCTTTGGGACTCCGATCACCTTTAAAAATGCATGTGTTTGTAAAAGGGAGTGCAGACAATGTCCCAGTGTATTTTTCACTGGGAGTGCAACACAAACTCCAGGAGAGAGAGAAAAATAAATAAATAAATAAATAAATAAATAAATAAATAAAATGTAGCTACATCTCAAACTCCAGAAAATTTTTTTTTAAATCATTCAGTGTGAACTTTCACTGCAAGTCCTGATGGACCTGAGGTTCATCATACTTATTGCTCTAGCCCAAACCTCAATTATGGTTTTGAATCAGGAGTTACTATGAAAGTATCTAAAACTGAAAACATGTCAATGGACATTAGGAAACCTTGTTGCACTGAGAAGTTCCGTGAGGACATACAGCCTTTAGACATGCATATATAGTCTTCCCTTGATTTACACATCTAATTGGTTCCTGAAAAGGCATAATTCAAGACAGCTATTTCCATTATTTAAGGGAAAAATAAGAATGCTTCCCAGCCATTTGAAAAAACCCCCAAACCAACCTCCCAAACATCACTAAAACACCTTCTAGTGCACACAGTGGATCATTGTGCAGCGCACGCACGCGGGCATTGTGCTGGTCAGTGTAATGAGATGGTTCAATGCTAATCAAACATCTACTCACGTTTGTAACAAACAAAACCAAGGTTGTTTTGGTGCTGTGTCCTTGAGTAAGAGCTTTAAAGATACGCAATTGATGCTGGACAATTGCAGAACAAGTCGACTTTTAACTAATGCAAAGCGTTAACTGTGCAAGAAGACCATAACAATATGCTTATCCACTGACCAACCATTTAAAAAAAAAAATAAATAAATAAATAAATAAAATATACGTACACATACATGTCCTCTTAAAGACATAACAGAGCGAGCCCCACCCACATAAAATTCACTTCTCCCTTTCTGAAGATCCAACACTCCGCCATAAAGCAGCTCTCTTAAAGGTGTATACACTTTATAAAGAATGTCCATTATATGACATGATGAAACACACGTGTATTTTACAGTTTTTTGCTAATTTTTGTATGAAATTGTAATGCTTAAATTTTTTTGATCGGAGTACGTCGTATTAAGTAGATTGGCATATAAATCGAGCAATGGTGTTAAAAATCAAATCTTGTTCAAACAAAAATACTTAAATCGAGACCGCATAAATTGAGGAATTTCTCACCTGTATTACCTCCATCCTTGACTAGTTTCATAGCTCCATGATTCTGGGATAAGCTCTAGACCTCTCCACACTGCCACAACCTTGCTCAGGATTAAGTGGTTAATGATAATGGATCGATAGATAGTAGAACAAATAAAAACACCAGATTTCATTTTAGCAAAACTTTTCCCCCTGGTACAGACTATCTTCGACTTATGACCTAGGGACTGATGGGCAGGTTGTAAATCGAATCAGTTGCAAGTCAGATCATACTCCTGACAGTCATTTTTTCCTACATGTATAGTCCACCATACAATAACTTCTTTTCAAAGATTTGTTGGTGTTTGAAGCCTATTTTGTTTTATTTCCCGCCACAATATAGTATATTATCTATATCATTCCTAAATAATAATTCCTAAATACTGCGTTCTTCAAAGTTTTTAAAAATACTGTATGTTCAAAACTTTTTTTTAAATGCTTCAGTATTCTATGCCATATGACAGTGAGATGTAGTAACTACAAGTGTCATGATCTTGTGCAACTGTTCTGTTGGCAAATCCACTGAGCTCGTTGATAGCCAGTCATCGATCACTGGTGCAGAGGTGGAAGTAGATGATATGGGGCGACGCGGCGGCAGTTGTGGCAATATGTTTACTGTCCATGAGAACAGTGTGAGACATGAAAAGATGGTTACTGGCTTTCACCATACACAAGCATCCTATGATGTCACATGCATAATGTGCAGGTACACTTGTGCAATATTTTAATGCATTTTCATAACATTTTTCATCTACAGTATAAGCTATAAATGGTCAATTGTGTCGTAATACTTTGTTTTTGAATGCTGTCAAAAGATGCTATCTCTACACTATGACGTGATACACGTACTGTACATTATACATTAAAAGGTGTTCGTGTATACATGTTTCAATTAGCTATGAAATGCTCATTTGCTTACCAGAACTTCAGGAAATCATTAAAAATAATTCTGACAATTTTCAACCATTTCATATTTTTAATTATTCTAATTACTATTAGTTATTATTGATGTCCCAAGCGAGAGTCCAGCATATGTCGAATATGTTGAAAGTCAAGGATAGTCTGTAATGAACCCCCCCCCCCCCCACACACACACACACACACNAAAACAAAGATAGACTGTAATTAACCCCCCCCCCCCCCACACACACACACACACACACACACACACACACACACACACACACACACACACACACACACACACACACCCCCTTCTTGCCTTGTACACTGAGCTTCTGGTGGGGGAGGGGGTTGAGGGGCTAAAGTCTCTAGTCATGCCTCTCAGACTCTCTGGCTCCTTTACCATCCAGCCGTGCACCCATCTCAGTGCTCCATTAGCATGAGAACTGTGGGAATGCTACTCAGAACCCTTCCCCCTCAGTTCTGCCATCTTTTGCTGGCCAACATCAGTCCTGGATCTTTGCCACGCTCTATTACCCGTCAAGACTCCACGGTGAGGGGGACAAAAAAAAAAAAAAAAAAAAAAAAAAAAAAAAAAAAAAAAAAAAAAAAAAAANCCACGGGGGGGGGGAAAAAAAAAAAAAAAAAAAAAAAAAAAAGTGCCTAGATACTGTAGAGGCACCTTCCTGACTAGCAGCAGGTAAACAGAAGAGAACAGAAAGTCTTCAGACTGGCGCCATCACAAGAGTCGCAAGGAGGAAAATGGTTCTGGGAAAGAAGGGCAAACCTAGGACACTCTACCACTATAAAGCACTAAACCAACAAAACACAGCGAAATAACTATGGAATCGAAAACCAAACACCTAAATAAATGTAGTGTCACATCAGCAAAAAGGAAAAGTTAAAAACACCGTTTATATCCAAATTGTTTTCTATTTTCATTTCCTGTAAATGTTATCTACTTCTAGTGTAATTCCAGTCATGTCTTCGTGACTATGTTTACAGACACACACAAAAAACTGTTACATTTGCCCGTTAGACCCTTTGTTATTCTTATCTTTTCATTGTTCCATTGTTCTTCATTGTCATTACAAATAGTAATAATTTTAAAATATATAATCTTTTGCGTACAACCATACAGCACTGATAATAAAAATGCATCAAAATTTGTAAACTCAATAGAGTACACAAAAACAAAGCTGAAATTAAAAGAACTGAAAAGAAAATGTAGCTTTTGCAATGATGTGAACAAACATGCAACAAGAGTCAAGCTGCAGTACAGGATTTTTTTAAAGCTGCTCAGAATAAAATGTTTTGACTAAACGACAATAAAAACAGCCACAAATCCTGTGTTCTTCATTCCACTGGCATGTTTGTGCCAGCAGTCCCAGTGCATGTGTCTGCATGCCTTTTAGAGCCTGCAGATGGGGACAGTCTGCCCCAACAAACTCAGGCCTTTGAAAAGAATTCCTCTTTAGCTGGTAATCAGTCATTTAAGGCTCTTGTAGTGATCCCTTCAGCAGAGGCGTCTCGTGTTACCCCACAGCATGCTGGGTGACCTGGGTCCATTTTGATCGACCCTTGCATCGAGCCCAGCACATTCCACGGCTCAACCCAGCCCTGAGCAGCCGGCGTCGGCTTCACTGATGTGCGCCCGCTGGGGAGCTCATGATTGCAGGCATTTGATAAAGACCTGTAATTATTCCATCCAGCCCAAATGATCGTGGGGTTCCGAGGATGTGAGAGTGGCGCATTCTGGGACCAAAGCGAAGTAGACTTATCTCTGGAGCAGCCCAACATGCGTCACACTACAACACTAGCTGTACACACGTGGCTCTGAGGTTGCAACTACTTGCTTGCCCGCAAAACCCGTCCCATGGGGTCAAACCCTGTGAAAGTGCCACATCTGTCTTTAGTCTGGAAGCTCTGACATTTTGGGTAAAAAGATAACAGGATTTTGCACAAAAAACTTCTACAAGCAAATGCATCCCACCAAATAAAAACATAAATCCAAGTAGAATTAAAGTGGGAGCAGAAATCTGTTCATAAGTTGTTGTATTTTTAGTACAGTCAATTTACGAATGATTAGTAATTCAGACATCTTTTGATTTGCTGGTTCAATTCAGTAAAAAGTCTGCAACACTGATACAATAAATGAAAGACTTATTTTCACTTCACTCATTCGCTATCAATAACCACTTGTATAAATCAGAGCTGTGGCAGTCTGGAGCCTATCCCAGAAGCACACAGACCAAAACTAGTGGAGGGCAACCTCCGGGTGGGATGTCAGTCCATCACAGTGTACAGTAATCCGTTGGTGGCTGAACCAAATTTGCCCCTGAAAATGTGTCAGATGTCAAAATTTGTACTGAATGACTATTGCCTCTTTTTTTAAATGAGAAGGAAAACACATAACGTGCCCTCAGTGAATCAGAAAAAACCTACATAACCATCAACCCATGATTTCAGCATATCAGTTATCCAGTTAGAAAACACTGTTGTCATTAATTTGCAAGTTAACATGGTACTGCATGTACAGTACAGGACATTTCACAGGTTGTTGCTGCCACCAGTGTCATGTCTCCTGTCTTGTGGCACAGGAGATGACAGGGTGAAATGAAATGTATGTAACGTATAGGGTTTGGAGCAGGATTTCAGTGTCAAGATGAATAAAGGGAAGATGTGTCAAAGTAACGCCATGTCCACGTCTTTGAAACAATAACGGGCACAATAGGTTTATTTAAAAAAATTAAATACATAGTAAATGCTGTGTTCTATATTGGTACACGTTTTTCCAAAGCAAGGCAGATTATTACAATGCATACTTTTTATTACAGTACACTATACAGTATTTGCTGATTTTAACATTTCTTATTTGCTTTTCATTTTTTGAGTTGAATGAAGGTTTCACATTTCCGCCAGTAGAGAAAGAAATTTTAGATAAAAGCAAATGCAGTTAAAGAACTGGAAAATGTCCATATTATAGAAAATTTGCTACTTGAATGTTCATTACATGAAGAGCTAATTTAAATAAAAGCCTTATTCAAGTTTTAATTAATTACGCATATACAGGATAAGATGGCATGTATCCTGCACTTACCCTCTGGGATGAAGCATAGGGCCCTACCATACCAATCTAATGTCCTGCCCACCTGCCTACCCATGCACTAATGACATATAGTGTTCAAACTTTTCCAACACAAACACTGAAATTTACGGCTTCTTATTTAGGTGTATGCTGCTTCCAAGTTTCACTACATTTCCCATAACACACTGATAGCAGAGAACACAGCATTCTGTGCCTTGAGTGATATGGGCCCATTAGGCACAGCACATTCCTATCTCCATAGTCAGGAGTAAACGACGCAGGAGTTCAAACAATTCAGTCTCATCAACTGTGCTCAAAAGCAGCTGCATGCCTGACAGACAAATCACATACGTCCAGTCTTTGAACAAGATGCAGTAGATTCCCACTTCAGTTCACAATGACTGTATCGAGAGTACTCTGACACTGTACTCACACATTCTGTTTATGGTTGGGTCAAACAGGAGGCATATCTCCTCCTGAAATGAGGTTTAGGGGCTGTATAGTACAGAGCAGCTCATTTGAACTGCTGACCCCATGCCACTGCTCCATCTGCAAAGACTGGAACCACAAATAATGTTTATAATCCTATTTTTTCAGTCATTTCCAATCATTTCCACTGGGGCCCCAGATGGGAGGGGCACTCCTAAGCCTGAAGCATTTAACTCCTTTGGGAAGACTCTTGAGGGACAGCGCCACCTTTGAACACTTCATGGTCTGCTCCACTGACAATCTGAGTGCTTCAGCTCGTAAGCTCTGTTTTCTTAACTTATCATTCTTTGTTTTCTTAGTGAAATGGAGCCTTCCTGGTGCCAACCACCAACTGGTAGGGGCCCCACAGCTCTACTGCAGCCAGACTGGTAGGGGTGAGAGCTTTTTTCCATTACCTACTCTACTTCTGCAGGAGGGAGTCCTTAGATCTTCATCGTCACTCTTTCCACTCATCCCAGAAACTATGCTGGTAGTGTCTCAGTCACTGAAATTCAAAAGAACCCCATACCTCTGCAAACTAACCAACAAGACCATTAGAAAGGAGGTAGTACATCTTAAAAGAACAGACATGTATGAAGTATTTGATGCCTGTGTCAGTGGCAGAAACCCTTCACGGATGACAGACTGCTTAGACACAGACACACACACAGTCACAAAACTAACAACCTAAATCTACACAGAGTCAAATGGCTGTTCTTTTGACTCATGGGAGAGTGTTGTTTCACAGCTAAGCATCATGACAGAATCTTAACCACAGGCTACGCCTCCCACTGGAATGAGTCCTTTCACGCAGCGCCCATGGAAAATATGGTTTGACAATTACAGCTAAAATAATCACCACCTCATATGAAAAGAGATTTTGCATATAACCTCTAAAAACAGACAGACATTCACTTATGGATACAGCCAGAACAACTGGACTCTTAAGGAAAACGTCTTCATTTTGCATTAATTTCAAGAAACTGTAAAACATGGCAAACCTCTCATTGGTGGAACATGGACAAGTGCTGGGCACAAACCACGGGGCACAACAGGCCTCACAGCATCTCTACACTGAAATTAACCGTAGCTGAGCTCTGGGAACTAAAACAGCACAGAGGAAAAGTCGACAGGCTCAATTTCATCACATTTTCCATTCCAACGAAGCAAAGCAGTGGCATTTTACTCCTCAGCTGCCTCCTGGGCCAGAGGGAGAGGGCCAAATCCAAACTGGACTTGGCTGACAACAACAGGATGTCACTGAGTTCATTCAAAAGCAGAGGAACAGTTAAAAAAGAAACTACTTTTCTGCCTTAGATCTACCACGGTATGTCCTCTGACCAGTGGCAGCACTTTTAGTTAAATAAACTTCTTTAAACAAAAGAGTTAAAGTTCACATAATTGAGCAAGCTGCTTGGAGAACAACAGGACAGTGGTGATTCTCTAGACTGCTGGAGAGGTCTAGGCAGCAGCTGTGTTTTGCATGTGTGTGTATGGACAGCTAGTTCATCCTGTGAAATGATTTCACTCCTCTGACTGTCTTCTTGAGACATGGCTTCGATCAGAATGTTTCCTTGGATCATATTAATCTTATGAAATAAGTTAAGTCATCAAAAACACTACAGAATTTCTCCTTTAAGGGAAAAACACACCCTGTGTCTACCCGCCGTCAGCCACCTGTCTGCATTCTAACAAAACAGGAGGGCATACAGCTGTGATCAGCTCAACTCTACATCTAATACAATGAAAGCTTCATGTTTGTGAACTAGAAACTGACGTATCTCTTTCACTGATGTAATGCTAATGCTTGGCTTTGACAGACCTACAAAATGAATACAAAATTAGTATCGTTAATGATACAAACTCACCAATTGACGCATGCATAATTAAACTGTATTAGTCAAACTCATTTCATAACATAACCCATCAACAATGATGTGTATAAAATATTCATATGCAGGGCCCAACATTCATAGTCAATAGACTGACTGGTAATTTGCTTAAATGTTCCTAGTTGAACACCTATAATCATCCTGATACCTGCCTGATAGACAGCTGGGCAATAAATCAAAGTAAAATACAAAGAAATTTGATGCAGTAATAACCACAGTCATTAATAAAAAACTCAGATTACAAATTATTTTGTAGCAAAACTTCTTGCTAAAAAAAAAAACACCAAAGTTTGTCAAAAATAAAGTGAAACACAGACATGGAAACTATACCAGTCCTGTAGACAACCAAACACACACACACAAAAAAAAAAAAAAAAAAACAATCTATGTCAAGCCTTAATGTGATAACCAGGAGATTTCAACATAGCCCCAAAAACTTGATTAACAATAACCACATTTACCACTCCATTCTCAACACAAACAGAGGTACCTTAAGGCTTTTGAGACTATGGACAAATGGAAGAGAAGGGTTTCCAGCCTGTGCAATGCATGTTCACATTTATCTGTCAGTGGGGGAATTTGGCTTTGTTAGAAACAATTATAAACATACAGCCATCTCTAGCAATAAGCCCATTTGAATTATAAGGATTTGACTTTATGAAGAACTTCATTTAATACCCATACTTCAAAGCATTTCCTTGTGGTTATATGGAATTAATTTTACATTGTAAACCTAGTGGCAATTTAGATTTACATCTATTCATTTAGAGATGCTTTTTAAAAACGTGACATACAATCATTGCAATCAGTATTTACCTGACTGCTTTATCCAAGATCACTTAGATTGTTAGATGCACTAAACAGAAAACATGCAAACAACATATACAGTATGAATCAAACCCCACCCAAACTTGTTCCATAAATGTGCATTCATTTGCATTTTTTCCATGCATTTCTTTGGTTTTTACTCTTGGTTTTTGAATCAAACATTGAATTAATACATAAAAACTATCATAGTATCTTGTATGCATGTTATGTTTGTACATAATACCTAGGAGAGCAACAAAACAAGCACAGGTAGACACCCATACAGTATTATGAAGCATTTAATGAGGGTAAACTGCCTTCTTATGTTGTGTCATGGTAACTACTGTTGACTACTGAAGTAATTTAAGTAGTTGTGTCCATTTTAATGGAATTAAGTGATATTTCACTGGTCTTACTTTTGGGACTTGGGAACACAAAAACTTTAACCTTTGAACTATAACTGTTATGAAGGATTTCTCAGGAACAAATTACCATTGTAAGGATGGGAAGTACTATACAGCACTCTGAAATCTGTACATGTCTTTCCAAGCCAGCATTAGTATCACTGCCAAGTACGTTAATAAATATTTGTTGGTAAACAGAAACCATGCAAAAAAACTTATTTATCCTTATAGGTGACAGAAGGTACTGTGATTGGGGCTATTGAAGAACAAGTCCAAGGCCAGGTTCTTTCAGAACAAAAACCAATTTCAATCTAAAGAAATGTGAACTTTTACTATTGTTTTTTTTTTTTTTCATGCTTGGAACAAAATTTAGATGAATGCAAGACTCAAATGAAAAAACTATTTCCCTCATTCCTTTCATTTATTCTCAAAATTAAGCAAAAAAGCCTCCATCCATCACAACTACTACTGTACGAACATGGCAGCAATCCATTGAAGCCATTCATAGATTTATTCAAGACTAAGTATAACTAACTAAGTATAACTTTTAAGACAAAATTAAATTCTGCTTTTACAGGAGTCACTGCTAACAGTGCTATCCTCCTGACTTATGTTGTCTGTGCTCTGTATTCCTCTCAAGGTACAGAGATAGCTACACACCTTTTACCATGAGGCGAAGGGAAACTTTTGTGATACTTCCATAATTCTAAGCAAAAAAGGAGCAAGATCCTTTAGATGTAGCCTTACTATAGGTTTATTCATGAGACCCTTAGGTCCAGATCAAGGACATTGCTTGCAAATTAGAGTATGCTAGAGTATTAGCCATTGTGCTTAAGTAATGTGGAAAACATCTCTGAATATTTGTGTGACCATGTACAGGCTACTTCCAAGAAGTACCGCCTCCAATGGCAGTTTGTTTTCATCACAGCAAACAAAACTAAATCACACCTTAACAAAAGATCAAAGGCATACAGCAAAATTCCATCATTTTGCATGGGTTACAGGGTTAAAGGAACATCTGACTACAGACTCTCTCCCATTTTTGCATTCTGAGCAGAACTGCTAAATTCAGTAAGTGCTTCAAACATCCTACCCATGCAAACACAGGGAAAGCATTTGGATGGCTGTGGCACATGGTCACCCAGTCCTGGGTTGGCACCTACCGCTCTTAGAAGAAACTGTGGCGGGAACATGCTGAAGATCCACGAGTGTTGCCAGCAGTCTGGGGTGTGAACAGACCGATCATGGACAAGCTCACCTCAGACACCTTGGGGGGGGGGGGGGGGATTAAACAGCAGGGCTCTGAAATATGNAACAGACCGATCATGGACAAGCTCACCTCAGACACCGGGGGGGGGGGGGGGGGAGTTAAACAGCAGCATTCCAGTAGACAGCATTACATCAGACTGATTATAACAGCAGCTTTCAAGCTATGAGAGCACACAGATACAACAAGTCAAGATGTCTTCAGAGATACATGCTGATGTTCCCACTTTAGTGGAGGAATGTGAAATCCTCCCACTTAAAACGACACACCTTTAGTTAAATAAAAAAAAAAGTCATACACACCTTTAGCTATCCCCTATGTTACACTCTAAGATACGCCTATTGAGGTTACAAGAATACAACTCTATTCTGACTTACAAAGCATTTATTCACATTTATGAGAACTAAATTAGGATTTCGCACCTGCTG
This sequence comes from Arapaima gigas, assembly GCA_900497675.1. Classification (NCBI taxonomy): domain Eukaryota; kingdom Metazoa; phylum Chordata; class Actinopteri; order Osteoglossiformes; family Osteoglossidae; genus Arapaima; species Arapaima gigas. The sequence goes on along the minus strand of UFQX01000174.1, from coordinate 598,736 downwards.
AGTGTTATGAGATGAGAGCCATTTGCAATCTTCGCAGCTGAATAGTTGGCATGTGTTGCATTAAGTTTGACTCTCGCAAGTACTTTAGTTTGCTAGTTTATAGCAGTGATAATTTTTTGACGTGACCCCCTAAGTGTTACAAAAGAAAAGACAGCGATAGAAAAGCCATGCCTTATGCAGAATGTGATAGTATTTGTCAATGAAGGTTAGCATAATGAAGATGTGATGCATGTACTCCAGTAATCTTCATCTATTGCACATTATCCACAAGAAAAAAAAACCCATATTATAGACTAATTTATGAAGGGAAATGCCTTGTTAGGTTGTATTATGCCAACTAATATTAAAGTATTTAAGTAACTGTCTGTATTCATGGGATTTTTTTGTTGTGTTCATTTTGGGGCTCTGGAAAGCAGAGCATTGCCCCCAGTTGAAATCAATGGAAATTACACCTCAGACTAAATTCAAAGAAGGGTTTTTCAGGATTGAATTAACCTTGTAAGGCAAGAGAAGGCAGAAGCAACAAAACCATACAAAATTTTGCATTTGTTTATAAAGAATTAAGAGCAAATCCATAATGTAGTCATTTCTACTATTGCACATATTTTCCCAACTTGAATAAGCTCATACACGATTAGGGGAACAATGTCAGTACAGCACAATCGTGCACTGGCTTATAAGTGATTTTCCTGAACTTCCATGTGAAGGGTTGTTTTTGGTGTCACTTTTTGCTTAAATGTGCTTTATCGATTGAGGAAAAATTCGAAATTATTAAGCACTTCAAAACAAATGAAAAAATGTGATGCAGTGCTACTGGCATAAATGAGGCAAGGCAGCAAAGAATTAGAAAAAATGTTGGAAAAAAATGAAAGCAAGTTTTATATCACGAGAGCCCAAATTTGCATAATTAAATTATCAAGTTATGTTTTTCATCTGTGCATTATTTAATTAAAATTATTTATTGTTTGGCAATGTTTTGGCTAAGACTATGCTTTTTTTCTGCAGAAATCTGCTCCAACCCTGTTTTTCTTCATAAGCCCTTTTGCTTTTATTGCACGATTTTGCTTAGCGCAAGAACTTCTAAGAACATAGCTATTGTGGTATAGGAAAGCTGATTGTATTACCATCTATTTAGAGTGCATGTACCTTTAAAGACCAACTAAACACCCAAATGCTACCCTAGAAATAGTCTACCAAAAAGAAACACCTGACCTACACAGTAACTAAGTGTCACAAATACCACAGTAAAACTCTTTAGCAGATAGGAAAGGTAAACAAATGGCCAGCATGCTGTTATCAGACACAGCTACTGTGGTTTTACAGGTGATCAAAGGTCAAAAGTAATCCTCCATATGATTTTTTTTTTTTTTTTTTTTTTTTTTTTAAAGGAAAGGGAAGACACTGATCACTGGAGGGACATTTACAAATCGAAAGCACTTTCCCCTCACTAGGTTTATAAAAAGTCAGAGGTAACTGTCCAAGCGGTGTCCTCTTACAGAAGAGCAAATGACAAGAATGCCAGAGCAAATGTTTCTAGTTAAGCCCAGGCCATGAATATGTAAACCTACAGTTCTTCCACATACACACAAATCCATACCCAGCAACTGTAGTCAGACAACCAGAGGTAAGTCCTTTCAGTGAAAAGGAAATAAAATTAATTGCTGGATATTTCCAACACTGAAGATATTTCCAATATACCTGGGAACCTGGTGTGGTCAGGCATGAGAACAGTATGACATAATGTGCACTGTCCTCCTCTGGCTGTCAGCTCGTTCCCCTCATAAAAGGCTCAAATCCTGCTTTGTTTTGACTTGGTTTCTGCCCTGATGTGGTGGAATGAGCTTCCTCTGTTCTTCAGAGCTGCTGAATGCTCTCCAGCACTTAAGGGTATCAAAACTGATAGCAATTTTCCTTCCAAGTGCCTGAAACCCTGGCAAGCTATTCTCTTACCACTTGCTATTTTCTTGTTTGTATGTCACCTGTGGAATTTATGTACTATGACAACAGTGTAACCAAACAAACAAGATGTGCGTCAATAACTGTACGTGTCTAAACCCTCTGACTGTTCTCTTCTTTCCAGCACCAGTTCTCTGTAAAACCATGTCACCGAAACCTACTATCTGCACAGTCCATAGTAGCTCTTTCAAGAACCTTGAAAACCCTCCTAAAATACAAGAATGACTACAAATATATCCGTGCAATTGTTCAGTGAAAGAATCTAACCCATTTGATATTATGAAAATCCTTGTTGTAATTGGTGTCAATCCATGTAGTTTTGTGCTAAAAGAAAAATTTAACAAAAAGATGTTGCCTTCCTTAGTACTCAACTTAGGAAAGATGTTTCCAGCTTGTGGCTGACTCACAGGCACCTGGAGAGATTTAGTTGGCAACCAAAGCCCCTTATCAGCTGGAAGAAACGCAGCCTTCGAGAGCCTGGAGTGGTCTGTGGTGACGTAAGGAGGGACAGAAAGAGGAGCGTTTTGCGATGGGTTCAAAGATAAGGAACCAGACACCACCAGACTGACATTCAGAATCAGCCATTCAAGATGCCGGGGGGGCCACTTGTTTCCATCAGTGGTCTTGAGACTGCAGTCCTTTTTCACAAATCATGTTACACCTCCCACAGTGTGACATCAAGCAGTCCGTAAACACCACCCACATCTAGAGAGCTTTTGAGAATGACACGAAATGAAACTTCGGTTATGTTTGGTGTAAACGTAAAAGTTAGACAATATATATTCAATTACTGCACAAATGTATGTATCATTGTGAAGTCATTCATTTTTGGTGGGTTTTGTTCATTACAATTTTATTGTTGATCCTTTCAAGATTACCTTTAATTTTAGCACAGAAGCTCATCATCTGTGTTGTACTGGAATATTTCTGAGTTTTGATCCCATAATGACCAGAGCCATTTTAAACCTGTGATATAATGTGCACAGGGAGCTCTAAAGTAATCAGAATGTACGAAGATGCTCTCATTTGACCAATCACAGCAAACACACATATCCCTCAGTAAATGTCCTCCCTAGTTGCGTTTCCCCAGTACAACATTTTTTTAATACCATAAATTGAGCTCCCCATTTAATATTTTTTTTAAGCCTAACCATCAACCCAGCCTGGTCTGAAAGCTTTTTTTTAAATGCAAAAAAATCTAAAACTATAGTTTTTTTTTTTTTTATGTGAACACAATTTGTGGTATGTTTCCCAGCTAAACTGTGTAATGTATTGTTATTTTGAAATGCATTATGTACCCTGTTGGGTACCCATAGCATTTGGTTGGTTACTGTGCCTGCAGTCAAACCACCACGTATGTTCTGAAAACCGATCACAAGGTCCAAAACACAATCGACGAAGTGTTAAGTACAGATGTCTGCTCTTACACTCCATTATGGCACAGGAAATGTGATGCCTTCAAGATGTTTTCAGATCTTTGAGTTAGTTATGAGAGACATAATAAACAGCAGATGTATACCAAGTTAATATACTGTTTGGGGGGGTTGGATTATAAATTTCCCTTTTTAAAATTATGGAAAATAAATGCAGAAAATGTAAATAAGAAGTCCAAGTCTGGTTTTCAGAAACAGATTATGAACATTTGAGGTGATAGGTAATCAAAAAATATATTTACGTTTATTTACCCATTTGTCTTTAGCTGGACAACTTTCCACCAGTGTCAAGTCACACATTCCTGTTTCCCTGCAAAAAGGGAAATAACCAACAGGCTAAAATAAAGAAATTAGCATACAGTTCTCCACCCTATTGCCTGCGGTAGTTGTGCATTCCCAAAGCCCATCGCACCACTGTGAGCGACATGCTCCTTTGTTTTATACATGGGACAAAACAAATGCAGTTTTGTTCTGGCAGCAAAGTAGCTCGAACTGACATATGAAGGCTGGGGTGGGAGGGCGGTAATAGAAAGTGAACAGGGTACTCTGTTCTTAGTTAATCAAGTTCTAATCTTACAGATAAGGTCGGACGCAGTGCTTCACTGAGCCTTAATCTTTTGTGATCAATGCATGTTTAACCTTTATTCACGCATAATTTACATCAATTCCCCAGAGTCATAGTTCCCGATGGCCATTAGCTGATTGTTTATGTAGCCTTTTTTTCCCCTCCAGGTTCAGAAGTGCAGTCAGAACATTATTTAAATTACCTTAGAATTATTTACTCTAGCTGAGGCCCGTAACTTGCAGCACACCTTAACAGGCAGTGTCTCTCAGCATTTGTGGTTGCAACTATGATCTCTCAAAACAGCCACTGTTTATGTGCTGTGATCAATGTAGCTCAAAGGCAGTGGAAGCCAGGTTACCACACCTATGCTGGGCACAAATAGTGCCAGCCCAGAACTCCCTAACCTTTCGTGCACATGTTAAAATGCTAAATGGCTGAGTATGTAGGTCTCCTGACTTCCTCTTTAAAGTCAACCCACAGGTACCTCCACACGGAAAATAAGTGTCTCCGAATGGGTACAAGTCCAGCGTAAAGAAAAAGCACTGAGAGGCAGAACCTGACCCACCACCTGAAAAGCCACCTGAAATGGTTGCACGAGTGACCTGGCTGAAGGCCTGTGGAGGTCTGGAAGGACCACATTAGCAAGATTTATCAGACCACTCCTAAAGCCACAGAAGACAGTGGGGAGGAATGGAGAGGGGCACTGTGGCACCACCATCATCATCATTACACATTACATTTTACTGTCAACATGGCACCTAAAGTAGTTATTGCTCTCAGTGGTAGAGTTCATAAGCATGCAGTCTAACAACTAATAACATGATTACATCCTCTTCATTATAACACCTGGTTTAGCTTCACCAAATACTGAACACAAGGGTTTTCCACTGTTTGCACACAACCCACAAGCAAGAATGTATCAGGATTGTACTGCAGCAGAAACAGCACTCAGTTCCCAGCAATTACTACCCATAGCTCTGGAGTCTAAAAATCACAGTCACGATAAAACAGAAAATCCATGTTGAGACATGAGGCCCCAGAATCGAGAGCACTTTACCATTTATCACTAGGGCTGTTTCAGCAAATGTCTATGCTTTAGTACTCTTTTACAAGTGAAATAGCTTGTTTCAGCCCAGAGAATTCCTCCTACTTATTAATAAGCCAAAGGGTCAGATTTTAACATTGGAAAGGGACAGTCTGAAGAGTTTTCAAGACTGCACTATAGAGGACAGCACTAACTTGAGTCTCATTTATTCTAATGCACTTAGTGGAAAAGCCAAGTCCTATCTTGATAGAGCAAGGAAGACAACCCGTTTAAGGGAGATGTCTCCTTTCCTTTTGTAATCTGTTTAAAATCGACCAATGCTCAATTTGTGAGGGTCGTAAAACTATCAAGACAAATGGATATTTAATCCCTTGTGTTCATTTTGAAAAGTTGCCTTATACAAGGCTACTACTGCAAGGAGCAAACTGTCCAGGAGGGGGGGGGATCCCCTCCTTGCATTAATTTTTCATCTACATCTTGTTTGGTATTAGTACAAAAATTTGGTTTTTGAAGTATCATCTAAGCATTAATGTCCAGCTGGACAAAAATCAAATCTTCATATCCTTTAAGTTAAATGCAGTTACTCTGTTTCCCCTCACTGAGATCCATTATACACAGAGAAATGCAAATAAGGGGAAAAAATTACACATATAGTCCCAGGTCAAACAAAAAAGATAATATTTAATATGTGCCTCATTGATGAACTTTTAAAACTGTAAAAAGCCTATGGTGTATTAAACTGTAGTGAAATGTGCAATTCCTGAATGATGCTGGACTCCATAAATAACTGTTAAGGGAACCAAAACATTCATTTGACTAACAGGGCTCTATGACATCATTCTTCCATTCCTTGGCAACCCCACTCTCCTTTAAAGTACATCTATAAACCAAATTATTTGCAGGAAAGAGAAGTCAGATTTGTTCCGTATTGGAATAGCTCTGAGAAGTCCTCATTTTCAGGGAAAGATGCTCTAAATGTTTGTGCAGGCCTTGGAAAATGCGCATAAATGCCACCCAGGTTGTGCCACTCACCTCTTTTGCATCCTACCGCTAAAAAAAGCTGAACACATAACCCAGAAATGTAACTCCATTCTTCCCACAACTTCTTCCAGGGTAACTTCAACAACTTAGTCTTTTCACCCACTCACTTCTAAAACTGGATCATTTTATTCAAGTACAGATTAAGAACCTTTTTGTCAACACAGCAAGCAAAAGGTTTTGGCGAAATATGAACCTGCAACCTTCAGGCTGTTCTATTACTCCTGCTGATGAGGAGACATGCCACTGAGCCGATACTGTTTGAGACAGAATTGGGAAACCAGTTTAACCATCACACTTCAAGGGAGGTCCTTCGCTGACCATTAAATTGTCTCAGGTCTTCAAAAAGTGTTTTGAAAGCACAACTTTGTGACATTCAAAGACATATGAGCTACTTGTCTTTCTAACTGCATTGGGATAACTGACACCATGTGTAAAGTGTACTTCAGGTGGACATGAAGAAGAAAAGGGGACTTGGCATGGGCTCGATATTAACAAGACGCCCTGGACGTTGACTATTCCCTGTTGGATCTCCCAGTTGATGGTGCATTTTCCAGCTTTTGAACCCTTCTTGAAGGCCATTCATTTCATAGCCTCTGATAGCTTTTATTGTGCTACTGTAAATTTCTTTCCATTAAGAAAGTAGATGAGTACAAATAATTGAAGGGTTTCTAAAAGGGGCTGAATATATATGTGCATTGCTATAGCTGCTTCAAAGCATGGAAATCATTTCTTTTCTCATCATCCCATGTCCAATAACATCCTACTGGGTCAAAGCACCAACAAATGCTAACCAATTTTTTATAAACATTGAGATGAACGTCACATGAAACTGTACCACCCACTTATCCCATCCACGTACAGCCAGCAACCATCTTCTCACACCCGATTGCCTGTCCTTTCCCCCCTAAACTGCACATGACTTTAAAAAGGCGTGCAGCAAACAGCACAAGCAGGTTAATTTGGCACACTGTCTCTTTATTGTGCATCTCACAGAAGTGCACTTATACCGAAGCACACCTCTTGTCTCTCGTGTCATTAAAGTGTATCCTAAACCTGGCACAACAGCATCACAAAACAACTGGCACTGCATGTGACATGACAAGCTGTCAACATCTTCCCACAGTCATTGCCGTATCTCCCACGGCACCACCTCGGCTCCTGCACCAGTCACACCATTGATTGCCGACAGGCCATCAATGAGCTCAGCTGGCTTAGTGATGGAACAGTCACAAGAGCTCACATTGCTTGTGCTCACTATATCTTGCTGAAGTATGACACAATACTACATGTTAAAAAATGTTATGACTGCCAAAATTAATTTTTATAAAAAAATACAGTACAAAGAATATAGTACCAAATTATTTAGTAATAGTACAAATAATACACTGCATTGTGGCCAGAAGAAAAACAAAATAGGTCAAAAACATTGACAAATGTTTGAAGTTACGTATGGTGGACTACACAGGTAGAAATAATCGCTGTCACAAGTAAGATCCGACTTATGACCAATTCAACTTACAACCACGTTACAGGGCTATCTGTACAATATATTCAGCACTATCCAAACACACACACGAAGTCTGTAACATTTAGAAAAGAATAAATACATCAATCATTATGATGATTGATACAACCTATAATGGTGTGGCTAGCTGGTAACAGAGGAGAGAAAGACAAAAACTCCAGACAGTAAACTCAAGAAAATAAACCTCCAGCAGCTCATGGTAAATTGGAGCATAAACCATCCCCTATGCAGCAATCTAGATCATGTGGCTGACCCACCTCAACCCAAAATCAAATCTTCACTCACACAAAGGTAGGGGAAGGGAAAAATAAATAAAACAGGAATCATGGTTATTAGGAATAAACTGTTACATATCTCCTTCACCCTATGCTCCTCACATTTATGTTTCCCTATTGCAGACTTGATTCCAGCATTGTGGGCATGACCAGATGTGTGGGAGAAACCACACATCTGGTCTGATGTGTAGACCAGAGAAAACAAAGCAAGAAATCAACACAAAAGGTGTCACAGGATGGTAAGGTAAGAAGTGTAAAGCCCCTGGATCCTGTCCGCCCAACTCCACTCACTGGTTTGGAATCTTCCTTCACAGATATATCGTCTGAAATTGTTATCATTCTTCCACAACAAAGTGTACATTGTCATATTTCCACCCACTTTAGCTATCCACTTAGATGTTTGCCGAAAACAAATCTGGATTTGACACCTTGACAAGGGGGTCATAAAGGGATCCCTGCCTTTCTGGAGTCTCCATATTAAGAGCTCTGTTTTTGTATCACTAAAACACATTGGAGAAGCCCACAAGGTATGCAATTGACAACACTGCTGTGAGCAACTTTCCAGCTACAAAGGGTCAGATTTCTGCAAACTCAGACAATGCAGAAACTTGTGTGCTGCCAAGATCTCCAAGCACTCACATCCTGGATTTAGCCATCAGTCACTTGTAAATGTGAGCATACAACAAAGGTTTTGATACTCCTCCTACAAACAGCAGTCAAATGTTTACTCTGAAAAATGTTTTAAGTATTTTAAGCTAAGTCAGATGGTGTTTTAGAATGCCTTATAAAAAGTGTTACTTTTGGAACCTAAGAGATCCATAGCACAGGGTGTTTATATTAAAAAGTTCCAATCTCACATAATGGATTTGTTTCTTCTAATCATTGGGCCCATCTGTGTTTCTGAATAATGATCTGCACATTAGTCAGAATGTTAGGATGTCTTAACTCTTTTCATTCACTGTTGTGGTGTCCTCTACTCAGGCCTGTCAAAGAACCTGACTCAAAAACGCACTAAATGGTGTAACAAAGATGTTGAGAATGAGCACTGTTAAAGCAACAGTAAGGGTCCTGTAGAGTAATAGTAATGACATTGAGTGGGGTGCGAAGGGGGCTTTTCTGGATATGGCAAAAGTCCAGAACCTAAAATAAATTTAAGAGCACTTTTTTAAATTAGTGTTGTATGGTACAGCACTGTGTGCTACAGTAACACAATTATAATCTAATGTAATGTGTAATGAACATGTGCCTAATAAAATGAAATGAAGTCAGTAAAAAACATGCATGCACAGTGTACAATGAATTATATGCAAGAAAAAAAAAGGCGGGAATACACCTGGATCAGGACGCTGCTGCAGGGACAATAAAGGGCACCCTGTTGCCTTCATGAACCCAACAACGGAGACAGTTTTTATACTTTCCCATTATATTATGCTTAAATTAAATTCGAACCCCATACAATTTAGGTCCTCTAAATGGAGGACGAACAGTAGTCAGTTTTGTAAATCTGTTTAGACCCAGAGTGGGGTACCTGCCATTTCGAATTTTTTTTGCGAGATTTCAAACACAAGTACACAAAAGTTTTCACACGCATTTAAGTGAACGCTTAGCACCAACCGTGCAATTTTCCAATAGGCCAAACAACCAACGAAGGCTGATAACTCTACTGAATAAAGGAACATGTGCAAATCACCAGGAAACCTTTAGAGGTTAACAAGTAAAAAACAAATTCTGCAAAAACTGGGATTGTGAAATTCTGGAACTAAGGCAGAAAAAGACAGTGTTCACCAGATAAGAGTAGCAATGTTTCTGGTGGTACCTGTAGGTCTTCTGTGAACCCTAAGGGTGTGTGCTGAAGAGAGCTCCTTGAAGCAGACTCCAAACATACTGATCAACCTCCTACTCCTGAGGAGTTCCACCTCTGAGCTCTGATCACCTGCAGCTGTGAGCAATAAAATTTAATTGTTTATTCCTGATAAAGATAATATTAAACGAACATGTATGAAGCAACTGCAGGTTCCCACACTGTGCCAGTTCTATTTACAACTCTGTTCCATGTTCCTGAGATCCAGGACCCCCAGCTAACCACATGAGGTACTAATCCTAATGTTAACCACACCAGAAACAAGCAACCCCAACCACTGGCAATTAGTCATTCCTGTTATTAACCTTAAACCTAACCACACTTTCTACTAACCCTAACCTTAACCACAGCAGAAACTAAGCCTAATTCTAAACAACTAGGCAACTGATCTTAACCACAACAGCAACTAACTACTCTGGCAACTAACCCTAAATGTAACCACACCAGCTACTAAACCTAACCCTAAGCATGCCAGAAAGTAACCCCATGGGGTACTAATCCTAAACATTCTGGCAACTAACCACAGGAGGTAATAGCCATTATTTTAGCCACACTTTAACCACACTGGCTAGTAACCCCAACAACACTGGCCATTATCCATTCCTGCTATTAATCCCAGTCCTAATCCCCCTTCTTTCTAGCACTAACCTTAACCACACCAGTGACTAACCCCAACTGTGACCATATAGCCAGCTACCCCTAATCCTGCCAGCAACCTACCACACGGGGAACAAACCCAAATCCTAACCACACTGGCAAGTAAACAGAGCAGTAACTAACCCAAACCACAGCGTCACTGCCCTCCTCAACAGGACGGCGCTGTAAAGATGAGGCCACTTTGATGAAACTTTAAGAAAACATCATAACAGCGTTCTGTTTGTCGCAGTCAGTGAGACACCCAGCAGGGTGGGAGTTAAACAGCACAACTGCTAAAGTGTCAATAATAGAGAAAGCAGAATCTGAAGCAACACTGCTGCCGTGACGTGTTACACTGTATCGAGACACAGACACACACACACACACACACACACACACACACACACACACACACACACACCAGGTTACGTGTGCCAAGTGACGACAAAATAAATTGTTTCTAAAGTTTCTCTCAATCTAAACTTAAATATTTTTAAAACGGCAGTAATATTTACTTCTCTAAAATTAGGTCGTTCATCTTGAATAACGACGGAGCATTTCGAAAAACCGTCGTTAAAGTTTTCATCGGCCAAAGTGCGAAGGACTCGAGCGACCAGGAGGAAACGGGGGGTTTAGGACCTACCTGGGGGGGGTCAGAGCCGCGTCGCCTCCTCTAAAAACGTCCTTTTATTAATAAACCTGAGCCGCTGTGTGTCCCCAACGGCAGCTCGCGCTCGTCTCTCCTTCGCTCCCTCCCCGCGGCGACCGTTCCAGACCAAGCGCTCCAATCACCGCCGCCCGAGCGCTCGAGACCCCCTTATTACCCGGGAGAACGTGAGCACAGTGTGGGTGGGGTGGGGGATGGGCAGGGTTGGGTGCGGCGGGGTGGCGCAACCATAGAGCGCCATCTGGTGTATGAAGCGTGCAGTGCTCAAGCCGGGCTTCACTTCGACTGTCCCCTCCCTCGAAGCTCGAGCTTTTCTGGACTGTTTCTCAACGAGCGTTGAAACTAATTTCCTAACTAAACAATGTTTAAGAATAAATAAAAAAATAATTTGTTGAACAGGTACTGTCAGCATAAAGAAATTTAAGGCAAAATAATTACTGGGAGAAACTAACCAACAAGGAGAAGCTGTTATAAACTATACATGTACAGTTATATACTACAGTATTAAATTCATCCATTATTATTAGCCGCTTATTTTGAGGAGGGTCCCAGCTGTCCTGATCCTATCTTGGAGGAGGCAGAGGACACTAGGCTATGAAACTGGCCCTGGAGGGGATGAGACACAAAACACTACTCGCCTATAGTATTAAATTAAAAGTACAGTTAACTTAGATGCACTTTTCACCCCCTCCCTCTCTGACACCCCTAGTGATGAAGTCCATGTCATTGTTTTTAATTTTAATACATTTTCCATCTGGGTGGGAATGATGAGCATTAGCAGTACGTTTGTTTATTTATCTATCTGAGGCTCTTCTTGACAGAGACTTGCAGTGATTTATTGATTTATACAGTGGGGTAACTTTTACCATTTCAGGGCTGGGCTGCTGCTGTGATTGAGGGTTCTACAGCAGGACATGGGATTTGAACCCAGGGCCCTTGAGGGCAAGGTGGCAACTATAACTGCTCAGCTGCCACTGCAAAATCATCAGTCCTACTTGTCTGGAAGTAGACGGTACGCTATTTTCTGTGTCAAACCGGCAGCGAAATTCTACATAGTGGGAACAGCGACTGAGAATTTTATTATTGTGCACAGTATTAATTTTAGTGGGATATAAAATAACACCCCAAACCAACGGCCTGGGAAACAAACACCAAATGCATAAGTCAATAAATGGTTGATACTTATCTTAATCAGTTTAATATTGGTTTATTTACTGATGATTTATACTTGACATATTGAGAGGACATCACACGTGACAAAATCCTGCACAAAAGTCAGTGTAACTCTGGAACGCATCAGACATGGAACAAAGGGAAAGGCAGACTTATCTCCAGTTTATTTTTGTTTGAAGAGATACTGCTTTTATTCACATTGCTACACACGGGGGGGAAACAGTGGTCTTTCTGTCGTGCACAATAACAGTTACTTCTGAGTCAGCATCAGTAGAAGAGGAAAAATAAAGGAGAAGAAACAGGAAAATAGCTGAGAACTACATTTCCCTGGCTGAAGGATACATGATTTGATTTTGCGGATGGGTACGCCACTCGAAACATGTAGCAGATGAAAAACAAATCACTCAGAGAAGCTTTTAGTATTTGAAAGCGCAAATCCACCCCTCTAAGTTGCATCCTGGTTCATAGAAACTCCACCCCCCTGCATTGCTGCTCCTTCTTCTACTCTCGCTGTCAGTTCATCGCCTGGTGCTGGCGACTCGGTCTCACCCACGGTGACACTTACTCCTGCACATTTAGGATTTGTGCCGACAGACCGTGGTGCCAGTTTTTCAATTTCGCGAAACGCGGGCCTTTCACTTCTGACTCAAACCTTTCCCTGTGGTGTCATGTGAAGAGGGAGGAAGAAGAAGGAGGGAAAACAGGAGACAAGGAAGTGGATTTAGAAAGGTTATGAGACAGCATAAAACATAGTTCATAAGAACATTAATTTACAGCTAAAAAAACAAGAGAGGGACCCTTCTGTTATACTTTGAAGCATTATTTTAGTTCAGTATTCTTTTTATAAGTAGATGCAATGTTCAACTATAATGTCAGTCACTTTGCATTGAATAGCCTATTGCAGCTGAGGCTACCCTGGAAGAACTGCACTAAGGTGAACATACCAGCTCCCTGCCATTTAATATATGCCTACGATTTTCCTACTCTGACACACGATTTGGTCATCAAATTGGATAAAGGGACTCGCGAAATTAGGAAATAATAATAATAACTCTGATCTTTTGTCCGTTTTACCAAAGTTCAGAACCGTGTGGTATCAGGTTTTGAACAGAGGCAATACTCACTGAAAATGTCTGGTTTCTAGTTTCCCCAAGTCTTTACAGAAAACACGAAAAGCTGTGTGTTACAAAACGTGTGCAAGAAAGGACAGGTGGAAACAAGGAGAGGCCTGCTTCCACATGTGAGATGTCGTGTGTGTGTGTGTGTGTGTGTGTGTGTGTGTGTGTGTGTGTGTGTAAGAACAGGTATGAGAGGGATAAGGTGTGTGCGTACAGGGACAAGAAGGGACCTAGGATTGTGACTCGGAGGCCACTCCCACTGAGAAGTGCCACCTGTCCCATGCACACACCTCTCCTCCAGCAACGGGGCACGCACGCCTGTCATTAGGCCTCTAGGTGGCGCTGCTGCTGAGAGACTGAGGGAGAAACAAATCCACCGCTTTCCACCTACCTTGATCTCCGCAGAGCATCCTCATCTGGGTCTTGCACTAGACATAGAACAGAAGGTTATGAGAGAAACAGAAGGCAGGATGATGGAAACAGTTTATTTTAGCATAATTTTTTATAATCTATTATTTTCAAATCATTGCAGATCCTTTTATTGAAAAACAATATAATATTCCTTCACCAGTAAGACCTTTCTTGCTTGAAAAATATTTTCTCAAGAATAAAATATACTGAAATTACATATCTATGCATCTAGATGTACACAGGGATCGGTGCATAAAGTGTTTAATAGTGTTATCATATATCTGTTGTGACTTTTTAATAAGCCAGTGATTAATTTGGGCAGATCCTACAGCAGCTATGATGTCAAGTGCCGCAGTGCTGAGCGGAGTGACGTGAGAATAGCGTTGCATTGAAAAAAGTGTTTGAAGGTGTTCGGACTCACAGTATTCGGTGCCCGTGATGTGAGCAAGGATACGGAAGGACCTGGACTGCAGGTTGGCAGCACGGCGGGCCCACTCCGACAGCTCCGAGTCCTTCTCCTCGGACTTGATCACAGCCTGGTAGACGGGGGATGCGCTGTCTACAAGAGGGTCTTTAAGGGGGAGCGCACTGCAACCAGAGAGGGACATGCCATCACCCCCACTGCACCTCTACCCCTAGTTTCTTGGTTGAGCACCACAACAAAGTTAAGGTACAGATGATGTCATTCAAGAAATCTCATGTGTGCCAGAGCAGCTGCTGCTGTAAGCAGCCTGAGAAGGTGTGTGAGGGTGTGTTTCATGTTGGATTCTTCAACTCCAACTGTCTGTCCAGGTAGCAGATAGCAGAGAGGCCGTTGCAGCCACAGTGAGAACTTCTGCATATCCCAGCAAACTTCAGCCTGGCCCCAGCAGAGCTGCAATGCTTCAGCTAATAGCAAAAGTTTGAAAAGAGAACAATAAAAGCAAAAACAAAGGTCCAGGCCTGTGTGCATGTATACCAACTGTCGCAGAAAGTAAAATTTTACTCAAGCTTGCTCAGGAAGCAGTAGGACTGAGTAGCTTAACCTGCCTGTATCCTTTATCTGATGCACCCAAAGACATTTTTTCCCCATGAGTCTTCATGGTATGTTTGTTGCACCAGTACTGTAAACTGTTTGCAGCAGTCTTTGATATATTGAATTTAGAAACCTGCAGAAAAGTTCAAAAATGGTGCAGAAGAAATCTGAAGCAAAAACCAACTAAATGAGGTTATTGATGCAACAATTACTATTTTTGCCAGATTAAATGTGTTGTTCCTTTATCTCAACTAGGAAAAGGCCTCCTGCTGAACCAGAGGCATTCATGAAATACTCAGGAGGAGATAGTCTTATGAAATTGCAATAACTCATGGATGGAACTATCCGGACAACTGGCCTTAGGGGCTTAGAGGATAGTAACAGGCAAAAGTCATACAATGTTGATGGAATTGTGAGTGAAAGGAATGTGGGTGGAATGGCAGCGATGGATCAACACAAATAAATACAACTTGCTGACATGACAGAGGGCCACTTTGTCAGTGTAAGCAGTTTTATGTGAGTTTTTAGATCTGATATTTCCACATTTGCACAATATGAAGGGGGAGGGGGGCAAAGTGTCAGAAGAACGACCATCTCGGCATACTGTCAACCAGTAACTGCAGTACTGTTTGTCAAAATGCAAAGCAAAATGTGAGTCCTAGCTAATTTCCCTGCCTCCATCCTTTGGGGGAAACAAATCTGCTTTCCTTAACTGTCTGAGCCAGTCTTGCAACCTTGTGCTATTTTTTTATTCATTTTGATAGACTGATGCATTGGATAGATACAGATTCCAACCAGTAGGTTCTTGCAAGAGAGTTTCTGATTCTCAAGACTGAATAAAAAGACACCAGAGGCCATGTCGTAGTACATATGCTACATATTGCTTTTGATATCTTTTTGTGTGTGCATTTGTTTAACACTGTGATATGATCTTTGTGACTGTGGGGATATGGTTCAGTATGACTATTTGATTTCACTGAGAGCTGCCATCCTGGACCACCCAAAAATGGTTTCAGTGGCAACTAAGGACGACTAAATTCTCCAGTAATCCTCACTGAGTCTGAGGAAAAAAGACAAAAGATCAGCAGGGTTTCAGATAGTGGGTTTAAACTGGCCCCCTGATGGCTGATGGCACAACAGTTGGCTGCACTTGGTTTACGTTCCACAGCAGAAACATAGAAAGTGAAATGTGACTTGATTTTAGAATAAACTTGCTTCGCTGGTTGATAGCTAAAGACTACACATCATGCAGCAGTGACCCATTTCAGTGAGTGTTCCCTATACGGAATGGAGAGAGACAATGAGAAGGAAGAAAGGCAAGCAAGAGAGAGGGAGAGAGCGAGAGAGAGACGAAGGGGATTGCCTCGGACCTGCATCCACCTGAGAGAGTTTTCCAGTCTACTTACGCCAACGGAGAAGCGAGGTCTCCACTGAGATTGATGCGAACCAGCAACAGCAATGGATCGGCAACAGGGCAGGGCCATGAGCAAAGGGGGGTTGCAAGCAGCAAGGCAAGGGTGCGGCAGATGATACCATGGGGTTGGATGGTGGTGGATGGTGTGCGAGGAGGGTTTGGGGATTGGAGGAGAAGGAAAAGCATATATGAGTCCAGTTCTGACATTGATGTAGGAACCTAGAGTAAAAATGGCCTCCCAGGCACACTTCCCCTGGGTTCCACAGTTTTTGGTCCCATCAAAACTAATTATGTCTCCTTCTGTGTGGCCTCCTTTGCTGGTGCACATGTCAAAGGAATTCATATCTACAGGCAGTTCCTACAGCATACACTGCCTATAGAAAATACACACCCTGTCTAACATTACACATTTTCTGTTGTAACAGCCTGAAATTATTATAGCTATTATTATAGCTTGTTATCTTTACGGACACCAGGAATAACCACTGAATGGACAATAAAAGCTTCTCGAGGAGAAACCAGTAGACAGAAAATCATCAGGATGCAATAAAAATGGGAATCAGTCAGCATCGGCAAAACTTTTGATAGGAAAAATAGTGGGGAACAAACTGATGTCTGTGTCACAAAGAAGCAGCAGTCTGATGACAAACTACATGACCAAGGGCGACACTGTGGGTTTCTGGTGGACAGCAATCTGAGACACACATCCTTGAGATCCTGTTGCTACTGTAAGGTGGAGAGGATTAGTTCCATTATGATGAGATGTTGCTGTCCAAAACTCTGACAGCGTTTTTCAAAACACTCACTGTCACTCAAGTGGATGGTCATGTGCTACAGTGCCTGTCCTTCCTCAGCAGTTACACATCCACATGTCTAAATCTAGTGAGTTACATAATGGGCATATTGAGCTGGACCTTCCTTCCCCTGGAAATGTTTCCTGCTCAAAGCCTATACTTGATCTCTCATGTTGCTTCTTGAAGTATTGGCTCATACCACAGCACTGAATGCCATGAAGTAGACACAAGAGTGCAAATTCATGGTAAATTTTGAGCAAAAAAATACATCACAGACATCAAACATACTGATTCAAAATTCATAGGTAACTGTCTGGTGTGTTTGGCACCTGGGGTGTTTGGGGTAAGTTTGAATCCAGCTCAGTCCAAGTGGAATTTTCTTGTTCTCCTTGTGTCTAAGTGGGTTTACTCCTCGTGCTCTGGTTTCCCACAGTCCAAAGCCATGCATTCCAGGTTAACTGGTCACTTCAAATAGCCCATTGTGTGTGAATGTGTATGTGACCACCCTGCGATGGACTGGTGTCCTGTCTAGTGACTTGTGATTCCCAGATAGGCTCCAGACCAACTTGACCCTGACCAGGACAAGCTTTTAAGGATATCGGATGGATGGATTGTCTACTTTTATTTGTTAGTTATTGGTGATTTATTTCTCCATTTTTGCACCTTTTTTATGTGTCTTCTGTTATGTGTCCGGTTTTGAAGCTGCTGTACAGAGTGTATCCTCTCCTATCTTAAAATTAAATGAGAAGAAATAAGATGCTCAAGTTTGCAGCACGCAGCAGCCTAGCACATTCCCAGCCTGCTGCGGGACAGCAGTGCTACAGGGAGCCACTGAGGTCATGCAAGCCTGTGACGGGGGTGTGGTGCGAACCTTACCTCATCTCATTGCCTCTTGCCTGGGCTTGTCCAGCGATGGCGTCCATGATGGCATCTTGGGAGTACATGCTGATGGGGGTGTTGTATTGGGCATGAATGATGGTGGCTTTACCCCCAGGGCCCTTGACCTCGATGGGCTTGTGGGTGGACAGGGCGGAGTCCTTCAGCACACTGGGGTTGAAACTGGGGACGTATTCTGTGCTGTTGTAGGGTTGGGGGTTCAGATGAAGGGGGTATGTTATCCAGATGTGGATGTGAGAATCATTGCCATGGGAGCAGTATTGTAGATGAAGACAGTGAGACAGAGAAGACAGATTGGGGAAGGGTGCCGCAACATGAAGAGGTACAGAGGATGTGAGTAGTACAGACACCAGCCAGCAAACACATTTACTGTATTTTACTACCACTAGGCCTTGATGGAGCCATACAGACTACATCTATTACACACTGGGTCCCTCTCACCTTATTCCCGTGCTGCATCACGCCACACACAGCTACACAAACTTACACGATACCCCTCAACATGTCTTTTTACATGAGATAGTAGATGGGGTTGAGAGGCAGTGTATCTCAGCCCTGTCCATGGGAACCAGTGTTTGGACTGTTCTCTTGCTCCAGTGAAACTCATAATGAGACTCTGGTGAGTAAAGCATTGAGTTCTGTTTGTTTTTCATAACTTGGGCTATTTTTGAATATGTATTTTCTTACCAAACAGTGAATGCCATGATATTGTGCTGTAGAATTTCTGGCTTAGTAAACTTTTAAATGCTTAACTTTTACTTTTAGTTCTGCATTACTAAAAACCACGATGATACCCACAAAATGGCAGTAATACCGACACAACTTAATATGCTGACAATAAAATTTCATGGTTTACGGTTATGTTCTGAAGATCAGTCCTAAATTTCGATAATAACTACAGTATGCTTGTTGGTATATCAGAATTTTATGTCAAAATGGGAATTGCTCAGAACAGGAGAACGTACAGTATGTAAAGAAAAATGTGAAAATGATAGAAACAAAAAAAGTGTTTCCAGAGAAGCATCAAAGAAGGCAGTGATGCACTCATTTTTTGTCCCGTCATATGAAGCTGCACTGATTTGGACGTTTTAGAGAGGATAATGAAACCGTTGGGATAATTTTAGAAATTTACTTGAACAATAAACAGCAAACTGCACAGTGCGCCAAGGAAAACACAGCTGTGTCAGTTCAGCGCTTATGATAGCAGCGGTGTCAAGAATTAGAAAGACATCATGCAAACACAAAAAAGAGCAGAAATGCACCAAGATGCTGCCAGCCTGGTGGGAAACTGTGTAAAATCCCAGTTGTGGCCTTTTTCCTTTACTGCTTAAAATGTACCCCTCCAAGTTGCAGCAAAATTCATCATAAATGAGAAGGTGAGGTTTGAAGGATCAGGTTTGTGAGAAAAAGGTTTCAGGCTCACATCCCAGGAGAGACAGGCTCAACCTAAACTCCTGGAGCCAAAACTAATATGTTACATGATACTGTACATAATGTACATGATCTGTTAGTGGGATGTAAAAAATCATTAAGGTGTTTATGTCACTTACATACAAGATATAAGTGGCTCTTGAGTAAACTAGTACGCAAGCAAACTTAAAAGGGGATCCATACGAGCACGTGGTAGAACATGCGCAGTTGCATGCAGTGGGACTAACTTGGCAGCGGTGTTGGCAATGACCTGGACAGGAATGACCACACAGAAAGAGAGACAGACAGAGAAAAAGGCACAGTGTTAACTGCTAAAACCAACCCCTCCTGACATCAACAGAATACTTTTCTTTACTCAACCATTTATCTACCAGGTTTGTGCGCTAAGCTATTTACACTGAATTGCCCATTTATACAGCGGTTTCATTTTCACTGGATTCATTCAGGGTAACTACTTTGGTCAAGGGTACAACAGAAGGAGAAGGCATGTAGGCTTTTGACAGCAAGTTCAAGGTTCTGAACATTATATTACTTCCTGCCATCCGTCTTTTCCATTTCTCAACTGTAAACCATTTTTATTTAAACAAAAGGCTACTTATAAAGACTGACAGCACAAGATGATTTCTAGGCTACTGTTGGTGGAAGGAAGGTGCCAGCAAAATATATCATTGCAGATATAGATCTGTAGAGTAGATCTGTGGCTTCCATCATGCTTTGCTTTGTGTGTAAATAGTTCCTGCAACCATGGTGGGCAGTTAGAGGGGAGATGTTGGCCCTGATGGGATTTAGTGTGTTTTGGAGTTCTGGATGTGAACGTGTCTTGGGTCCTTATTGGGTGCTGCTGTTTCAAACGTGCCACACAAAAACAAAGTTCATGTTCCCATTGTCTTGTCTCCTGAGTCCTCCATCTCTAACCCACAGTTCAGTTGATGTGGGTCATTGCCATATTTTCACCCTTACTGTCTCTGTAAAGAAGATCCCATTTTGGACGTCACAGCATAACACCTCCTTTACACAGTAGACTTCATGTAAGCAACAAATGCCAGACATGATTTATGTTGTGACACACATTTTTATTTGTATGGTTGCTGGTTGTACTTCTGACTGTTGTGACAATAGTCTGGAGCTGTGCGTGATTTTTGAGTCAACGGCCTACCTAACCGCCATCCTGTCACACACATCAAAACGATGAAACCCATGAAACAAATCATTCACCAAAATTAGAGGTTAAAAACGGCCTAATGATCCAATACCTTCACTGCATCTGACTTAAATCCTGCACCATCCTGACAAGGATATATCAGGACATAAATGGATATCCTGATAAAATTGGATGAGGGGGTGGGGGGAAAGACTTGGGTGTGTTGCTGCTGCTCTTGGTGACAACATGGGTGGTTGGGGACACATAGGAACTTGATCCCTGGCATTCCGTGGCCTTTTAAAGGAGCAGCGGTGACAGGTGCTCCCTTGTTTTACATCAGCAGGGGGCGTCTTGGCCACCCAGCATGCTTACACAGTAAATAAACTTTAAATATCATTACTGGAAGGTGGTGAGTAGCAGCAAAGAAGATAAGAACTACTGAGCAGGGAAGACAAGATGAGGCCCAAATCATGTTTTTCACAGTGACATGGTGTGGTTTGGGGTCCAGCTTGACTCCACCCTATGAGATGTCTTTTTCCCCCCTACCCTACTTTGGTCATCTGGTGAAGGGTGCTATGTTTCATTCTTGGCAGTAAAGAAGGGTAGAGCAGGACAGGCAGGTGAATAAAGGGCAGAGCACTGAAAAAAACTTGTGAAAAAACTACATAGAGAGTATTCTCTATCACTCGGAGAGATGTGAGAGTTAGCCGATGTGAGGTAGCTGACAGATGCCCGAGCATTGCCTTGCAGTGCCACTAGAGGAAGCCAAAATGCTACCAATGTAGAAAAGTCTTCAATGAACGTTGAATAAGATCTAATCCATCAAATGATCTTAAAGTCTTCAGAGGTACTGGTTGAACAAACTCAAATTAGTTTTGGTGTTTTCACTGTTCACAAACACTATTATATACTAATACTCTATTATAAATGTTAAATATGTTGACTGTTTTTATCAAATTTTTTTTTTCAATAATTCAGTCTTTGTGGGTTTCAGCTGGCTCTTGTATCTGCTGCTCTCAATTTTGATGCTCTGAGTCTGGGCACCTCTTTTCAGACAGAGGAGCCCCAGCTCCACAGCCTCAGTTAACAGGTACTCAGAGATCAATTGTCTGCAGGATTGTCAAAATTCAGGAAACTATCCATCCTCATATGTTCAAACTGTTTAAACACATTTCATACAAGTACCTACAAAAAAAGCTCACAGGAGAAGTGCCCTGACATAATGATACACTCACATATTGCCAAATGCTAATGTGTGCACATGCTTTCTGTCAGGACTAAAAGATCAAGCTGTTCAAACCCCAGCCTCTATTTTGTGTGCACCAATGTAAGACAGAGCCACAGAAGGGCACGCCTACCTTCTGGTGGGGGATCACTGGCATGGGGGAGTCCATTCTTGGGGTGGCTGTGGGAACGGGAGCGGGACGCCTTGATCTGTAAAAACATCAATCACAGAACCTTCAACAATCTCCCAAAACTGATATCAAAGGATACTTTAGGACTTTTAACTCCTGTCGCTCAATGTTGGACTGAGATCTTCTGACAAGTTCCCTAGGTTTGCTTCAGCTTGCTCTCACTGTTAAATTATGATGTGCGCTCAAATAAGCACACTACGTGGTGTTTCTGAGGATGTGACTTCCTCCAACCTATAGCTGTTTTACCAAAAGTCATACAAAACATAATAATTCATTCTGGAAAGGAATCTCAGGCAGTAGAAAGAACTTCTTAACAACCATAATATCTGAGTCTGAAATCAATGGAAATATGAAGAAAGTTTTTAACAACCCAACTTTTAGATACATTAGCTGTCAAACACTCTACTTCTGCTCATTCTGCTCTTATTTTATCTCATCTTATGTTGTGCATGGCCGGGTGTAAAAATGATTAAAAAAACTTCCGTTTCCTTTCACCGTGCGAACTGCAAGATGCAACACTTTATAATAAATAACAGTGAGGTTTAGAAAATGAGGTGAGCTGGGTGATAAAAGGAAAAAGACATTGTGTTTTGAGCATCATACATTTCCTGCACATAACTTCATGGAAGTTCAAGATAGGACATTTCTCAGATTGCACTGTGCTGGTGACCCAGATAGGAAGGCTGAAGATTCACCTCCTATAATCCCTTCCGGCATGAACACAGATGGTGAGCAGACCTTTTATGGTTCTCTTCTTCCCGGTCACTTGAGAAACGTTTAACGGCAGAATGTTCTTAAGTCCCGATCAGAGTTATCGACATTGCATCTGTGATGGACAGATTAAGGCTTTTGTATTTTCCCTACCCTCCATTATTGGATTACGGGGTTCGTTTGAGGTGTGGTGGATTCCTTGGAGCAGTTTAGATGAAAATCCAGCAACAGCTGGTATTATAAAACATGGCTTAGCTTGGTTTGCAAGGCACCAGTTTTGAGCCACAGTTTATATTTCCTGTTCCTTTAGGAACACAGGCCTATAAAAATGTCAGCTCAGTTAAGCCTCTTACATTGTCCTGAATAGATGGTATCATGCAGAACCAACTGTCTTACAAACCAGGATAGATAAACAAACACTTCTACTGCAGACTTCAAAGATATTATTCAGTCTTGGAGCTGCAGCAGATAACCATGATGGTAGAGAATCTGAAACCCTTTCTGACAAATTTGTATCCCAGTCACTGCCAGAATGAAGTCAGCTGTTAAAGTTTAAGTTGAAGATGAAGTAGAAACATAACTTTTGTTCCTGAAGACAACTCTGACATGCAGTAAAAATGTCATTGCATCTTTGTAAAGGCATCTCTTCAGGACCGAACCTGCTAGTTTTATCAGTCCTTGAATAACTGTTTCCACAAGATGGGTTAGATTAGATACTGGAATGAGACCTACTGAGGAATGCTGGGAAGCACCAGAGGACCCAGAACTACTGATTTCAATCAACACATCATCTGTGAGGAAGTAAAAGTGATCACAGGTTCATAATCCAAACAATCCAGATATGAAATGTCAAAACATGAATGTACAAAGGATCAACTTCTTATTATAAGAAAATAATTTAATCTATCATCATAAATGTCTTAAAACAACATTTCTACAATGTTTTCCATCTGAAAGTAAATAGAGCTTCATGAGAATGCAATGCAGGCACAAATTTTACCAAAACAGCAATGAAATTCCAGGCTGTGGGGGTCATGAGTTGATGTGTTGTTTGCCTTTCCTGCAAACTTTTTTAGTTTTCTCCATGACACAGGCCTGTTCAATTCCACAATGCCACCCAGCCTGCCATGGGCCAGTAATGCTGGAATCAGCTGGTCAGTTTAAACCCTGAATTAGCATGACAGCCTTAAGCGATAAAAAGCAGTCTAGAATTAACAGTCTCTCAAGGTCAAGGCTGACAATTTGCTCACTGTTCTATTAGCGTGGAAGATAGAGTCAGACGGCCTTATCTTCAGAAACTCTGTAACACTGGTTCTCTCCAGAGGGCAACATGGCTGTTGTTAAACATAATAAGGATGACAAACCATGAGTCCCCTGGGGTAAGAGGGGGTTTAAAGCACGCTGGCGTGGTGACGCAGCTTATCAGAAAAACTCTTGAGAGTGAAGAGACTTGGCTGTGTTGTAGCTAGAACTCACAAATGTCTATGGCTTTATTCCACTTACGTTGGTAGAGACATTGTGGATTACAATTATTTAACAGTTATTTCAGTGTGAAGGTCATATCTGGGAGCAACATCTAAGTGACAAAAGCTGAAAAAGATGATACTTACAGGCTGTTCTGTCTCTGTGGTCCTATTTTTGCTGGCTGTGAACATGTTTATTCTGTAGAAGTTGAGTCTAGTGGTCTATCCCCCAAGTCTGGTGTCAAGCAACCGCCCATCAGAGACTTAATATTGGCTAAAAAGTTCTTTTCAAGATACAGGTGGATTTTGCTAAGTATGGAGAAAGGACTTTCAAGCCAGCCAAGTCCAGATCCTTGGTGCTGAGAAAGGGGAAACTAACTAATAAGTTTTGCTTTAGCATGCAGAATACACAGATCCAATTCATTTTGGAGAAACTAATGAAGAGCTAAGGCAAGTATTTTGATGGCAACTTGAGGGATACAGTGGTGATCCAGGCAATGTGTAAAGAGACAAAGGGGTGGCCTGCAACAGGATTTCCAAGTAAGTTTGTAGCTTGGCTATATCAATATGGCAACTGACTCTTCTGAGTTATGAAGGGTGTGGTTAAAAGAAAAATAAGCTATTACCTATGCAGGTGACTTGGTGTACCTTAAAGCTTGAGCAGCTTGTGCAGGCAGAGTAAATAGTCTACAGGAGGCCTTTAGGGTAACACAGGGCAAGAAAATTGTTGCTGTGCAGGGACTCAGGTAATCCTAAGGTTGCTGGAACAGGCATGGAGGTAAGGACAGGAAGAAAATGGACCACACCTTCAGCAAAGCATAGTGGGGGGGTGCACATTGGCTTCTGAAAGAGCAGGTTTGGGTGGTGTTCCATGACTGTAGTATGACATGGTCCAGGGGAAGAAGAGGTATGAGCTCATACAGGAAGAGGCATATGGTATATGCAGCAATGAAGGAAGAATGGACTACTAGGATGGTAGGGATGCAGCAGAAGGTAGGGTGAACTAGGCAGGAACAAGAGTCGAACATAAAGTCTCATGGTCACAGCTCTGAAGAGTAAAACCCCACAGGCAGGTTACAATGTGCTGCCTAGTCCTAAACTCAAAAGCTAGGGAAAAATCTGATTTGCTATCACCCATGTTCAAAACAGCATCATTAGAGCATGTCCTCAGCAACTGCCTAAGGATGCAAAGTGAGAAATGCTGGCAATTGATCTTTGACTTGGGAGAACATCTCAGGTTTCTAGGCACTATGAGACACCTCTGAGGCCAGACGTCTTGTTGCTGTATGAAGCTTTTAAACAACTTGTCTTGTTTGATGATTGACTAGATTATGGTTCTTTGGGAACAATGGATAGAAGAAGCCTATGAAAGAAAGAAGGGAAAGGTATGAGGAACTTGTAGCAGTGCTGCTGAAAAGGCTGTAGGGCAAGCGTTGTGCCCTTAGTAGTAAGCTCCAGGGCTTTGCAGGTATGGTACGCCTTTGTATAGGTTCTATAGGATGTTGGATAT
The DNA here is from genome assembly GCA_900497675.1 of Arapaima gigas. Lineage (NCBI taxonomy): Eukaryota > Metazoa > Chordata > Actinopteri > Osteoglossiformes > Osteoglossidae > Arapaima > Arapaima gigas. The sequence continues at coordinate 573,239 of UFQX01000174.1, read as the reverse complement.
CAGAGGGAGCCAGGGGAGGAAGGCTATAAAAGTTATTACTGAGGCTGCAGAGAGGGCATCTAGATGGCTTTGGATCGGGGGAAGTGAGCTGTACATTCAAGGTAGGTTGTATACAGGACAGTGCCTGATGCACCCTGGTTAGGTCACCTAGGTGAGGCTATCTAATGCTGAAAGAATCAAAACACTCAGTGACCCTAAGCTACATCACTGATGATACATCCAACATCACTGCAAGATGTGAAGTATAAATAAAAGTAAGCAATATATTTTACATGAGCATAAGGGAAGAACAGATGGTTTACTATTCACATTTGATTGAAGTTAGATTTCGACTAAGGACAAATAGCTCTGTTGAGATTTTGTTCTAGGCTACATGTTTCCTGGTACAGAATGAGGTGAGTGATGAATGGAAAGAAGGTGGTATATGAACTGAACTGGACAGAGGTGTTAATTAAATTACTGTTCATAAAATAAAATCTCCCCTCACTGCTATTCAACCTAAAAGATATTAATGAATGAAAATGAACACATATGCAATTTGTAGAAGAAAGTGCCACTCCATTGTTCCCAAAACAAAGAATTCAAATGTTTAACAGCATTATTTGTTGTCTTGCTAGTAATGATGCCATAAATAACAAGTACCGTTATTTGCTACGCATTTCAGAATCAGACCCTTCATCTTTTAAAGTCCCCCTCTGCATATCCCAATGTTGGCATTTCACACTTTAGATAGAAGCAGATGCCAACAAATGGAATAATCAATGTGTAAGCCAGTAGCCTGGGGGTTTATTACTTAATAAACCTTCATGATGAATAACATCCAGGGTCCCCACTCGCCCAGATAGCTATGTGCTTCAGCAGCAGAAACCCTCGGATTTTCAACAAGCAGTGATTTGGTGAAAAGCATTTTGGGCCACTTCGGTGTGCTGTATACAGACTGGAGTCCTTTATATTACATCTAAACTACCTAGAGTAACATCTCCCTCCCTGAGACCAAAAAAGATCTATGTGTGAGACTTTAGAGACCTCTAGACATAGTAGAGAAGAACACACTGACTTCAAACACAGACATGCACAGCACAGATACAGGCACAGAGTCAAATAGGTTTAGAGATGGAATTTGCTGATGGAAGTTTGCATCTGCTACTAATACTTTGAAAAGTGAGCAGACATCTTTCTCAAGTATTCAGCAGCTATGATAGACTGGAGATGGGTGATGCCCTGTCCATAATACCTCTGCATAGTGAGTGACAGGTTCTTGGCTGCAGCCTTGATCTTGTTCTGTGCCTCCAGGTGGGTCAGGCCATCAGTACTGATGCCATCAATGGCTGTGATGATGTCACCTTGGGATATGTTAGCTTGTGCTGCCTTGCTGCCTGGTGTAATCTGAGAAAGGACATAGGAAACACATAATTTATAGCTGTACAGCATTAGAGTGCTAGCATAGCATTATTGAACAATGCACACCATTACAGTGTCACCCACCACTGTAATATATTAAGTAGCGTTTAACAGCATTGCAGAGCATTATGCAACACTACGGTGTTATGCAGGATTATGGCTCGAGGCCCAGCTCTCCAGTCAACATCAGATGTTTTTTGTACATATCTTTTCTCCTCTCCCATTTTAGAGGCAGGGCCACATGATGGACAGTCTAAAGAAGCCATGTATGATAAATAAATCTATAGACAATGAACAGTGCTTGGAAAATGTGCAATGAAAGAAAAAGAATCAGTCCCAAGGCTTTCCGACTTGCACCATCTTGCTAGAGTTAAGTGAGAATCTTGGTTCATAGCCTTGCTATCCATCAAAGCAAATGATACCTGCTAATATATTTTGAGTTGTACTTCACTTTGGGAAAATGCAGTTTGTACTCATGAAAGGCACCACATCAACATATTGCTTAACGTGAATTTAGGACAGCGGATTAACTGTGGTGCCTGCAATGGACTGGTGTCCCATCCAGGATGTGCTACACTTAGCCTTGAGACTGGTACTTCTAGAATAGACTCTGGAATGCCGTGACCCTCACTTGGACAAGCAGTTATTGCAGATGTGTTACACCGTATCTTCCACCATGCTATTTAACTGGAATTGAGTTAGAAGAAAATATGCAGCTGAAAAATTTAAAGTAAATTAGCCCTATTTAACCAAAACAATTTTCAGGGGACAGTTATCATACTTTTATCTATTTATACAATGAGGTAGTCCATTTTGGTTCGGACAGTGATGAAATATGTCAGATAAGGCATAGGTTTTCTTTGAGCTGTTGGTTATGGGGTTATGGGAGTGGTAGAGATCATTGATTCAAATTAATATTCCTTCTGTGCCCATTTTTAAAGGCAAGGGCTACTGTTAAAAAAGATAACAATTGACTGAAACACTGCCCTGAGCGTGAGGTAGCTGGTAACCTCTTGGAAACCCTGACAAATGTTAAAAATAAAATGTGATACTGACACACCCTATCAATCTCTTTTTGGCCTATGGCTGAGTTCAAGCCAGTTAAACACCTGTTGCCATTACTCAAACCCCTACCTCTCCTGAAAATACTTCATACCTTTGATTGCCTCCCAAGTGCCCCCCAACCCGTTCTTTTTCAAAATTAGATGCAATTTCCTCAAGCAGGGGTTCAAGATTCTTGTCAGGCGGTTTTTGGAGAACAGGTATCTTGCACTTGTAGCTCTTGTGCAATACATTGCGTTGCTGTCCTTGAGAGTGTAAGGCAGATTAGTCAACTCACACAACTGAATCCAGACTGCTACAAGAATCAGTCCGGGGGTCGGGCAGTACTGCTTTATCTGTTAGACAGGTCCTTCAGTTAAATGCCATGGCTAAATAACAAGCAGACAAAGTAGTCGCAACGTATACCGTATAAAGAATTGAACTCCTCTCCAATCTGTGAAATCAAAAGTTGTTTGAACCTTTTCACATCCTTGACTGGCCCCAGACAACCCCACAGTTCATGGCATTTTAAACACACATCTATGCATTTCCTCCCTTCGGTTCTCACTCTCATAGAGTCAACGTCTTGACAAAAGCTTGGTTGGCTGCCACGTGCCACGGACACAGCAGCCCAAAGGTCTCATTAAACCCCAGTGCCAGTCGGCATGAAAGCTCTTACTTGGGAGCACAGTGCCAGGCAAGCCGAATCACAAACAGAAACATTTATTTTGACAACACTGATCAGCAACCTTGCGTTTTTTTCATTTAGTTTTTTTCAGTTACATTTTTAAATGCTGTAACCTTAAAGCAGGGTTTGGTTTATACACATTATTCACTTCTATAACTTTGTGTTCCACTGAAGGTGAATGAGGAAGGCACAATGACAGATTTCTGCCCAACATCCAGCCTTCTAGTTCATCTACCTAATCACAGTTGTATGCTGCTGTCAGTTCTTTAAATTTTGCAAGTCTCATAGCATCCGTCCATCCATCCATTATCATTAACCGCTTAATTCAGGTCAGGCACAGTAGTCCCCATCCCAGAATCACTGAATGCTAGAAATGAATGCTATGAAAGTACACTGTGCCCGGGATGCCAGTCCATCACAGGGTGGCAACACACACATGCAAAGGCTTTGGGAAATTTGACAGACAACCTGAAATGCTTTGGACTGTGGTCGTTGAACTGTATAAGGAAACTGGAACAGCTGGAGGAAATCCAGTCACTTATAACTATCTTATCTACTGCTACATAGAGAATATGAAGCTATAAGAAAGTCCATATGAATAAATACTGTCTGAGTGACTTTATGTTGGGATATTCATACTGAAGAAGGAAAAGTAGTATTAATAATATAATTCTTTTCACCTCTTTGAATCGCCTAATAAAGATTCCTTCCGCAATGGACTTTGAAGATTAAAGTGTTTCATGCAATATTCCCAAATGGTATTCTTCCGCATGGACTGGGCCTGTAAGCCTCTAATAGGTTTTGTGTCCCAAAACTTCCTAAAAGCAGCTTTTGAGATGCTTATCCATTCGTGAAAGCAGCTGAGTATCTCTTGACTGTTAGTTGGTTTTTATGTCCTCTGAGGCTGCCTTTTTTAATTTTTGGAAATCAGTACTCAATGGAATACAGCTACCAGTGGATTTTGAGTAATGTCGCTGTGGAACAGAGTGACTGTTGCATCCATAAAGCTTTTGCTAAAATAAATACAAAAGCACTGACTTGGGGCTTATGACCAGAAATGGTCCATCACCCCCGATTAGCTGAACAGTGGTTTTGAGGAGGTGTTCCCTGAGTTTAATGTGGAAACTGGTCGGCAGGATTAGGAATGAGGCTGGAGATAATCTGGTGTGGTACAATGTTGGCAGTGGCAGAGCAAGAAATAAGCCTCTCTGAAGTACGTGGGGTCAGATCCCATCACGTGCAGTTTTGAACACATACCTCTTAACTGCATGTCCATTACAATTACATTACTACATATCACATTAGCTGGATATTCCAGCTTTAGGTTACTGTTGCATTATGTTAATCAGCATACAACGTAATTCAAAGCTCATATTTGTTTTCTATCCATATCTGTGATCAGAATTTCAGGTGACATCATAGTCAAGGTTTTTTTTAGTAAACTCAACAAACATGCGAATGAAATGAAATGTGGCTTGTTCTCTGACCTAACTGAAGGTGGAAATCCTCCACTGTGAGCATCTGCTTCATGCTGAATAGGGATGAATGGGAGTTTGACTGGTTCTGTGACCTGAGCTTAGCAGGTCCAGTATTCACATCTATTTTTGTGAATTTGCTACAGGTTGTGAGAAATCCTATCTAGTTTAACAGTTACTTGGAGCAAATCTGTAACATACTGGTACCCACAGGTATACAAAACAGTTGAAAGGTCTGAACTTGTCAGATACCCACATGCTGCTATTGCAAAATAATACTTTTCATTTTAATTTGATCCCTGAGGACACAGAAGTTCATGAGGTCACCATTGGGACTGTTAAAAAAAGTGATAATTTTGCAGAATCAAATAATCTTTCTATTAGGAAAATAATCTGTTAGGTGAGCAAACACTTGGCCAATTATTTACGAATGCTCGGATATAAAAATATATTTAAATATAAACTCTGCAGCTAATTATAAGGATAAACAAGTAACTGAGATGAGCATGATGATAAATACAAAGCAGCCTGACTGGTGAGCCTGGTAATAACCTTTCGATGTCAGGCTCTCTACTCGGAAGGATTAATACCTCATTCACATAGTTGAACTATCTAAGAGAGAGACAATGCGTTACTTTCTCCTCCCTTTCATCATTATTAGATGGGAAGAATATTTTCATCCTTCCACCGCTTTTGCTAGGGCCCTGACCTTCGGCACAAGCTAAAAACGGCACCTGGCCCTCAGGTCCCAAAGATCGTCATTGCTACCACACACTGGGACCTGGGCATGTCAGACTCAAATGCCAGGGCTAATATTAGCAGCATAAGCTAGCAGCTAACACTGTATAACCCTTTTCTATAGGAGCAAAGCAAGGTGTTCCATTAGGAACGTATACTGTCAAAAAAATGGAACAGCAGCTAACACAGTCTATGGTTGTTCTGCAGGAGTCTGGGCAGGTGTATTATTAATACCATAAGCTACAAGCTAATTGAGTATACTGCTTTTTTGGTCATGGAATGACCAGATGCATCACTAGCAACATTGTCTACCAAACTTCTTAGCCATTATGGTCATATATGCTGTCATGTTTGGTTAGTGGAAGCATCAGAAAAGCAAATAAAATATGCATAATTAAAATGTTATATTCATTACCAAATGACCGAAGGTGACAGCTTTTGTTACAGAAACCACGGTCTAAATGCCAGACAGATATTGAGCGCCTTGCTGTTTTTATGAAGGGACCATGCAAGGGAACTGGTCTCGTATAGCAGTGTGTGACCCTGGGGCAACATGATAGTACTCATACCCTTTTACGCTAAGTCAGCTCACAGGGTATTAAAATCTGGACTGTGGTACATTTAACAGCTATTGGGATGTTCTCTTACTTGTGATTTACTAAATGGATGGTGAAGGGATGAAAGGCACCACATTAATAAGAATGAAGAATCCTGCAGTGCAAAAGGCTGCGTAAAATAAATCAGAATTTTTTAATGATAAATGTTGCAGTTGTCAATATGGGGATCACTCTGTGTTTGGAAGGAAAGTAACGCATTCATTACGGTGGTTTACTGCTGTGAACTATCCACATTTTGAAGCATTCTGAATTGTGATAAGAGCTCCCATAGTTACCGCCGCATACAAAGGTGGGAAGGTGGGGACTAGTGGCTGTTACAGCAAATGTGCGGTTGGACAGTCTGTGTAAACCAGACACAATGGCAGAGGAAAAGACACTGTATGTTAAGCTAAGCAATTACGGCTACTGTAACACACAAGTTTAGATGTGTGTTGGGGAAAATTGTACTACTGAAGGAGGACAGTGAAAATAATATCATCTGAGGAACATCACACACCCAAAGATTGAGAGAAAGGTGAGCAAGTGAACTCTCCATCCAAACTGGAATCTCCATTCAATGTTGAGCAGCTGCCAAAACAAGAAGATGACATCATACAAGGACTGTCCACAAATGATTAACAGGGATCCTTCTTGAGCTCATCATGAAACCTAACACCAACATAGCATTACTTATTTTTAGTTGTATTTGTATTTAAAATCCAGTACGTCATCACCTGCCTCTAAATAAGTCCAAGCATAACCTGCTAATGATTCTTTTTAAAAAGCTCAAAAATCTCATCACAACAGGAACTAATAAATCCAGTGTTGTGGTACCATCTGGCATGGCGCAACATAACTTTAAATCTGTAAGAACTTTCATCCTGAGAAGGCTTATCTATAACAAAATAAAATGGAAATTACAACCAAAACCACTGGCAAGAAACTATTTTCTAGCACAGGTTTGATATCTGTTAGTGGGAAACCCAAGGCAAATGCAGTCCTAGTGAAATCACAGCAGGAAACCTGGGACTGTGCATAGATTAATGAAAAATGAATTCACTAGGTATGGATAGCATACTTTCTATTTTTTTCCCCGAAAAATAATCAGAGCAGCAAAAGAACATGTGGTGATCAGATGCTGAAACAATATGATTTAAATGACAATATCTGTGTCACTGCCCATTAAATTTACGCACTGACTCGCAGATGAGAAGTTATCTTGTGAACAAAATGGGAAAGAGTGTTGTTTTCCATCTTTTTCCCCTGGTCCATGGGAATCTTTCCAGGTTTTTACTTTGAACAATCCATGAAAGTGCAGTCTGAAACCTATGAAGTTCTGCTTTCCACAGCCTCTCATCTCTGCGGGCCCTTTGAGGAGATGCTAAGGCAGCAGATGCATTCCATTTGAAGGCTCAAAAACATTTGTGTGGTTTCATTACAGGCTTCTATTTCACCCTGGAACTGTTCAGCTTTGCAATAAACGTTCAGTGCTACAGCAGTATGTTTTTAACAGTGTGGTTCTGAGCAAGTTGTGTAGTATTCTGGGGGACAGGAAACTTGTTGAACTTGCAAGCTTAAAAGGTACGCTGTCATCTACAGATTCACAACTGACACTGCAAAGAGTTTGGTCAAGAATGTTAGCCATTTGAGAATGTATGCTGCTTTAGAGGAATTTTTGGTAAAAAAGAATGAAATAATTCACACAAAAAAGTGAGTTTCACTCCAGCAATTCCTCATTGCAGCAGCCCCACCTCTAATGAATGTTTCATTATTTCGCATATCAGGATCTGGCGGCGATATGCATCTTATCACTTTAGTTGCAATTTTTTTAAGTAATAAATTGCATTTGGATTTGGAAATTCATCCTTTTATGCAACAATGTGTATTCAACGCACCTACAGGAATACAGCAAAAGCAGGACTCAAACTGAGGACAGAGGAATTCTGTATACTCCAAGCTGTACCTTCGCTACCTAAGGTTTCACTGAACAAGAACTAATCTGCATTTGAATTAGCTGTTAAGGTCAAACAGTGACAGCAGATTACAAACTTTTTACATTAACGTAATCTTAAATGGTAAAATTAATATTACGTTGTGAAATTTAAAAAAGAAATACTTAAGTGGAGCAGAAACATGTTTAGACAACTGTTCCATCTTTTGTTATTTAAAGAGGTAATGCTTAAAGGTCCTTAGAATGAAAACGGCTTAAAGACACTCCTTTTGACAGTTACCAGCAGGAGCTGGGAATGGAACCGACTTTAAGTCTGTTTCATAAGCTCTGCAGTCATAGGACAGATGCCACAGACGCTCTGGTTGATTCTTCATTCACGCCCAATACACATGTAACTCTCCTGTGCAGAACATCCGTATCAGTGGAATACAGTGGAATAGAGACGTGCCTTACAATTCAGCAGGGGATATTAACAACAGGTTTGGTGTGTATTCTTTAAGCATTCAGATGCTCCGCACATCTGCAGCCCACCAAAGCTCGATTCCTTAACTATTACACCCACATCCTGCCAGTTTACACTACAGGGCTGCATCTATCCATCTATCCATCCATCTATTGCTGAGTTTTTTCCGGATAAATGTGCCTTAGCTACAACAACCCTGTGTCACCAGGTCTTCACCTCTACAACCTAGAAGGCCCATAAACCTAACTAACTAGAACCATCGTTTCCCAACAGTCTTTTGGAACCAAAGTGGAGTACATACATTCGTGGATAATGAACTATTGCAAAATGAATAGATGAAGTAAAATGTTGACTCAGCACACATAAAATTTCGTTTAGTAGCACAATAATTCTTTCACTGAGAATTCAGCAGTTCTTTAGTATGCTCCCCGACCCCCCACTGGATATTTAACAGTAGACCTTATTTAAAGTTTGTATCATAAATGTCTCGTCAGGTTTGGTTACTGAAGGTCAACTGTCAACTATTGATTTTCATAGAAATTGGAAACAGATTTGGACACTCTGAGTACATTTTTGATTTAAATTTTCAGTCCTGGAGAAGTCAGTCAAAACCAAAGTTAAGCACAGAGCAATAGAATCAGAAAATGATGAATCAGTGCTTAAGGCTGAGAGCAGTACATTCAGAGAGGGGCATTTAGTTATGTCATGCAAATATTGTGCCTGGTAATCTAAAAACCTTGGGCATGACAACCGGAAATTCAGCCAGGGAGGGGGACCTGCTCAGGGGGCAGGGTGCATTCTGCAGAGAAGTGGACTTGCAAAGATTATTACAACACAAAAAAAATACACATTTGTACTAATGCGAGGTAGACAGCTTAACCAGCGGCAGGACAATTGAATCAACTCGATCCGGTTTAATTGTATGTTTTGCAATTTGTATTTTCTTCCTTGGCACCTCATATAAGCAGTACATTCTGAGTTGAAAAACCATAAATAAAATATATCTTCAGCAGTGAATTCTGAAAGATTATACTCATGCAGTACAATCTGGATTCATCCATTTTGGGTGACATTAAAAACATTCAGCCCTCCCATCATAAGGACCACCACAAAACAGTTTTAACTGCATGGGGGGGGGGTCACAGAGGAGAGGGATTAGACTCTTACCCTTGAGACGGTCAGGGGCATGTTGAAGTCTTTGCCCCCCTGAAGTCGAAAGCCCCATGGCGCTCCACCGTGAAGGGTTACGCTGTAATTGCTCATTTTTTTTCCTCAAAAAGAGGTCTTGTTATTTTTGTTTCCTTCTTTCAAATTTTCTTTGCAACTCTTTGGAGGGCGTGGCACAGCCTCCTAGGAGCCCCTGGAACACAAGACACGAAACATGGAACAAAACACAGGATGCAGAAGATGCAAGAAGGTGAACGTCCTCCAGGAAAGGGTTAGGTTATGCTACCACCAATAATAAATAAATGAACAGTATAGCAATATCTGTGGAACCACCCCTGCTACATAAACCAGAAAAATGCAACAGATAGACAGAAATTTTTGAAACCCAAAAGAAGAGAGATCTTGCCTGCTCGCTGGGCTGGAGGGACAGCCTAAGAATAGCACCACCGGGCAGAAAGCTATTGCACCCTGAACCTGGGGGTCCTTATATGGCCTGTAAGGGGACACTCACTCTGCCTGTGTTCCATGATTCACATAGCTAATATAGGCTCCTCTTAGGCTAACAGATTTTTCTAGTCCGCAGAGCCCCCCACCCCACCCGTAGGGCACTACCTATGTCCACAGCACAACATGCAAAGGGGACCAAGGAAGTGACTGCTTGACAGGAATGTCCTCACATTCCTGTCACACATGTCCTCCTGAACTCTGACACTGTGTATCTTACTTCTATGTGACTCAAAAACAAACAAAAGGGGCTGAGAGTGGAAGTGTAGAACACCTGTTTCCTCTAAAGCGTGATCCTCCCCTAAGCTTGCCCAAACCTGAGATGTCAGGAAAGCCCACGTCACCTGAATATTGTGCTACACTATTATAATCTGTGAATTTTCACAGCACATATTCCATAATGGATACATAACAAAGTTTTTGCAATCTAACTCATGTTCTTTTTTTATCCAATGCTTTTGTCCCAAGTAACTTAGAATGGTAAATTTATGCACTTGGGTACATACATTTTTTACTCATTTATACAGCAGGGTAATTTTTAGATTTTCAGAAGACTGTAAGTACCTTTGTCAAGGGTTCTGCAACAGGGGCAGGGATTTAAACCCAGGTCTTTTGGCTGCAAGTCAGTAGTTACAAACAAAAGTCACTAACTGAAAAAAGCATAGCCACTACGTCACCTGATGCCTCATCTAAATCTTACACAGGACTCTCCCATTCAAGATATTTCCAGGTTGTATGAGTCATATGGATTTTTCATCTTGTTTGCAGGTTGTTCCACACATTTCAGTAGATGACAGCATCACTTATTGGACAATCCATGCTTGTGTGTTGGCAAGGAATGGCAGAACAAATAGGACCCCAGCATTTGAATGACATTCATGTAGCCTTCATTCCACAGTCCCATTGGGAATAAGTGCCCAATAGATGGGGTCCAAGCCTCCTGTTATCTTGGTTTCTAAATAAAGTCCCCCACATCAATGATATCACAAATAACCAGTGGTTCCTGGGTGGGCTTACATAAAGCTCAGACAACATCCTGGCTCCTGATAACATGTAATTACAACAATATCCACAGCAATATTTCAAGATCTCACATCAAGCTTGTCACCACAAGGTAGCCCTGGAGTTTGGCAGAACTGTGGAAGACCAATCACTTCTGACCCACTTTGTGTTTGTGTTTCAATTTAACCTTTGTCCTCCAAAAGGATAAACAGTAAAAGCTCTCCGACCTGGATTTTTAAACCTTGTGTTCATCAAAATCCAAACGGTTTTCTTCTTCAGAAACTGTGGTTCCTCTCACAGAACATCAAGTATTAACATTCATGCAGAAGAATAAGTGCCACTAGAACAATCTCTGTAGGCCCAGACCACCCAGTTTAGTCCCCATCGCATGTTCTGTAGGCTTTTACTGCAATGACAGAACTTTCTCTCTACATTATCATTTAACACATTATTTATTGGAAACATTTCATTCTGGAGTGAGAAGGTCTGTTTATATCATTTCAATTTAATTCAATTCAGTTTGTTTTTACAGAACGCTTCTTCTCACACAGTGACTCAGAGTGCTGAACAGTAGATCAGGATAATGGAACAGAATATATACTGAAGCTAAAAATAACCTTTAAATGTTAATAGGAACAACTACACAGGGTATAAGTGCAAAAGAATAAGCCTGCCAGCAACTGAGGAAAGGAAAACAAAAAACTCCCGACCAGGAGGCAAAGGAGGAAGATAAACCTCTGGGGGTCGAAATGCCAGCAGCTCACCACCCCTCCCAGGCTTCTACACAGAGAAATATGGCTCAGTGACTATTGTTTCCAATTGAATTATCAAAATGTGCTGCACTGGAGTGTTCTCTTACATGCTCAAAGCAGAAGTGCAGTAACCATGAAAGCCTTTTTTTCTGTTTTCATTCAAACCTGCCAAGTGTTGCCTCTCTATGATGTTCACTTTTTGTGTAATGGATATGTTCACCACAAAAATATTCACAGCCTTCCTCCACCTTACAAAGGTAATTTTTTCCTAAAAATCCATTATAAAGTGAATTACCATAAATCTAAGATATAATCATCATTAGCTTAGCTGATAAAACATTTTATATGTTCCCAAGCCACCAAACTGACACCCCATTGTGCAAAAATATCAAATCCAATTTAAATGAACGCAATTTCTTCAACAGTTAATATTAGTTATCAAAACAGAAAAATACTGTTTGCCTCCACTGATTCAGGTCTTTAGTAACTATTAGACTCATTTTGAAGCTTGTGGAATCTCAGACAATGAACACCATAGAGCTTGCCTGAACGTGTTTGCAAATGTTCAGTGTCTATGGCCTGTGTGTACCTGTTCATAGTACCTGCTCCCTGTGTGCTCCTGTGAACCTGACCTTGTTCCCAAGCTACTGTAGTCTCTAAGATCTGCAGTCTCTGTGTCTTCAGAGTCTCTGCATGTCCCACTTTCCCATGTCCCTCTTTCTCCTTCAGTCTTCATGTCACCACCACACAAGACCTGTACTGACCACTTTTTGCACTTCATACTTAATGTCTAAACAATGCAATTGACACTCACCGAGACAATATCATTTAGATATTTCAAACAGCAGGTAATGGAGGCTGAGAACTGAAAGCATTACAAACTAAACTATATCTGTGAGGAAGGCTGCATGGTGGCTCTGGTCTCATACTTCTTAGCTGTCATGAAACACAACAAAACCCACATTCAGTCTTTGCAAATGTGAAGAACTGCCACATAAACAAAAGCAGGTGAATTAAATGAACCTCTTTGTGATGCTGACTTCTAATCCAAATGGGAATATTTCTGGCTATGACAGTATTGTTGTTTTTAATGTTAATCGAAATGTTTGAAGCTCTGCATTTTTGTGCAGTGTGCCTCCATGAGATGTGATGTCGGTGTGCCCTGTTGCTTGGCTGCAAAGGGGAGGATTTCTCAGGGCTTGAGACTGGACACAGAGCCACTGTAATCACTGTTCAGCAGACCATGATGCTCTTGCAGGAGAAATTCAGTCCTGGTGAAAGAAGCTGCGATAGCAAGTTTTGGTGTGTCTCATTCAATGGAAAACTTTCCTGTGAAGTCCCCTGAGCATGTTGGTCTGAGAATAAGAAGGGGGAAAATAAAGGAAATGACATTGTTATATACCAGGATTTCACAATCTTGCAAGGACCTGGACTTCCAACAGAAGTGGAGGGACACAGTTTAGAATCCACAGCATGGATCACCAGGGTGTGCTGGGTGTTTGAGTGACCACATTAGATAATTATGAAAAACACAAACAACTTGTCCTTCCAGGTTTAAAACATCTTCTCCCCGCTGCAAACAGCTTGTTGGTGTTGGAGTGCGGACAGTGGACCTTGCTTGAGCATGAGCTCACATTAAGGTGCGCTTACCTAAAGGGTGTAGGTAGGTTTGGCCTAAGTGGAGGGTGAAGGTAGGTGTGATCTTTCTGTTGCACATATATACTTTCAATTATATTCTTTCTAAGCTTTCTACATGATCACATTTGACAGGTCTACAGCCCCTGAAATACAGAGCAACAGCTCAATCCTGGATGAAAGAGCTGGCTGAACTTGAAGTTTCTCAGTTGGGTTTTAAATGCAAGCCATTCCAGAAACTTTGATACATTTATTCTGGGAATGTGATAAGATATGAAAAATGGAGACATGATAATGTGATTGCCCCGGTGTCATGAAACGCCTGGGTGCTGTGGTGAGCCAACTCAAAAATAAATGTGGAAAGGGTATTTGATCTCAGAGGACAGAGCAAGGCCCTCCATTTGCTCTCTCTCCCTCCCCCTTAGTATTTGTGGGGCAGTTTATAAAGCAGTTTTGCAGGGCCCAAACTACAATGGGTTTCATTTTTTGTGTTAAAATATAACAGCTTTCATTTGGTATACTTCAGAATTATGCCCGGCTACCTAGTGCACAGTATTTTTTTGCATAAATGGCCAATGTATATTACTTCAGATAAAAAGGGAAACTATTTAATTATCATGTAATTGTAATTTGGAGCTGTAATGTTATGGTTATGCGCGTGGGTCGAGGATTTAACAACTGTAGAAGAATGTAACTTTAAGAACTGTACTTTAATGCAGCAGCCAAACTGTGGCTCATCTTCGCTCACCTGCACCTGTGTCACTCTTTAAGACCATATCTTTACATCATTCAGCCACTATTGATCTATGATGATATACTGGAAATGGGTGAATCCATAAAACCATAGCAACACACTGGTAAATGATTATGTGACCACTGTTTTTTGAATACACTGAAATGCTCCAGCTGCTAAAAGGTTAGTGCCAAAAGTTTGCTTTTAACATCAGAACTCTCTTGATCCATGTTGTCGTGCTCACTGCTGACTGAAGCCGCCTTTGGTGCTCATCAGTGTATTTGCTGAGTCATCTCCATGTGTGTACAGAAACCCATGTGCACAGATTGTCTTTTCAGTCTGATGGTGGGCAAAAGGTGCACTGTTGCTCATTTACACGTGGCACCCATGTGAACAATATAAATAAAGTCAGTACTTGGGCATCATCTGTTCTGTGGTCAGCCGGTGATGAATGGAAAATAATGGTCAAATGGCACCTTTCCATTTTGTTGCAAGGGCTTTTGAGGGAGTGGAAAATATGCAGTGGCATCTATTGTTCCCTCCACTGACCTCCCAACAGACAGAGATTAAATGTGGCTTGGCAGTAGATTGGTGATGTAGCACTATATGTGACACTTTCAGACTTTAGTGGTCTCCAGAGGCCACGGGCTGCTCCTGAGATCACTTGGAAAGGCAACATGATGCTAGCATTGAGAGGACCTGCCTCCCGGCTAGATGGTCCCTTCAGGAACATGTAGACCACTACAATGTTGGGTCTTTGAGATATGAAAATTTCAAAACAAATACAAAAGTTTCACAGAAAGGCTTGCCCTAACATCAGAGGCTTCTCATTTATTCATTGAGGTCAAGATTCAGCTACAGGAGGTAACATGTGGATAACACAAACATAGAGAAACTGTCTAAAATTACTAATCTTTTCAATCTGGAAGTGTCAAAAGAGAAAGAAATGATGATGCACTGAATTCATCCATTTATGAAAACTACTTTATAATGGTAACCACTTTTGGTCTGATATTTATCTGATTTGCATGTATAAATACATGTGATATAATTGCAGGGTTACCAAGACCCACCTTGCAGGTGGTAAGCCCACAAGATGGCTCAACATTGCTATTTTCAGACTACACAGGTCTCTTGGTAACCCTGATCTGGGCTGGAGACAATTTGTTTTTTGTGTACTGATAGGTGGCCAGTGTGGACCATTCTTTGTCTCGACTCTCTCCAAGAGAAAACCTACCAGGAGCTCTAGGCTCCAGATGTAACAGCTTGAGGTTCACCCAAGCCCCACCACCATGGCAGGGTTCATCAGGTAGGGAAGAGACCCCAGGGTAGACCCAGGACATGCTGTGAAGATTATATCTGTAAACTGGCCTGGGAACACTTGGGAATGTCCAAGAGGAGCTGAGAACCACTGTGGGGAACAGAAGGGTCTGAGCCACTTTTGCAGTCTGTTTTTACTGTGATCCTCTCCAGGTCAAGCAGGACAGAAAACTGACTGAATAATCTACTTAAAATGATTTCCTTATTTATACAGCTGGATAATTTTTACTGTTTCAATGCAGACTAAGTACCTTGATCACGAGGACTAAAGGAGATTTGAACTCAGCTTCTTTGCTTGGGAGATGACAGCACTGACCACTACTCCATCTGCTGACTCCTCGGAAGTATGCGCTTTTGTTGCTTTTGTCTATCTTCAGCCTGAGACGCATTCCTGAGTCAGTACCTGAAAAGTCTGACAAAACATTGTCCTTTACCTCTGTTCAATGTCATCAGCTTTATTTGAAAAAATAAACTTCACAACAATAAAACAGACATAACAAATCTACAATAAACAAATAGCTCCATATTTGGTACATACTGTATATATCTGGATATATAATAGCTATGGTTCCCCACAGTTGCCGCAACAAAGTCATCATTTTCTTCAAAATAAAATATGCATAAAAAATCAAAGATTTATAAGCAGAACATTTCAACGGTAATGTTAACAATACAATTTGTGTTAATGAGTGCGTGACAACTTGAAAAATGTCCCTAATCTTATTAATCTTAAACCCATAAATACAAAACAGTGTGTAGGTACAAGTCGTGGAAATTGGAATAATGATGTCTGGTTGTTAAACACGAAGGAAAATGCATTATTTTAATATTAGACAGTGAAATGAATGCGGATGGTGCTTGAGCAGCACTGGAGCAAATTGTTCCTATATGTTGACGTTTGGAGCGACACATGGGGAGTGGAGAAAAATTGAATGTTTGCAGAGCTGCAGCCACTTGAACTCGACACATTGATGCCCTGGTTTTTGTTTTACACATGGCCTTGAATGGAGGTTTCTGAAGGACAAGATTTTCCTGGTAGAACCCCAGTTTGGTCACATTTCAGCCTGGTTTCACACGTGAAGCCTAAATTCAGTTAAAATTACTCTCACCGTATTAGCTTCTCAGACACAGAGGCAACCCACATGACCATGAGCCCTAAACATGCCTTGGAGTATCTCAACACAAGCATGCATTTCAAGGAAAAATTTAAACAAGAGTAAGTGATAAATTTTGCAAAACAACAGCACATGTTTCCTAGAAAGAATTTATTTGCGCAAGAAAGAAAAACACATTCCTCTTAACTCAGGAGGTTCTTCTTCCACACGTGTTCATACTTTGCACTCTTATCTCCACTGACGCTTCAGTGATGTGAAGAAAACAACATGTTAAAAATAAAAAATGTTATTTTCTTAAAAAATACCTGTTAAAAATATCTTCCTGAATATATATATTAAATACAAAACATCCTCTGGTGCTTAATGATGAAAATATGAATATCACCTTATGAAGCATCGCCACGTAATCTTTTATAATATCGACAATTAAAACTGCTTTGAATGTCCACACAGAGGTGACATGATTCCTGACCCAAGGTATGGAAGTGCAGGAAGGCAGGGAGGAGGTGAGGCCTAATGTGGCGGAGCCTCTCTATGTCTTACAGTGCAGTAAGGGAACAGCAGTCATTCCATTTACCATATTTAACTGCACAACCTCACATGAGCCCTGAGATCCAGCCAGTAGTGCTGATGCTTCCTGCTTTGCTTCCGTCACAAACATAAGTAGCTCACTCATGTGTTTAGTGTCATATTTGTTCGTCCGAACTTCATATTCAAAGACAAACACAATTTGGAAGGCAAAGCCAAGTCACCCCCAGGGCCTTTCTAAAAGCGTCCGCAGCTGCGAGAGGGACAAGGCTACATCTCTCCAAGTCCTGCCTCACTGGTGAACAAGACAACTAATCTGTTCATAACTCTGAGTGAACATTCAGAACAGTGAGTGCCATGGGTTCATGCGTTGGGGCTCTCCTCCATCCCATCTGAGTTATTGTGACATCCCAGTAGACACCTTTCTCAGAGGGACAGCCGGCAAGAGCCCACAGCAGTCACAGCCAGTGATTTACAAACATGTGACATTACATTAGTGTCATTATAAAATCATGAGTGTGTGAGTGTGTGTGTGTGTGTGTGTGTGTGTGTGTGTGTGTGTGTGTGTGTGTACAAGTTGACCTGGGGTTTGTTGTGCTAGTCTGCTTTTTTTTTTAAATCCACCTGGAGGAAGTGTAACCCTGTCACACTGATAATTTACCTACTTTTGCTGACATCAGGGCAGACAACTCTGGCTGGTTCCCCAGGGGGGTCAGGGGATGGGCAGTTGTAATTATAAAGCAGTCAAACATATGGTTCACAGCATATGTCAATAAGATTGCTAACTACCCCTCCTGTGGTTACATAACACAGCTCTCTGGAGGAGGCATAATGGCCCAGTTTAAGGTGACAAAAGCCTGCCTGCTGTGTGTGGAAATGGAAGAAGTCTCCAGACCCAGTGCATTTACGCTTGCACTTATAGTTCAGAATAGAAACTTTCAAAAGCAGAACAGATGCAAAAACATGAGCTGAATTAATCAGCTAAATGATGCTTTATATGCATGGGAAACATTAAGATGCTCGCAACTGTTGTGTGCAGTCGGTCACTATCCATAAAAACACTGATTCATCACCACTGTGTGCTAAGAAAAGTCAAAAAGTTGGATGACAATTCAGTTCCTTAACCGGCACTGCCAACAGACTGATCCAGAAAAGACAGGCCCCGGAGCTCTGTAGTTAAAGCTTCCGATGGACAAACTATAACTTTGGTCATAAAATATAAGGTTGTGGGTTTGTTACCCCTCCTTCACAGACAGCACCATCCAAGATTACTTTGCAGATGCAGATGGAGCTGACAATGAGTAAAAAATTAACTGAATGAACCAAAATGTCTTGCACTGGGTTTGGACCCTTAAGAGAAAAGACGATTCCAGAGCTTGTCCATGGGTTGCCATTTAAATCCTCTTTTTGTAATTTAAACTGTAGCTCTCAACCACAATTGCACAATGTAAGTCACAAAAACAAAATAATTTTAGTTCCAATAGTTTAAGTTTTAAACTAAAGACCACAGAAAGCTGTCTGAAGTAAGCCGGATGTCCAAGCCCACACTGTACTAAAAAAGCAAACGGAAATCCACACACTGTTTCTGCAGCTGTAATCTCCGCACACTCAGCAATCCTCCTCCTATTTACATTTGTCTCGTCCAAAACTACATATCATGTTAAGCTGCTTGCTCCGATTGGCCCGTTCATACAGGAGGGCAATTTTTTACCACATCAATTCTAAGCAAATTCCTTCCCCAAGAATACTACAGCGGGAGGTGGGATTCAATAATGGTCCCTTCAAGTCAAAGGCAGCAGCGCTAACCATTACACCTCCTATTGTCTTTCTGCAAAGAGACTCACTGTCCTGAGCAACAAAACAGCTGTCCACAAACTCAGTTCACTTCTGTATGCCCCTCTACAGGTCCTACAACTGAGAGGAGGAGCAGTAAATAAAACATTAATATAAAAATAACACATTGAAAAACTCTGAAAGGCAGCATAAATTACATTGACAAAGTTAGATGAAAGCAAAGCTCTCGTCGCCATGTGGCAACTATGAAGTTTGGGAAAGGCAAATATGAGATTATCAGCATCTTTGCCAAGCATTTTAGTTTTTGGTGTGTTAGGAATGATGTTGTTTTCAAAGTCCCACTTCAGATGTATTCTTCTGTGTCTAGTCTGATAGACTTTCATAATCCATTCATACAGCACCGCCTGAACATTAGTTATGTGACATCAGCATACAAACATAAAAATACGTACAAACACTACAGAAAAAACATGCAAATCAACAGATTTTTGACATGGTTAAAGCACAGAGACACAGTACAGTATGGGAATCAGCTGATGAGGAAGGAAAACCATTGGCACTGAGACAAAATGCTGAGAAACTGCCATGTACAGGACACTTTTCATGTGTTGACTGTGAAGGACAGTGATATTTGACAACAGGACCGTGGTGGTGGCAGTGTGGGTGAAGGACGATTAGTGCTTCATCTCCCGAACTGCACCACAGAAAGTGATGATTATTGTTCATTTATCCCCCAGATGACACAGAATTATGTTCCCATCTATACAGCTGAGTGTGTCACTGGAGCAGTTCAGGGCGAGAACCTGGTTCGAGACTACTGTTGCAGTGGTCAGAGTGGGATTCTCTTCAACCCTATAGATTATGTGTTTGACGTTTATGGTTAAGGAGGCCATATCTGCCCTGGGCTCCAAAGTGCCTCTTAATGTGAAGGTGCTCATGCTGCCTGCAGAGCAGGTCTTGTTTGTATCAGTGACACCGTACCACTCCGGTACACAAATGCAGTTGTTTAGTGAGGAATGGAGAACATCCATCCATCCATCCATCCATCCATCCATCCATCCATCCATCCATCCATCCATCCATCCATCCATCCATCCATCCATCATTAACTGCTTAATCCTATGAAGGGTCACAGCGTTCCAGAACCTCTCCCAGAACCATTGTATTCTAGGCTACGAAACTACCCTGGACTCACACACTTTGAGAAATTCAGAGTTACCATTTAACCTCAAATGCATTTTTTTGGACTTCTAGGAGAATGACGGAGAATGTCATTTATCAAACACCGCAGAGGTCCCCGGTACATTTTGTGTTCAAGTTGTTCTATCAGGACTCTGCAGTCTGTGTATAACAACAGAGCCCCACTTGGATAAGGGCTTCTGACCCACTTCTCCTGTGTGAGCCTAGTGGTGTTGAGGAGAACATGTGGCTAAGAAGTGGTAAACTAGAGACTAAAAATATAGGACTGTTGTAGGAAGGCTAAGTTCTGCACAGTGCTGTGCACCATTTGTGTTTTGTTCTTAAATAAAAGCCAGATGAGTCATGGAGTCAGACTTTTCTTTTCTCAATGTCACAATTGTTCTTGACGGCTCTGGAGAGTCCAGCCATTACAGTTTGTCCAGGGACAGTATAGTGGCTCCTTATTTGGAGAAAAAAATAGAAGAAAAGTCTACTACCTGCATACTGACACCCCACCCCTCTACTTGACAGGGTTCCCATGGGGCTGTGCAGCAAACTTTTTGGACCTCTGCCTTCCATGGTTCATGAAGAATCCACAAAAATGACAACACACTTATGGCAACCAGAATTACACAAAAAGGTGTACATGGTTCACAGTCCCTAAATAATTCATTAAAGATTTGAAAAAAAAACATAGTAAGTCAGTAGTATGAAGCCTGAGTCAGATGCTGTTCTATGGTACAGAAGGGATGGTTGATCCTTGCCGAGCACTGTGCTGAGAGATGCTGTGACTACTGGGGGAGGGCCGCGGGGCATTGCTTGACTCTGATGTGACGACAATGCTGGGGATCCGCCCAGCAACTCCTTTACACCCCGCCCCTTCTGGTGCAACCACTCCCTATTGACATCAAGGACAGGAACAGTATGAAAACTCAGTGACTAGCAATCCATAAAACAGGTACAAAAAGAGGCTGCTTACTCATGACATCATTTGCCTAAATGTGTATGTACACTGAAGTCCATTCAAGTTTATAAAATAAATATCCACTTGATGGTACCTTAAAATCTTGATGCCTGAGAAAAGCTTTGCAAATTTGAAGACAAATAACATAGCAAAAAGTGGGTTATGGTAGACAACTGTGGTCTCCCAGTGGTTCAATGAAGTAGCCTCTACAGTCCGATTCCAAACAAGTGTCTAAATATCTACAGCCATTCTAGTGTTGTCTGGATCTCTACAGTTATGTACACCATAAGAGTTAGAGTCCAATCTTTAGGAAACTGCAAGCACCTCAGAATCAGTGAGACTCAGCTGTATTTACCCAGACCAACAGTGTAAACACTGGAGCCTAGGTCACTAGAAAGAGCTATGGGGTGAAAGGGAGATGGAGGAGACTGAAGTCATGGCAACTAGGAGGTAAATGGTGAGCTACAGGACAAAAAGACCCAATAACCACCATTTATTCCATCATGTCAAAATTAGCCCTGAGCAGCAACAGCAGGTAATGTTCCAGTTAAACTGTTCACTCTGAGAACTTGCAGAGTTAGTTGGCAGAGTGGGCTCAGGCCATGGTTGAAGTGCTGCTGTCTTTGCTTAGAATGACAAGCTGCGTTTTTTGCTTCAGAGCCCTTGAAGCTTTCCACTAAGCAGGGATGGATTTGTTAAGCATTTGGCTAAGATTTGAGGCACGCGAGGTTCCTCTTTTTTCTGGTGCCACATAACTAGTAATGAGGTTTCAACTATGACCATGTGGCAGCTCATCCTGTTAGTGAAATGAATGTGCATTTGAATGATGTGTACAAGTCCATACAGTGCTTGCTGATCTCTTTGATATCTCACGACTGCAGTTCTTATCCCCCTCTGTAATGACATTCCTTAACATTCAGTTGCTGTGACGGGATCAGTATATCTACTCGCTCCTTTTCTGGAGCTTATCGAACATTTGGATAAATCACACGCTTACATGCAAGCTAACCCTCAGAATCTAGAAAGGCTTCTTCAAGACTTCTTAAGGGATTAGCACAATGCTTAAAATGGTGACAGTAATACAGGCCAGCATTTTATTCATCACGACAAATACACCCAAAACAGGTTAATCTGGGGCCACTTGGTGGGAGTAGTGGAGCAGCCAAGCCCAAAGCCCCAAGTCTTGTGCTCACCTCCAGAAGCACATCGCTGTTGGAGTGGGCCACATCTCTCGTGGAGACGTCACCTGGGTCGGCCAGGGTCTGCATGGGAGAGGAGGGACGGACTGTGAACCAGCTGCGTACCCCTGGCCACCAACTGACAGCTGGGGTCTGTTATTGATGCGGGACATATTTCAAATATTTACTGATAAATGTATTATCTTAAATCTTCTACATTTTTGTTATGTGTATTGAATTTGGGATCCAGCACTGTGCTCTAAAATAATAAACTGCATTGTATTATATTGCACTGTATATATCAGACGTTTTATTTTCAGGCAGTTTTGTCTCTTATGCAACAAAGGTTTGCAATGTACAACTGTACTGTTTATGCCTCTTACTGCAGAAGAGATGTAAAAATAAATACGGCTGATTTAATTGTGATACTGAGGCAAGTGGAATGTGACCGAGTAAGACGTTTTGTGGCATTTTGACTTTGGCGAAGCAAACATCGCCGTCCCGTCATGACATCCCAGAAGGTCCAGATGATTACCTTCCCAAAGATGCCCGAGTCGTGGCTCTTCTTGGTTTTGAAAGAGCTGGAGGGCTTGAAGTCCAGCAGTTCTGCCATATCCTTTCCGATCTCACTGGACACTTGGCGACTAGCGGCCCTTGAGCCTGTGCTGTTGATGTCACCGTCTGCGTCTGTCCAGCCCTGCAGCAGAGTGAGGTGTGGATGAGGTTGCAGTGTCAGACACTGGGTGTCAGAGACAGGGAGACAAAATGCAGCAGAATAAAAGAGGTCAACACTGCTGGTAAATATGAACTTGTTCTTTACCTCCTGCTTTCCTCACCTTGCATCCATATTGTTTAAGAAATAGAACTAAATGGAATTCTTGAAATAGGAATTTTATATTTATTACACATAATGATCACTGGTACACATTTATGAGATTAGCAAAACCTTCTTAAAAATGTGCATGCGTAAGGCATGGATTAAGAGTTTTTATTTCCACCCATATTTTAATTTCCCACAGGTTTGTTCTTTGTGTTTCTACTATTAAAAGACCAGTGTTTTCTTAGTTATAAAACCCGGCTCTGGAAGTCTCCACTTTCCAATTGCATCCAGTAAACACACAGGTGTCTCTCCCTTTCCAAACGTACCTGCCGTGTTTTTTTCCCTTGGGCTCTTTATTCAGGGCCCCCTGATTTGGAAATTGTATTCGCTGTGGGGAGGTTGGACAGCTCCTGGTGCTGCACCCCACTTCCCTGGCCAGCTGACCGAGGTTTTGTTGTGCCGGTTGATCGCTCCATGTCACACAACTCAACAACACTTTTTCTGCACCTAACTTCTCACTCAACCGACCACGCATAGCCTGACACACTTGGT
Organism: Arapaima gigas; assembly: GCA_900497675.1. Taxonomy (NCBI): domain Eukaryota; kingdom Metazoa; phylum Chordata; class Actinopteri; order Osteoglossiformes; family Osteoglossidae; genus Arapaima; species Arapaima gigas. The sequence goes on along the minus strand of UFQX01000174.1, from coordinate 549,643 downwards.
CTATTCAGAGGAAGAGCTTCTGTCTATTCACTCAAGAAGTGGGAATCTCCCTCCCTTCTCGATGCTCACATTACAACTCCACGAGCTCAGGATCACACATCCTGGTCCCACAGAACCATCCCACGGTGGTGATATCTAGCCAGAGATCCCAGCTCTCTTCCTGGCCAATGTCCAATAAATTGGCTCAGACTGAGGTGTTCGACATCGCGTGAAATGTGGGACTGCCGCTTCTGGGCTCCTTTACTACTATGAAAAGACCAGTGTTTTTTTAGTTATAAAACTGGAAGTCCCCACATCCAAACTACTACTAACCTGGTTCTGACTTTTGCACCTGTGCTTCCCGTAGTGTTCAATGTTGGCAGAAGCTGTTGCTCAAGCTTCTTCGTCCTTACAGAAATGTTGCTGCAAAGTAATGTCCCCAACTGAGCAATTGAACTGAGGGACTTGCTACATTCTGGGTGGACAGAAACAGTACCATAGGTAAATCACAAAGAGGCTGTTTGGGTATTTTTATTAAAAAATCTTGGTGCACAAACTCTTCGCTGGTTTCTCGTCACTGTTCTCTGGGAGCTGAATATTGAAATGCTCTCCCCACTATTTGCAGAAGGAGTTTAATATTGTGATTGTGTTTGCGGCACTCAGCACCAACACCAAAGATTCTCTCAGTGAACTTTATGGTGGTGCCATAAGCCTGCAACAGAATGCACAACCTGAAGGTCTTTTTATGGCTGCTGGTAATTTTAACCAAACTACACCAGCATGTCCAAAGTCCCACCAGAGGTGTGAATACTCTGGAGTTTGTTTACACAAATATTCATGACATGTTCAAGGTCTCACCCAACCCCACCTGGGAAAATCTGCTCACACCCTACTATTCACAAACACAAGCGATTCTGTGGAGAGCAAAACCAGCCACAGAGCAAATAAAAACATGGTAAGAGTTGGCAACTGAAGTGCTGCAACACTGTTTGGTCACACAGACTAGAACATCTTCAATACTGCTGCTATTTACAGGAACCACCTGGACTTGGAGAAATACACATCATCTGCTATACCACCAAGCATCTTGATGATGTTATGCCCACCAAGTCTGTCACCATCCAACCAAACCAGAAGCCATGGCTTATCTCCAAGGTCCGTGTGCTGCTGAAAGCCCACAACGCTGAAAACAGCCGGGGCCAATCTCACCAAAGGCCAAAGGATTCAGAATCATTTTAAAGACAACAACCTGAGGAAAATGTGGTAGGGCATACAGACCATCATTGACTACAAGAGTATCAACAACACTGTCGATGATGGGAATGCATCCCTGCAAAACAACTGAATTACTTCTACGCTCAGTTCAAGGCTGTCAACACGACACTGGCCATGAAAGCAACACCTCCTCCTGGCGACCAGCTACTGTCTCTAGTTGATGTGAGAAGAACTCAGGCAAGAATCAACATATGGAAAGCTACAGACCTAGATGGTATTCCCAGCTGTGTGATAAAGGAGCATGTGAGTGAACTGGCATCATAAACACCTCCCTGGGTCAGGCCGTTGGCCTCCGTTGCTTCAGAACCACAATTATCTCACAACCGCCAGTCACCTCAGAAATCATCTGTGTCCTGCCTGAATTACTACCACCTCAGTCATCATGAAGTTCTTTGAATCCTGTCTCACATCAAGGTTTGCATTCCACTCTCCACATTAGACCCACACCAGTTTGCCTAATGTCCCAGTAGCTCATTTTCAAGCTCCTGGGAGTGTACGTCACCAAGGACCTCTCCTGGACCAGTAACTCAACCCACCTGGTTGAGGAAAAACAGCTGCCCCTTCCTAAGGAGACTGAAAAGAGTTGGTCTCAAACCCTCACTAGGTTCTTGTTTATGTCTGTCTTTATCTTTATGTTTGTATGTATATGCATGCATATGTGTGTGTATATGTATGTGTGCTTTTATATTATATTTCAGTATGTAGTATTATTATTTATACGCTGTATTTATCTTCATATTAACCTTTAATCTACCTATATTTGTTTTTTTTTATTCATTCATACTCTAAATTTAGTTCTGAGCACCACGGACCCACGGATCTTCATTTTTTTGCATGATTCTTGATTCTTGATGTTTATATCAGCCTGTGATTTTCCTTTCTGTTTGTTTAATGTCATGTGCCATTTTATGAGTTTGTATTTACCTATGAAACAAATAATATGTCTAAATAACAGTTATTTACATGAACTTGATATGGCATTATAGGTTAATGCACAATAGAATATTAGTCATAATGGCTGCTGGTTTGAGAGCAATTCTGAATTTGAATACTCACATTAATACTTTATATACAGTATATAATGGTAGTAGATATTAAAAGAGGTGACTGACAGATAAGATAACAAATAGCAGCACATGTTCAGAAAGAGGTGGGAACCGGAGAGCCAAACAGGCCAGCAGATGGAGGCAAATATGTAGACCTGCTATTAGATGAGAAGACAAGGTGATGGAGAGGCACGCACAGATTCGCTATCGGAGACAGACGAAAGGCGGGACTTCCCACTTCGCTGCTGGTTGCTGTTCTCAGAGGACTGGCTTGTGACAGTTGATCGCCGGGTGGACATGAAGCTGCTGCTGGTGAAACGCTCTCGGCGAGGCACACACAAGAGAACACCCAAGAACGGGATATATTTGGCAATGGCTGACCTGGAAGGAGAAACATAGCCGCTAAGAAGCATTGGTTTAGAAGGAGAATGCAGCAGACACGTTTACTAAGACTATTGATCTTCTGTTGTGATCCTGTGGCAGGGAAACAGGATTCAAAAATCCCTTTTTGCTATTTCCTGACTATTGCTCTCCTGCCCATCCCATATCCCATATCCCTATCCCATATATGATGCAACAGGCAGTTTAGTAGTCGAGGGTTGAGGAACTTGACTTTAACTTAGAAGCATGAAGCTGCTGAAAATTCACAGCACTTGGTGTCAGCCTGGAAACTGAGTGTCACAGTGTATCACAGAAAGTGAGGTACCTGTATTTGGGGTGTGTGATGGCATAGATGATGGGGTTGTGGATAGCAGAAGCCTTTGCGATCACAGCAGGCACCGAATTCATGTACGGTGTAAGCAGGTTAGCGTATCTGGAGGAGAACAAGCGAAATGTAGACAGCGCTTTTTCCAAGCACACATTTGCGTATTTTGCAAAGATATTAAAGGGAAGTGAACTGAATTTAGTTAAAAAGATAAACAGAGAGCAAGAGAAATAAATCTTTTGGCCTAAAGTGCAAGAAGGAGATTTACCCTCTATTCTCCCTAATCCAATCCACAAGAAACAAAAGCAACAGGATCAAAATCCTGTTATCATAATATGACAACATTTAAGGTCTTACTAAAACCAAGCAATGTGGTTGCTCATTTTTATAAAATTGAATTTGCTGTAATCTGCCATGTAATATGCCTGTGCATATTATTTTTATTCTCAGTGGGCAGAAAATCAAAGTCAACAACTCTTATTTAGAGCCTTAGCAGAGTCTCTTTTTCTTGAGAACCGTTATAATGTCAGTCTTTCAGCAAAGCAACATGGATAAACTGAATTGAACAGATAGGTTAAGGTGAGAGTAAGTGACAGAACTGATAAAGCGCTAATTCACTGATGTACAGCGACTTTGTGTACAAAAGTGCTCACCCCGCAAAAGCTGTAAGTGCCACACAGGAGTATGGCGACCACGAGATGACGTAAAGGAGGATCACTATGAGAGCGATCTTTGCCATCTTCCACTCGTTCTTCACTCGGTGGAATTTCTTCACTGAGTCTTTGGTGGTCTCTCTGTTGATCTTGTTCACGGCTCTGTGAAATTCAGTGACAGAAAAACAAACAGGTTTTAGCTAGCGTGAGCTGAGGTCACGTGCAGTAAGACACATCATTTCTAAAGGAGGACATGGCTTGTATAATGGGCATCATTAGACTCCAAAAGATGCCTGTTGAGGGTAATTGGTCACTTCTTATTACAAGATAAGACACCATGCTGGTACAGGAGTTATCATGGTGACACTTAACAAGACCAGTACTAATGTCTAGCATTAAGAATGGGTAACTCAAGTGCATTACAGGTCTAAATTGATCTTCTCCTGGACCAAGTGCCAGTCAGTCTGATGTATCTTAATCACTTTTGCAGGAAATGTCCTCACTCACTCCCTAGAATTCAGACCTCTGGTGTGAATGACAGACAAGCCTGTTGTTTTTGGCTTTATTCTTTTAAAAGTCAGCATCAATTTCATCGCTCTCAGGAGTGAGTCTGTGAGCCAGAGATGTGTTTTTTGTTTTACTCGTCGCTTTTTTCTTTCATTCAGATGGCAGTACACTGAGATTCCTGCTTCTACAACCCTCCACTGGAAATGGTGGGAGGAATGTTCTTCTCGAATCTGCTTATGGTTGTTAACAATATGCTACTTAGATCAGTGAAGCATGCTTATACATCCAGGGAAGGAGCTATGAAGAGCTGCAGGATGGACATTTCGGGTGACAGTCTCTGGTCTCATACACAGCTTACTTATTGGTTTCCCGGATGGCTCGGAAGATGAAGAAGTAGCAGTACATGATGACGAAGAGAGGGATGAAGAAGACAAAAGTGAATAGCAGCATGGTGTAGGTCCGCACAGACGGGCTGAAAGTCATGTAGTCCCATGAACAGGAGGTCATGAGGCCTTCGGGGACATAGGCACCTGGGGGAATTTGCATATCTTAGGATGCAAATAACTTCAGAGGTATTTTGTGAACTTGAACAATTATTATGGAGGATACAGGATTACTCATGAATGCAAACTTAAAGTTCTCACTACATTGTGAAGCAACACTAAGTGAGCTGAAGATTGTGAAAATGAGACTAAGGAATAATAATCTACCTCTTTCTACTTCTTTGGTATTCATCCAGACCCAGCCCACTTCCCTCCCCCTCCCCACTCACTCCAGCCAAAGAATGGAGGCAGACTCCAGCCCAGAGAGTAGGCCCACGCAGCAGACAGGATAAGCAGAGCACGCCGGCGGGACAGGACGCCGATGGAGGTCAGTGGGCGGGTGATGACAAAGTAGCGGTCCACAGCTATAACCATAAGCGTGATCATGGAGCAGATCCCAAAGAGAGCACCACAGAAGGCATAAAGCTCACAGCCTGTCAGAATGGAAGTGAAACATTGGTCAGTAGGAAGGTCTAATCCCAAATGGTCTATGGGGTGGTCACAGAGACAGGCGAGATATTCATGACATCTGATACAAGACAATTCAACAGCTGGGGAAAGATGCTGACGCCACTTGTGTAGAGAGGGGCTACAATGACAACCCTCTATCTGTATGAGCCAGATGTGGTGTAGTAATTATACTAAAGTACTCCTCATGGGAGGGAGGGAATCTAAATGCAGGTTACATCCTCATCCTTATCCTTTAATTCAGAAGTCCCACAGATAACAATATTTTGCTTGTAAAAAATTGCTGATGATGCCAGTATAATCTCTGGCCCTGGTGGGCATCAGTGTGAACACAGTGACACTCTGGTCATAACCTTCTGTCTGTCACCAATTCAAATGGATTCACTGGTTTCCACATTCAGTGGAGAACCGCCACTCATTTGCTATTTTAAGTTTTTTTTTTTATTTTAAGATTTTACAAAGGGTAGAACACAGTGACAAATAGAGCACAGTACATATACTCATTTTATACAGAAGCAGTACCTAACCCTCTCAATCACCCTCAACATAAATAAACCAAAAACCAAAAACTTGAGAAGAAAGGGCATAAACAGAAAAGTAAATGAATAAATAAAACAATACAAGACAGAACTTTATTAATCCCTACAGGAAAATTAGACATTACAGCAGCTGGACACACAGGGCACATAGCGTAAGACAGTCATAAGACGACTAACAATAAATAAACAAATAAATAAATAAATAAATAAATAAATGACATAATAAATAACATGATAAACAATGCCTAAATATATAGACAAGGAAGGAAATAGCAACATAAATGTAAGCATCCAGATGGAGAAGGAAATCCTACAGGACTAAAGAAAAATTACCGGAAACGTTTAGTTGCAGTTATTGCTGCACAAGGGGGTCACACCAGATACTGAAAGCAAAGGTTCACATACTTTTGCCACTCACAGAAATGTATTATTGGATCATTTTCCTCAATAAATAAATGTCCATGTCTAATTTTTTTTACTCATTTGTTTGATTTGGTTCACTTTATCTACTTTTATGACTTGTGTGAAAATCCGATGTAGTTTTAGGTCAAATGTATGCAGAAATTTACAAAGTTCTGAAGGGTTCAGAAACTTTCAAGCACCACTGTAAGCTGTAATGGAGAGCGTAGTTAAAAACTAGTAAAGCTATATTTCTGATGTATGAGTACAGACATTACGAAATACTGACAACTGTCATTCGTATTTAATCGTGTTCTGCTTTAAAACATTTATGTTTTTCACCCTTAGGAAAGGCCACTATAAATTTTTAAAAAGACAACAAGGGCATAAATTTGCTAACTTTGGCTGTTGCTATAGGTAACCCTTCAGGCAGAATAAAAAAAGTGCCATTAATGGTGAGGATGGAACCATGACACCTACGACAGCAAACGGAGTATTAAATGTTGAACTCCAGAAGGTAGTTAGTTTAGAACAGGTTCAAAAAGAATGTTCCACATATGCAGGCATTATGTGGCATTTATTGCATGAGGGACCTATACGGGGGTAAATCCTGCTCAATCTGAAGATCCTCATCCCAGGTTGTTGTTTTAACTCAAAGAGGGCAGGTTTATTGTGTCTAAATGACCACACGCCACAGAAATTATTCCTTTTCTAGTCATAACGTAGACACAAAATCAAACACAATCATTTTTTTAATAATTTGATAATATTCATCTGATTTTTGTCCCACAGAGTTAAGACAAGAATAAATTTCATTAAAATAACATTGGTGATGCGTGCAACATCTGCTAAGGGCTATTCTTTAAATAACTTATATTCGTTATTTTATATGAAAATTTTTAATGCAGTTTGTACTAAAAATGCGAAAATGTGGTGGCTCGCTGCATTTCTTTCTCTCCCTTTAATAATATTCATTAGATCAGTTGGTACACATGGTTATTAAATAATTATACATATTCATATATAAATAATAATTTTGCCACACAGATTACCCCAGGTGCCAAAATACCTTGGGTATGACACTGATGAATATTATTTTGTTTTTTGCTGAGACACACAGCTGTGCTACCCTTAACTATTCTAAAATATGAAATTACAACTTTACAATGCCCTTCCTATCTACCTTACATGGGCACCCCCCCGTTCTGCCAGATCTGCCCCTGTAACCAGTGGTTATTAAAGCCCAAATCATGAGGCCTTACAGCGAGCAAAGTGGTCCCTGGGTGGTCCACACAGAAGCACTGCTTACATCAGTGTAGATTTTAACTGCGCTTCCATCTATGCCTGGATGGGGGTGGAAGAGCACTCAAAGTTCACAAGAATTATTCCAAGGCTTAACCACAGCATTACGACTGCTCAGCATCATGCTGATCCTCTGTCTCATGCACCGGAGGTGGCATCTTCAGCGGATCCTTAGGAACTTGGCGTTGGGACGTAGAGAACTTGAGGTTCTCTACGTCCCAATTGGTTAACGGTTCTGTCCGTTGAGCTACTGATACAAAACCATTTCGGTCAATGCTGCCACTGTCTCCTTGAAATCCTCACCAGTTTGGCGACACATTTTCAAGACAGTGAGAAGGATTTGTTTTTTAATGTACAAACAATCTGTGGGCATGCACTTAGTTCAGCCATGTTTTGGTGGTAGTAATTTCTCTCCTTATTTTCATGGAAAATTCATAGATTAGAGTATGAAAACTGGCAGTGTTTCCTTAAAAAACAGAGCAGAGATATGATTTCCCACATTCAAAAGAGAATGAAAGACAACTGGACCAATAAAAGATTCTTTTCGCTAAGGGGTGTCTCTCTCCTCATTCACCCTCCCTTTAGCATTTGACGGTTTATATCATGCAGTCTTTCAGAAAGGGATGTTGACTGGGTGACAAATCTGGACTGTTTCTCCCTGTCAGAGGTTTCATTTTGAAGACTTCCCTCTCCCACAACTGATGAACGTCAGTGATTCCAAGAAAAAAAACGAGGAGTGTTTTTTTAAACATTTTACTGTTTTTAGCAAATGTGTCAAAACAGAAGTAATAAAATGAATTTAAAGTGAATGATAACATTCATGTTTGATGTTTAAACTGTTGGGCATCAAAAGGGGAAGAGTTACCTTTCTCTCCAAAGATCCACCTCTTGTTCATGCTGGTGGTAAAGAAGATAGGTGTCTGGGTGACACACATGAGGAAGTCTGCAACGGCGAGGTTGATGATGAACATGTTGGATGGCGTCCTCAGGCTTCTACTCCTGTAAACACACAAGCACACAGGGAACTCAAAGTGGACCACAGTGATGAACAAATCGCAGTTTGTCAGATTGATTCATACATGCATAAATGAATTAAGCTTGTTGAATAATAATACATCTTTGCTGTCAGAATTTCTACTTGCAAGCTTTAAAGTGTTAGTGTGTTAAGGTCAGTTTTTGTGCTACCTTGAAAGCGAATCCCTAAAACCCAAGTTTCTGGAAAAATCCACTCAGCACAGTGGAATAAACTGATTAAATGAGCGGGTCACAAACAACAGGACAACTGTTGTGAACTGAAGTGAACATTTTGTAGACCTAACATCAGTCTGTTGGACACCAAACCCAGCCGGCAGTTGCAGCACGAAACAATTGTCCTCTGGGTAAACATTGTGAGGCCTTTGACAGCCCATCAAATGTAATATAAAACTGACAATCGGTCTCAGACGTGCCCAACGCGACAAGCGAGCAGGTCAAAGTGTAAGCACAATTGCAGCCATCAGCTGAGACCCAGTAGAGAGGCTTAGGGGATCACGGCGAATCCTTCATATCAGCTGAGCCATTTATGCATGATGGTTGAATATCAGGGCTTGATGTGAGCAGCCGACTAAGGCAAGGAGAAACCGTGCAAGGAAATTACACGAAATAACATGTCAGCTGGGCTTTAAACTTTTCTGATGGAGTCACTGGAGTCAAGTGGTACCTCAGTTCCTCTTATTTTATCACAGCCAGCTTTCTGAGGTACTTTTTCCAACCCTTTCGAAGATGTGTTCAAAGGACATCGAGTGTCCTTACATCGTGAGGCTGGGCAGCGTGAAAGGTGCATCCTCTGAGAAGAATGAGAGACGCAACTGTGCAATTCTCTGGAGCCTTTCTGAGCTATTAAAGAGTGTGCTGAACCCACCGCACCTGCAAAAAGCATACATGACAAGGAAATTTCCAACCATGCCGGTGATGCCCACAGCCAGGATCACTGAGCCGATCACATAGTGAGCATGATCCGCCACATTAGCCGTAGGAAAAGGATGGCGGACCTCCTGTACCATCGCCATCTGCAGAGAGATGAGAACATTGCATCAGACCAGGAATTTCTCTAACTCTTGGAATGCAACACAACTACTGGATCTTTTACTTCAAAGCTAGAGGTGCTGGAGTGGATAAATGACGGAAATACCTTACCTAGTGAGAGATTATACACAGGGTTCCTTATGGCGCACAAATGCTAGTTACAGTCACTCAAAAAGTTTAAAAATAAAATTCTGTTCTCAAAAAAGCAAGTAATTATAAAAAACTGGACTACCGGTGCTTTGATATACAATCACTGTAAGTCTGACAATAAAGTGCCAAATATGTGCATACAAATTTTTCCTAGAATCTTTATTCATAATGTTAATGATAGTCTTCTGCCCTGCAGGCTCAGATGGTCCCATTCAGGTTTCTAGAGGATGAATGTTATAAAACCATAAGCCATTTAAACCCAATCTGTCCCTACCTCCTCCAACCTCTACAGGGAACAGTCTACAGTTGATGTACACGTGTATTTGACCTAAGGAGATAAGGGTGGAGAACAACATGTGTGCCACATTACTAAAAGTTTCAGAGCAAAAGCTTGAGTGCTGCCCGATCAATGGTGAATTTCCGCACCAAAGCCCCTTTCACCCTAGATCAAGTCAAACTGACCTTGTGCGACACTGGCTCCCTTTCGGTCAGAGTGGCTGCCCCGTAATGAGAGAAGCCAGGAGCCATGATGCTGTAAGTTATATTGCCACAGTTATCATGCCACTCTGCTCCCCCATGAGCTCCTCCTGCGCTCAGCTTCCAGATTAAGATGAATGGAATTTTATACAACTGAAGACTTCACTTTCTGCGTTCACAAATGCTAAGATGCTTACTCACTTTTGTGGGAATTGAAAGTAAATGGATATGCTACGAATGCAGTAAAAGTTCACACACCTGCAAGGTTTCAAGACCTTCTGTCATAGCACACACAGCTAAGCGAAAGAGTTAATTTCTGCTTTGTCGGAATCTATCCCAAACGTACTGTGGACAAGATTTCAAATGTTCGTTTTTCACCTTCGTGAAAGTTGTTGCAGGTAATTTCATGGACTTTGACTATAAAAAGGGATAAATGCTTCTCAACTTTCTCACCATCAGCTCACCAGAACTTTGAAAGTGGATAAATCTTGCACATGCCATTGCGCTTCTTTGGTTAATCAAACGTGCTTTGGTGGGTTTGTGTTCGAGGCTTCGTGGCGGCTAAGAATTTAGGCTCAGAGATGTTTAATAATTCTCCATCACTTCAGGCAGTATGAATGAAACGTGCTGTTTCAGTCCTAGGCCCAATCAAAAAAAGAAAAAACTACCATTAAAATCGATATATATGTGAGTTTAATGTGCTCTGGAACAGGCTGTAACAAATCAGCAGACAAGTGAAATTGAGAAGTACAGGAGTGCAAGTCGAAATGGAGTCCAAATGAGAGTGAAACCAAGTCAAGTCTAGGACAGAAAAATTAGAGTCATCAAGACAAACCCTTAGTCAGAATGTTACTGGTTCCCACCAAATTTGATAACTCTCTCAAGAATTTGTTTGAGGGTCAGCTGTACTGTACCCCCCCCTACAGGATAGGACATTAAAACTGAAGCTAGAGCTACCTGGTCAAATGACAGTGTCCTGTCCTGTTTCCTTTTCTCCACCCAAAGTTTGGTGATTTTATGTATGATGGACAGCTTTTGGCTTTTTCCTGTCCTCCAGTTCTCTAAGACTTTTAAATAAAATGAAACTTGCTGGTTAGGCTGCTGCTCACACTCCTAAGTCTCTCCTCCTAAGTGACACGCTTATATTTAACCCACGTACTGATCTACGACTTATCCTTTACGCAAACTGAATGCACCAAAGCTAACGTGCATTTGCAAAGGCTGTAAACTTGTCGTATGACTAAGTGAAGAATGTTAAATTACCTATTCTCTCTTCAGCATTATCACGACTTGAAACAAAAGACAAATATTTAAGGGTACACAAACTTTGAAAGAAAAAAATGTTTGTTAGCAAATGTGGTTTCATTAATGAAGTGCTCACCCAACAGTGGGAGGCTGATCAGTGACAAGATCCATGAAGATCATCACTGACACTAATGTTACTCACCACCCACCATGCACAAACAAACATTTATACCAGCAGCAAACCAGCCAGAGAAAACACTCAGCTGCCCACAGAGTCCTCATTGGGAATATATGGTTTTCACATCAGGGTGTGCATTTTGTCCAAAGCAAAGTTCGATTGTTGAATTTGAAGATCAAATAAAATTTAATTAAATTGAGTTTAATTTTTTCAAGGTTTACCGAAAAAAAGATATTTTGAACCACAATAAATGAGTTTTGAGTCTGTTAACTAAAAATCGAAAATCACATGTGAAACAGGTGTTGCATTAGGTAACTCGTGCCAGTTTCAGGGTTGGCTGGACCAGAACAATGGAACAAGAGAGAGACACGAGAGACGTGTCTATCAAGAGGATATTCTAGCTGAGGGACATCTAAATGTTTTTTGCTGTCCTGCAGTGAGCCCCTGATTTTCTCCTGGTTGCCATGGTGGCCTCATCCAGAGCTTCCCAGAAGAGGGAGGTCCCTCAAGAACTGGCAGAGGTGCAACTGGTTGAGGTCAAAAAGAGACATTCTCTACTGAGTTCATTATGTTTTCAAATGGGATCATGAGATGTGCACTAAGCATTTTTCCAAAATCTAACTGAAACATCATTTTCTTCAACAGCTTCCTGTAGAGCATGAGGACAGTGTAGACCCTGCAGATGTTCCTTTGAGAACTTTGCTTAACTGCCAACAACCCCTTAATCTTTCTGAGCAGCACATCATGCTGGATTCAGCTGATCTTGGCTTAGAATGGGTTTAAAAAAAAAAACAAGTGAGGTGTTTCAAAGCCTTGCTGAATTCATTTCCCCTGGACACGGTCCTGTTTGCCTTATCACTGAAAAGAAACAAAAAGGTGGTTTTTTTGCTCTCCTGGGGCTCCAACAACGCAATGGACTGATCTGTCCTAATGGACAACCACATAGCCATCTGGGGAAAAAAACCACTGCCGATGTAAGGACTTCATAACTTTTCCTGCTCTCGTAACCTGCAGGACTATATGGTCAACAAAAACTGACCCACACTGTCAAGGAATAAAGGGTAATGCAGGAATAAAAATCACAAACAGAGTGCAGACAAAAGTCTGGTAGGGTAGTCATGGTAGAGTAGCAGGACTCAGTAACCCAGAAACAGTGGCTGGGAGATGGTTTCATGATATCTATGAAGTCTGGATGGATTTGCAGTTCCCCTCTAGAGCATTACTGTTGGATACAGCCACACTTTCTTTGTATGGTTGTCACTTAATCCCAAATCAGAAATGAATAACAGCCACGTTTGAATGACAGAGGCAGTTTGGTTATAAAGAAAGCCAGCAAGACTCATTTTTTCGTCAAACTCACTCGATGAGCAAAGCTGAACAGACAGATGACAGAATCCAAGCCCCTAACTGATGAAGCCATGGTGGATAAATCTGACAGGCCATCGACACAGGCTTGAAATTTTTACAGCAGACAGAACAGCTAATAGCTCATCGGGGATTTTGGAACATTTTTCTTATTCTTATGACAACAGAAAGAAAGGCCTAGGTTTTCCATTCTCACATCAGTCTGTTTTCACACCAAATGAGAAGCTACTGGAAGGAAAGAAAATGTTTGTGCTTAACAGACTCATTCAACTAGGGAATTCTATGAACTCCAAAGGAATGGATAAGGGATACCTCATCTCACATCAAACATCAAACATCAAACCGCCAAGTCAATGCGGAGACACATGAGCGAGGAAAATGTGTGACTTTTTTGATAGTGTGTTTGCAGAAAAAATTAGCTGGATATGAAAAATCTTGGAGCTTTTTCTTCTTCGTAACAGGGATAAGAGCCCATGTGAAATTAAAAAACTACTGGGACACATATGAAAAACACCGATCCATTCATTCATTACTCTTAACCATTTAATCCTAGTCAGAGTCACTGAGGTCCGGAGTCTATCCTGGAATCACTGGGCACCAGGATATGAAATTATACCATGAATAGGATGCCAGTCCATCACCATAAAAAAAAAATACAATGAAAACTAATGCAAACACTGGGGGCAGCAGGTAGAGTAGTTGGACTCGACAGACCCAGGTTCGAATCCCGCCTTTTGTTGTAGTACTTACTATGAACTGATGTTGTAAAAACTGCCCAGAAACAGGTAAATCAATGCAAGTACAGGGAAATCCTGCCATAATGCCACACATGAGGTCCAAAAAATTCAACTGCATAAAATGTGGGGTGACCTTGTCATGAGGTAAGTGAAAATAATCTTTTTCGGTTAGTCTTCTATTCACAGTGTGAAAAGAAATAGGAGAAATATTCATTTATTAGATGTGTGAGAAATAGTTTATTGCAAAAAATGTGAATGTGAAAAATATGTATAGTTGAACAATAATACTGTAACAACCTGCGTTGCCCATGTTTTCGACAGCATCATGAATAGAAGCCTCAGAAGACTGAACTGTGGGAGCCCACGCTTTGTTTCTCTGCAGAACAACAAACTTTCCCTAAAGCTGTCAAACACAGCGAACACAGAGAGGGTCAACCATCCCCCTATAACTCCCATGAACAACTCTCCACAAATGTGCAGTACTGATAGCAGCTTTCATCCAAATATACCGACATAGATGTGTCTCGAGTAAATCCTACACGTTGAACATCATCATCAGGTGTTGATGACTGGAAGGGGAGCAGGAGGATAGGAGCCAGTCATGGGCATATTATCATGGGGTTTTACTGTTGCTTGAGATTGTATTAGAAATATATAGATTTAGTACTAATAAATCAATATTAGGATTGTTTACCCAAAGGCAATGCCGCATGTAGTTTCCATCCTCATCCCTTGAGTGACCATTTAACACCCCTTAACAACTATGAAGCTATAGGTACTTCTATAAAAATCGGTAGGTGTGTGTCTGTGTGTTTATGTGTGTGTGTGTTAGTGGTTGGGAGAAGCTTCTTGAAGGCCACTCTCAATATTGCAGCAGCTGATACTGCCACTGCAAATTGAAAGCACTTTGAACATATCGGTGGGGGGGCTGTAGACACAACAAAGCCATGAAAACAGCATGGCTCGTGTTGTGCTCCTTTTCAAACTACAACTAAAACTGGGGTTGAGGCAGAGGTCTCGGTCAGGACAGCATCAAGGAGCCAGGGATGTGCTAAGGATTCCTGCTGGGGGAGGACAACATACGGGGGGGATGGATACTCGTTGATAAACACATGACAATACCACCTAGCACCTTGGTCCAACTCTAACACTGATCTTTGCCCAGAAATTAAATTAGCAAAAGGATTTATCCCTTCTTGTCTGAGTATTGCTAAATACTAGTAAAACATTATTTTGTGAAACAGAAAACACAGATAATCTAAATTTATATAAACTTTAGGTTTGACCTGTTGATAAAGCTGGAAGTTCTTAAGAAGAATTCAGGTGGTGGTGAGCTGCACAGGTTTTCTTCAGTCTCATATATTAATTGTGACGGATTTGTTTCAGGTTCAGAGTGTTGTCCACTTGGCACCCTGCAAGTCTCACTTTCAGCTCCTAGTGGGAATGAAACTATGCGAAAGCTTTCTGACAGACAGTAGCTAACACCTCCGGCCACTTTATTCTTGCTGCATTTTCAAGTATCCATAGACATTATACAGTGAGTCTCACATAATGCAGCCTTGAAAATAAGCATAGTGGATTGCAAAATGTTTGTCCAGTTGATGGCATGATGACAAATGACAGACTTTTTCTCAGTTACATTACACCTTCCCAGTGTTGTGTGACAGCTAAACGTGTAAAGCATCAATGATCTATGATGCCTCTAATGCTTTATCTATAGGTCTGTTGACAAAAGACTCGGCAATCTAAAGACCATTTGAAAAGGACTCAAACAAGACCAAGTGCAGAGCATTTAGGCCAACTTGTCATTGACAGATACTGAGTAAAAGACGGCTGTTTTCCACTGGCCTCCTTCAGTCTGCAAACACTGAACATCTGCTATTATCAACAGATGCACAAGACACTTGGTCATCACAAACCCTGTTGAGCATGTCAGCAGGAAAGACCAAAAGTGGAACTTACTGGTACTGTACTGTGCAAAAGTCTTAGGCACCTGTGGGAAAACTGCTATAAAGTGAGGATGGTTCCAGAAATAATGCCATGAATACTTATTAATCAGTAAACCTTCTAAAAAGTGCAGTAAACAAAAAAAACCTCAATCAGATCAATATTTGGTGGGACCACCCTTTGCCTTTAAAACACCATCAATTTTCTTGTGCAAACTTGCATGCAGTTTAAGGTAGAGGTTGGTAGGTTCTTCCAAACATTTTGAGGAACTGGCCACAGTTCTTCTGCAGACTTTGACTGTCTCAGCATGTCCTCCCAGACTGACTTGATCATGTTGAGATCAGGGCTCTGTGGGGACCAAACCATCTGTTGGCAGGATTCCTTCTTTTTGCTCAAGATAGTTGTGTATGACTGAGATTGGGTGTTTGAGGTCATTCTCAGGCTGCACAATGAATTTGGGACCAATGAGAAACCTCCCTGATGGTAGATAAGAATCTACCTGTACTTCTCAACACACACTGAAGTTGCGTGCATAAGACTTTTGCACAGTACTGTGTGCAAGATGAGTTGAGAGCCATTAGATATTTGCTGAGCAGATATTTTTATTTTGAACAAAATACACATTCTATTATTTTAACATATACATCTGGATATTTACCAAAGCAATTTAGGTTAAGTGCTTTACACAAAAGTACAAAGCCAGTTTAATCCACAACCGCATCTGGGAGAGAGGAGGATCTCAGACAACCGTCGCTAGTTAACAGACTAAGGAATACTGCCCCCCTCTGCTTCATCAGGGATGGAGATACCTTGTTGCTACTATGAAAAGCAAGGTAATACCCTTTCTGACAAAGAAGGATGTTGATTAAGGCCCATGTTCCAGCTCTTTACATACATATATGCTGCATAATGGGGCATTTCTGTGCAGCTTTACTTTTTCGACAAATCGGTGGCCCATAAGCGCTGACTTACTATACCTGTTGTGCTACACGGTGCAAGTTTAGTTCTTGTCTTGCTGCATTATAAAAGCAAAGCATATACAAGTTTTTTTTTTTATTGGTAGATGCAATATTTGGTGTTGCAGGAGAAGTCAGGAAATAAGCAAAATCACTGTGTGAACTTTTCCTGACCACGGCTAAGAACTTCTTAACCCCTGATTCATCACACAGATTCAGCAGCTCTTTAAATCTGCAGACCAGTGGCAGTCTTACGGCCCCATGCACAGAGAAATGAGATGTGGAGCAGAACTGATGGAGGATAACAAAACTGGCAATGACCACAAGGGCTGGGTAAAAAGGCCAAAATATAGAGATAATTACCACGATACGCATCAAGTAATGCCGCACTGTGTGCTTTTGAAAGATTTTAAAGAGAACAGTGAATATATGCTTCCTCAATGGCTTCAAAACAGTTTTATTAATTTATGGCAAAATATACATAGCATGTAAACAAAGTGCTGTTATATTTTATCCCACAATCTATCTTTAGCTACACAGCTGTTCCCCCACTTATGAACTTAACTGGACCTGAGAGCTGGTTTGTTGCTCTACAAGTTTGTTAGTCGAATGTAACGGAGTGGTCGAAGGGATTGTCATAAATTCTATATGCAGCTACAAATTGCAGCTAAAAATTGAATTTTTTTACTCTGAGCCACTTTGGGAAAAACGCATTTGCTATAAAAATAAGCACAAATGCAGATGTCAGCGACGTGACAGCGTTGTTTTTCAAAGAGGAGCTGAGCAGTGGACTGTGTCTCTCCCACTGAGCAACTCTCAGACACCAGACTGGCAAAGAGCCCCATCCTCCGGTCAGCTGGAAGCCCTTGTTCACGTGCCTGTGCATTCTGAGTCAGGGGATTTATGACATGCCGTAAATAAGAAAGTGCAATAAAGAACCCTGGCCAGAGCTACATTTACTATTTGTAGCATCAGATGAAGCTTTGATTTGAAATGGTATGTTAGCTCTCTTCTTGAAAAGATAAGTACTAAAAGTTCAGCCTTGAAAGTTGGCGACTAACTGTACATAGGTAAGTCAAAAAGGAGCCACAACAGTGTTTTAATGTTTTTATACCGTAGGCTGCAGTGATAGTTGCCTGTGCCTGTGTGAGCTCTGTTTGTCCAAGTTGCTGAAACACAGATCTTAACAGGAATGGTTTGTTTTTAGCATGTTATACCATTGTTAATATCAGTCATATTGTTAATATGTCAGTCATCTTTACGGTAAGTATAACTGCAAATACTTAGACTTACCCTCATATTTCTAGAATCACAGGTTGCTAAAAATTAAAATCCGTATGTCTCATTATTTTAGTCACTTCTAGTATTCGCTAAGATATTTAATACTTTCAATTATTTGAAAAGAAATGTTTTGGGTCACTGCATAAGACTTTCCGTTTGAGTGGCAGACATAGTATGCAGAGTGTTTCAAAAACTTCTGAAAGTTTTCTTCATCTCTGTAGCTATAAAGATTAACTATATCTTCAGTCCCTTGTGTCACATTATGAGAGCTGATAACAGAATCCCCAGTCTCTCCATCACCAGCCTTTTTCTTCTTTCCTTTCCTCAGCTTTTTGATGTGCAGAAGGAGGACGAGCCCCCACTTGGCTTCAGCTTGAAGGCTCCGGGGGTCTCCAAAGGACAGTGTGCAATGCAGAATGTGCTGCCAGGACACAGGTGCTCTGCTTTCCCCTTAGGCACTTCATCCAAACGCTTCACACAACATAAATCTGTTTATTGTTCATTGCATAAACGTATATGATTATGATTTGCTATCTACTAACCACAGTTACTTGTTATTCACCAACAGTACAAGCGGGTTCACCAGGTCCGCCGCGTTACAACTGTGTCCTGCTTGTTGTCAAATGGGTTTATATTGCAAATTATTAAAAAAAAATATTATTATCAGCTGTGGATAATGATCCACGATGCCTTTTAACAACCAGTCTGGCTCTTGTTCTCGGTACTGAATTCCAGCTCCACATGTACCTGGTGAAATCTCACATACACATTTAATGTGTTTTTTTATTGTCTTCTTGTAGTTGTGAACATCATACTAGGTGTATTCGACTAGCAGCAGAAGAAGACGTACAAAAAAAATGCATGAATAAAAAATCATAATATAAAGGGTGCCGATTCACTGCGGTTTACCATTTATAACATGAAGACAGGCCCATGGGATCAGAAGGAGCAGTTAAATGAGTTCTGATCTGACACCTCCCCAGTCACACAGGTCAGTAGAAATATGGAATGCATGATTTCCTCTTCTGACATTCTCAAGGCTCTACTTGTTGCTGCAGTTGGCTTCGGGGGCTTGATGATGCACAAATAATTCAAAGCACGCACCGGTCCTGTGATGGACAAGATCTTAGCAACTTTACAGTGAGGTGAACAAGCTTTAAGGGTTAATCTCCTGGGTTTTTTTGTGTGAGTCTGTGTGGTGTAAGTGATCTCAGGTCTGAATGTACATGAGCAGATAGGCAAGAGCCAGTAAATCAAGCATACTTCTTACTCGCAGTAAACAGTGGTCTCTCAACAGTTCCATCGGAATTTTCAACAGAATGAAAACAAGTAGGTATCTAGTATGCAGTATATGGAGAATGTTCACGAGGATGCTTAATAAATGTTCATAGAAGCATATTTCACACAATAAAGCTGCATCATAAATCTGTATGAAAAAGGAAGAGTCTCTGACATTATATAGGATGCATCTCCTCTGACATATTTTTAGGAGGACACATTGCAGAGCAAATGATGAAATTCTTATGTCATCTTGCAGAAAGAAGATTTTTTTAAAAAATGTTTTTCAAATTAATCCTTGTCCTGCCGTCCCTGACTAAGTTCGTATTTTTAAAGTAAGGGTTTCCTCTGTGCAGACAGTGTCTTTAAGTATGAAATCAACCACATGTGGGTTTTGTCTCGGACAATGGGGTCAGCGCCACAGTTTCAGCCCCAGATGGTCAAAGGTCATAACTCAACACATTCTGCATTTCCAACATACTCTGTCACTCTGCTTTATGTGAAAACAGATCATGTATTTCTTTTGTTGCCACCTTCTCAGGAACTTAGTGCAGGCTTTGGGCTCCCAAAAAAAAAACTCTCAATCACCTGGCTATTCATTTAAATGGAAAGTCATCATCATACTGCAAATATGGCTTTGTTGATCATTTATTTTAAAACACAGAACAGTGACAACAAATTCAGAAAAAAAAATCTGAAAAAGTTAAGTTGCCAAAGTGCGTTACCATAGTAACTATAACAATTATACTCAGTGGGCATTTTTATGACTGCAAAGTACAACGGATGACACCTTACGTGTCATAAATGTAATATGTCACAGTTCTTCCAAATGTAAATAACAGCTGCAATTTTAAACAGTCAAGATTATTAGCAGCAGTTCCTTCATTAATTCATCTACATTGGATATTTCAGAAAAAATCTAAATCTCATGTGTTGACTGAACATTCACATCCATGTTTGTTTTATTAAAAGGGAAATACTCAGATCTCCTAAGCACCAGAATGCAGGGACACTATCAGGAATATTTGTTTGTAAAGGATTATTGCCGCAGTAGTGCAAATCTCCTGCAGTGAGTTATACGCAAAACTTTCTACGTGTGACAAAGACCACCTTGGATGAACATGAGTGGCTCCTTTCAGGAAGGTTTGTTGAGGATTACGGAGACAGAATGATCACATCTGAGTGCCACATGGCATACAGATGGCCTTGAGGGGTCTGTCACCTGGGGTTGAATCTCTTTTAGGCTCCTTCCTGTTGGTTGCTTTGTGAATGAGATGGCACTTAGATAGACCACCCCTCACCCACCCCCAGCTGCAGCGTCAGCCCCAGTCACGAAGGATATGATTCATTCACACCGGTTGCACTCCTCAGCACACACAGACTGACGGCCTGCTGATCACCTCCTGCTGTGCGTGTTTTCTATGTCTGCCAGTCTGCTCGAAATGTTACAGCACTTTGACACAGCACATGTCTCACATGAACCCCTGGTTAGGGCAGAGTGATGTCTTTACATACTGGATGACCAGCAGAAGTGAAAACATTCTTGCCACCTCCATTCAGGCACACACACACCAGTGCATTCACAGACGTCCAGGCATGGTCACTCACGGAGGTGGCTGCTGGGGTCAGCTCCAGCAGTCTGTAAGCACTGTCCAGGCTGTCATTCCAGGGGCTGGACATGGACTCCAGAGCGGCACTGGTGATGCCAAAACTGTCACTAGAGCAGTTGGGTAGCAGCAAGGGGCAGAGATTACCCCCGTCCTCAGACTGGAGGATGCTCATGTTCCCCAAGACTGGTCAGAACTCCCAAAAACAATGAAGAAATAAAAATGTAAGAAAGAAAATCCCAAGGGGGATGTATGATGTTGAGAGATCTGTGCCTCAGTCCAAAATCCTTAGCATCCCTGTCATGTTTGCTGGTGGAAACCGAGGGCGAGGAGATGGGAGATGGAGAGCGCTGGGTCTCCTCTGCAGCTCAGTGGAGAAAAGTTCTCGGCTGGAAGCACACACTTGTCTCGCTCTCTCTCGCTCTCTCACTCTCTCTCTCCCTCGTCTGCTGCTGCTGTATGGTCCCTCTTCTTCACAGCCAACACATCGACTGCACAGGCGTGCTCTACTTATCGTCATCCTTCCAACATATACATTCATAAAAATTCATATCAGGGTCACAAACATGCTCTGTCCCTTATCCCCAGGCTCTCTCCTTCTCTCTCCCTCGTGTCTATTCAGAGCACCTCTGGTTAGTAGCACAAATCTCACAAATTCTACATGATACCTGAGCACTTGACAGGCTCACAAACCTTCCTCGTGCCTTCCTAAATGCACGCGGCTGCCCTTAAGCACAAATCAAAAAATCGAAGTGGGAATGATGCTGCTCTACCATGCACAATTTTTCTGACTGTCTGCCGAAGGATTATTTCTTCTTATCAGGGAAAAATTCATTAAGAGCACAGTAAATCTGGATGGCAGATCCTATTGGGACAAAGCAATGCTGTTTTTATTCTAGACCTGAATAAGCACAGTCGTGAAAACACAGGAATTATTCTGGTGCTGTCCCACTAACACATACTGATGCCAGCATCCACTGTTGCCCAAAAGTTATTGAAGTGCTACCACCTGAAGGTGCCTGTGGTGGAACTCCAAAAAGCTGCTGGAGATTTAATACAACAAAACAAAAGCCTTGTGTCTGGGAAAATGTAGGACATTGGACAAAAGGCCAGTGATATCTAAGGGCTAAGGGGTATTAACACACTTACATTAATTCATACATTTATTTTTCCTTGCAGGAATGTGGAGCACGGGAGCAAAGACTGCGTTCATCAACAAATAGTGGGCTTTGTTCTCTGATTGCAAAAGCCAAATACAGCGAGAGAAAGATTTACTCTGTTATTAACTGTACCACTTCTTCCAGAGAGAAGTGGGTTACATTCAGAGAGCAAAGCACTCAGATGTCCTTAATACTGAGCTCATTATGCGTGTGTTTGCCGTTGTTTAGGACCTCTGTGTGTCATGAGACTGGTTACCCAACTGGCTGAGATGATGTCTAAGTCACTGTTGAACTCAAGTTCAGCATACTTTGCAGTAGGGCAAAAAACCAAAATCTGTAGAGGAGAATGCAGCTTAATCCATCTTGCATCTACCCATTGCACTGAGTCAGAGGTAATAATAGACTGATGGTTTGCATACATGCGCTAACTGTTTCTTTTAGCATAAGAAGATGGGAGGTTAATGGATGGTGTGTGTTTATGAATGAGCACAGCGACAGTTTGTGGAAATCTTATTCACTTTCATTGTGTAGCATGTCGACGTCAGGATGATCAGTGTGACCTGTAGCAGGTTTCCTCCCGTCAGTCCTGAACTTTATCTGCCACCTAGTAAACTTCAAAAGAGCAGGAGTATCAGGATAGGACCAACTTAAACCCTACCAGCGATAATAAAGGTTTTTTTGGCAGGATAAAAGCAATCCAACATGAGTCTCATGGTGGAGAGAATGGTCTGCTATCATGGTGCTCTGTTGAGCAAGGAAGGAGGACCCTCCTTTAAAAAAGAAAGGGATTCTGCTTCACCACAAAGGTCCTCTGTTGAGGACCACTGTGCCAGTGATGCTACAAAATGAAAATAGCTTGAAAACACCCTTTCTCTGACGTGTTTTATTGTGAACATTATGACCTGAACGTTTGAATGTGAGAGAATCTGCAGAGCACCGCTGTAAGGTCAAGGGGAACAAGGTGCCTGATGGATTCCTGGGGCCTTCCCTGACGCTGAACTCCGGTGGGCAGCAAAAAGTCCTGGTTATGAAACAAGACTGACTTCAGAGGCTCACAAAAGAAAAATATCACGATGTTGTAGATTTGCTCTTGAACTCCTCACTACTACGTTTTCATTGCCAAAGAGAATGAATGAGCTGGTGTGCCTGCATTTCAAAGCACAAAGCAATTGAAGAAATGGAGAAACGGGGGATTTCTGGCCTGTGCAATTGTTCTTGATGGACACTGAGCAGAACTGAAAGGACACAAGCACAGTAAGCCATGGTAAAGAACATGCTAAAAGACACTGTGATGGAGACAAATACGTGTCTTCCATTACCTTATGACGCTTTCCTGGAAAACCCTCAAAACTTGAAGATGTCATTACTAATATTTTCAGTGGTAAGAATATTTACGAGTTGCTGAGCACCAAACCCACACCCACTAGTGCTAAAATATCACCAAATCCCTTTAAAATGGACACACTTCTATAGGTAACAGGGGTTATCATATGTTAAGAAAGGAAGCCTCCCTTCATTAATTTAAATGCTGTTAAAATCTGCTCAATCGGCTCTTTTACAGCATTATTAACTTTACACTTAAAGCATGGGTATTCCTCCCACAGTCCAAAGACACACGTTCCAGGTGAACGATGAGAGGATGACTGCAGGATTTTTTTGGTCTGTCTAGCATTGCAAGTCATCTTGGGTAAAGTCATGAAGCACACATAATAATTCTTGTAAGCTGCTTTGGAGGAAGGAGAATGGCAACTGAATAAATGCAGATGTGTCATTCAGCAGTCAGGAGGAAAATGAAATTCAAATTCTGTCCTCATGAACATGAAGAAATATCTAGTAAGTCAAAACTGGGGTGAGATGAAACTCCTCACAAAGGCAAATTTGTGCATCTCAGACTGTGTATATAGCACAACATGGTTCAGCGTGTGAGACAGTGGGTAAAACTGTTGTATCCAAAGGCCGTAACGTTGAATCCCCGTCCTGCTACTGTACTAACCCTGAATTGATACAAAGCAGTTGTATAAACAGGTAAAAACTGTAAGCAGCTTTGTATACAAACCAAATATTATTGTCATTTTGAAAAGAATCATTGAATAAATCAAATCAGTAACAGAATGAAATGAAGTTATGAGTTTTGTTTCTATTTGTTCGTAACACATATATGATTATTATATGACTAAGATATTGAAAGCAAGGTGCTTTGATAAGCCTGGAGGTGACACACCTGGAAGCAAGGGAGGGAAGACTCGGTCGAACTGGTGTTCAAAAAGGGGTATAGGGTCATGCTGCATTTGTTATATGTCTGTATTCTTTCCGACTAGCACAGTACCGTCATCATGCCCTTGAATCATGTACCTTTAGTTGGATAAAGACGCACCTGATAAGCAGGTGTGTCACACAGGTAAATGAAGAATGGACCACGGGGATGAAATTTCCTTCAGTTCCTCTTACAGATATGTTTCAGTTCAAAATGCGACTCCTCCATTCATTTGTTGCTAACATCACATTAACTCCATTAATCTGACAACAGTTACTTAATTTTTCGGATGCTCTGTACTGCTGGCCATTTTTCTTTTGGGAGCAAAAACATGGAAAGCCAATTGCTGAGATTTCCCACACATCACTGAGTCCAGGCCTGAGAATATCCATGCATTCATGGCTTCATCATCTGAAATGCCCCTTTGATACCATACAAATCGCAGATGTAGGTCACTGTGAGAAGATGCCAGATAGTCTGCTCCATGAGTATGTCATGTGCTTAGGTGTGATATGACAGAAGGTTGAATAAAGTTAAAATCAGGAACATTTTTTTAAAAAATACCATGTAACTCACATGAAGATCTGGGGTGTAAAGAAGGATTTGTTTTGGTCCGGCTGTCACAAGACCCTGCAGCTGAGCAATGGACAGAGAGGGTAGGTGGAGCATTCTCATCTCTTGGGTTTCCTATTCTCTCTGTGTGTGTGTGTGTGTGTGTGTGTGTGTGTGTGTGTGTGTGTGTGTGTGTGTGTGTGTGTGTGTGTGTGTGGAGGGTTCTGTGAAAAACAAAGGTTTGCCTGGAAGGGTTCAAATGAGAGCGTGGCCTGGGTAATGTGGATGAGAGAGTTTTCACCCATTCACCTTTCTGCCATGTTCCCTGTCCTGCATTTTCAGACACGTTTCAGCACAATTATGCCTTAGAGGCCATTACTTCCCCACAGCAGGTTGTTAATTCACACATTTGTGGAGACTCAAATACACTTGGAATGGAAATGATCCTTATTTATTATTTTTTCTAATTTAATACAGTTTGTTGAGAGTTCAAGAAGGTATGACAACCGAGCCCAGGATGCTGACCCTGCAGAGATTATAAAAAACAGACAAATTAATGGGAATACAAGTGCATCAATAAGGAAATAACTAAGCCATCGACTATAAAACAGTATTTGAGAGAAAATTGTGAGGTGACGCTCAGCTGGTGCTCTGGACACTCAAAAAATAGGAGACGACTCACTAAAAGACAGGGATATTTTGCACTCTGCAGTGAGGCATTTAGATCGAGGGATTCCTATGAGACTGTAACACAGTGTGGCTTTCACTACTCTGCGTGACTGCTTCTTTAAAATAACCACGGACTGTGACAAGCAGTGGCCTTCCAAAGTCAAGCAGGGCTTTTAGGAGTAAGGGTTCAAATCCAATTCGGCCGGTGTAAACCTTGCGTGTCCTCCCTGTGTCTGTGTGAGTTTCCTCCAAGTACTCCAGTTTCCTCCCACAGTCTAAAGATGTTCTTCAGGTTAACTGGTGACTTTATATTGCCCAAGTATGTGAGTGTGGGTGTGACTACCTTGCAGTGTACCGGCATCCCTTCCATGGTATCCCCTCCAAGCCTTGTGCCAAGCGTTTCCCAAGACAGGCTATGCTACCTCCGCAATCCAGAAACTAATAAAATGTTAGCAAAATTGAGTGACAGAGTTCATGTTTAGATAACCTCATTTCACCACAGTTAGGCCACTAGCTACCATTTTGCTGAACATTGCATGTCCTTTCTGTTACCTACGGCCCAGTGAACTTCAAGCAAACTTACTGGTGTTCCCGCAGATGTGAACTAGTCATGCAGATGGAGGCAATAACTTGGATCTAGAGCTATGGCTGTGGAGTGCAGACAAAGCACAGGAGCTGTGAGAGAACAGCCTACCTGGATCAGCAGTCAGCTTTAACATCTGGAGGCATAACAGATAACAAGATGGTTGATGTCTCACACGAACACACATGCATGAAGGCACATATGCACGCAAACACACAGAAAAGTGAGTTTCACCAGGCACTTGGCACTCTTTTTTTCATATTTGCTGTCAAATTGGGATTTTGAGGAAGCTGCTCACCCTCCAGTGTTTTGAGCAATAATATTTACTTATCTCCATGGCCTTCCCTGACCAGGTGATTATCACAGCACATCTTCGTTCAGTGGAATCTAAAGGCTAACAGTACAAGGGTTTGCTGTTTTCCTGGAAAAGCTTTCATTATTCGATAAGATTTTTTCACTGTCACAGAGAAAAGAATTCTGTACTGATGCCTATGGTGGACTCCATGAAGGCAAAAAGTTCAGAAGTTCCAGTTCAAGCATACAATTACAGAAAAAAAAATTCTCAAAAATTCCAAACTTAAATTCTACTTTTAAAGCCATGAAGTAAACACATTTTATGAGCCCAGAACTACGATTTGAATGCAATAATTCTGAATGGACAAACTGAAAAATTCTTCTTCTATAAATACTTTCTCAAGTGTTTTTTCAAGTATACGGTTTAAACTGTGGACCATTCTCTGAACAACCTTGAGTAGCTTATTATGTCAGATCAACAGCAGCACCATGAAGATGACATGCTTATACAGGCACAGTGATGTTAGTTTCTGCCACTTAACATTGAAAAGTATTTCAGTGATGCTGGTACATAATAAAATAAAGGTCTTTAGTATCTCAACTGCAAATACTCAAAGCAAAAATTTTAGCTTTTCAATCTTACAGTTTTTGTTTTTCCCAAGTTATGATTCAGTCACTAAGTAACAGTACTATTTGCTCAACTGTTCAAATAATGCACCCTGAGGATGGTGATGTGAAGAAGGGCTGCTGGTGGGATGTTTCAGAGAACTGTGAGCAGGAATTGTAATGGTGTGAGGGTGGGATCATTTCCAAATGGTGGAAGAGAACCCCTGAAGGTGGTCTCTTCATCACTGGACTTTTGCCGGACAGAGGGCAGTTCTGACCCTTTAATGGTCATTGCAGCTGTGGACCTTGCTGTGCCCTGAGCAGAGAACTATGTCATGCTGGAGGCTTTTGCAGGGGCACACGGGTACAAGCCTTGGTGTTCTTTTACATCAAGCTCCTCAACTTCGTGCCATAACACATACAATCGTGACCTCACATATGTAGCCAGAAACATGTGCATTTGAACACATTTCAATATTTTTCATTTCCATTTCTTGTCTATCCTTTCCAGTACCTCTTATCATTTACCGAATTCAGATGTGTGTATCAAGAAGTTACAGATCCCTCTGGCCATTAGTAAAGATCCTTTAAGGAACATCATTAAAAGAACAATGTGCCTTCCTCTGGAGCACACAGATCTATGAAGCAGACCAACAGAAGCTGACAGCAGAAGTGTCCCTTCCAGCGGCAGGGTGCCATCACTGAGGTTCTTCATTATACATTAGAATTTGGAACAGAATAATTTTGTTTAGTGTGCAACACAGGAAGAAGATGATGGATATAGATACAAAACAGTAATGAACACACAGTCGTTTCACAATAAGACAAAAAAAGCAAAAAAAATAGCAGAAACCACATTCAGTCTAAGAAAGATGCAGTTAAATCTGTGTTGATTGTTTTTTTTGCTTATCACACACACCTTTCAAAACTTGACAGCTCATTTGTTCACTATAGGGTGTTTAGTAAATTACAGTAAAATGAATTGCTTAAAAGAAAACATATAACAGATTTACAGTTTTGGGTAAAAAAACCTTTGAATAGCTAAGCAAATCCCTGTCTGCTATATTACGTGCTGCTAGAATACCAATAGAATAAAACTGCATTAATGCTGAGATTTTACTTCATTCATCATGTGGTTAAAGCAAAGCCAGAGCGAGGAAGATCCAGCAAATTCCTAAGAAAACAAGATCATTATCTCCTAGTCCAGGTTTTTCCTCGCCAGGGAAAAAAAGTTGACACCAAGGTGGAGAGGTGCCCCCGGTGTCATCTAAGGCATCACAGCAGCTCTAGATTATATCCACAGGAGCCTCTTCTGCAACGTGCGGATTTGGAGTAATGGAGGATTATGAGGAAACTGGAAGGCAGGATTTTGGAATCTACAGTAATCTCGTGCTAATCTGGCCTCTCGGCGTTTTCTCTCTGCAAGCCAAACATGCCTGTCAGTCTTGTCACCATGCCAAGGAGTGCACAAAGACAGTTTGTAGTTAGCTAAACAGGCAAAATGGGGAGGAGGAGAGGTGCGAGTGGAGTTGAGGTACATCTGCTGTACTAAAGAACTAAATTTCTTTCAAGAATCGAGGAACCTACCAAGAAGAATATATGGAAAGGGTTGCGTCTGAAAGCAGTGCCAAACTGATGCTCAAGTTTTATACCATTTCTTCTGTTCCATGATCATTTAAGTCTTGTTTGGAGAGCCGGGGCTTCAATTTGGTTGAACTCAAGGATGAAGAGACCTTTGAAGATGAAGAAGATAGATGTTTCTCATCACTTCTGTTCTGACCAGATCTCACCTTCTGGTTGCTGTGCCAGGAACGGGACCCTGTGGTCTAAGAAACCAGGAAGGCTCTGTTTTACAGATTAGCAGCGTGTCAGTTGATGTACAAGCCTGGACTCAATATTGCTATGATTAATGAACCAAAACTATGACCACCAAAGACCTCCAAGTATCCACCCCAAATTTCTAATCACAATCCAAACAAAGTCTTTACTTCCGCACTTTATTTATCTTTTGTATATTTCCTCTGCTGAAGAACAACCCTCTGCTATAAAAGGGTTGTGAGGGGAATACTGGCTAGAACCTCAACCTTATTCTCTAAGGACTCAGCTTTGAATCTCATTTCTTGTTTGGGTTCTGTCGACCAAGGCATTTACCCCAAACTGATACAGTAAAGTCACTGTCAGCTGTGAAGAGAAGCATCCACTAAATAAATAATAAATAATGCTACTTGTCACCTTCTGGGAGTTAGGGCTGGTATTCCAACAGCGATTCAAACTCAGTACAAAAAATTACTTCGGAAAACCCTGCTTTAAAAGGTATTTGTCAAAATTAAGTATTGAATCACCTGATTTTAAAAAGTTATGCAACATAAGAAAAGGTTTAATTGATTATGTCAGAAAAGATTAATACCTGGGAGGTCTCCTAGGACGGAGTGGCATAACACAGCAGTTGTGCCTCCGAAGGACTTTTTCAGCGACAGACCAGTTCAGTTGAGCTTTAAGTGGTGTTTTTATCTGGATTTGAATGTACTGCCCATTTGCACGTTTCTTCTACTTGTGTCTTACATCTTACAGCACTAATGTGTCATATGTGTGTTGCTGGAGCCCCATTCAGTTTCTATCTATCTGTCTATCTGTCTGTCATCTGGGTGTTACTTCCATAGGAAGTTCAAGACAACCTGACAAAACGTGCAATCTGCAATCCAGTCCATCAGTCCCACCACAAACTTTATCTATTAGCTTTTACAAGATATTCAGCTATTCAGCGTTACTATTAGTCAGGCTATTTTAGGGATCTTAATGCATGTTTACCAAGTACTTCCACCCCAAGACAGTTTGCCATGAACCCACCTCTATTGCAGTGCTCACCCCTATAGTAAGAGGACCTTAAAACCATATGAAAGCATTCTGACAAACAGAAGAGACTCTTCATACTCTCTTGTTGTATTTACCAGCTTTTTTTCATGAAAACATCACAACTGTTCCTCACCCATCTTTAGAAAAACTGTTTTAAGTGAGACAAGTTGTGCAATAAATGAATGAAAGTTCACGTTTTCTTGTAAACATGAACATTATTCCCTGAGCACATCGACAAAGTAATTACAGTTGTGTTCAAATCCAAAGCCTTTTTTCAACAGGTTGAGTATAAGCAGAGGACAATATAATGATAATGGATATTATTGCTATTTTGGTCGTAGAACTACGGCACTATGGGGCAACAAAATTACACTGTAATTTCAGCAATAATTGTACATGTGCTGTAAACAGAGGTTGAATACTGAATGAAGAGAAGAAGCATAGTGCTACAGGTTTTGGTCTGGTCCCCTGGCCCCAACAACCATTCCCAGATCGAAAAACACCAAAGTAGCGCAACGATTTTCTTGATTATCTCTCTCAGAGAAATAACATCCAATCTCATACGTTCAACCTGAGGATGATGTTAGCAAATGTCAGTTCCAGGTAGCAGAAAGACATAAAACCAGTAACATGTTAGTGAAAAGCGAAGTCAAACACCCAAAAAAGATAAAACATTATTAAAATGATCTTTTTCAAAGATGGCTGCAAAGATGAAGATTGAAATTCCCAGGCAGGTGAAGAAGTGTTACCAACACTTTGAACAGTATCCCTTGGGGTCCTGGCTTTTCAACATTTAGTGAGACCTCAAATTTTAGTGCACCCGCTTTTCAACCAAGTATGGATTTTTTAAAAATCTGTGTTAAATATCATCACTGTGGATCATCATTTGGGCTTGGGCAACCGGCAGAGCAAAGTTGTCCGTGCAGTGATGTGTTTAACACTCATCGAAGCTTGAAAATCAATGTAAAACAGATTTTGCTGAAGCATAGACTTCCAGTGTGTAGGAAGCAAAACACCCACACTTTTAAGCTGCCCAAACAATACTTATTTTGAGTAGCAAATCTGTATCATAACTTCTCCTTGATGGAGAAATATACTATCTATCTGCATGCATACGTTCAGAACCACGGCAAATTTAACTTCTGGCTGTGCACGTGTCCAAAACCGACCTCCGCAAAACACAAGAATTTTTCGTTTCTGTGGGAAATGCACAAAATATATCGGCCAGGAAATGGTGCTGCTATCACAGATGAAGAAGAACAGTGCCAGACCAAGAAGAACGGCCATGCGCCGTCCCCGAAGAGCGTGAAGAATAGGTCACCGTCACAATGACCTCACAAAGTCCACTGTAGCTGTACTGCTGCCGATGCCCTAAGCAAAATATGTGTCCAAACAAATACACACACTGCACACACACTCAGCTCACCGCAGACAGGCAGCCACCATAAATCTACTTAAGGCCCTTCAAAAAGGCTTCCTTCGCCAATGCTCTCATCTGAAGTCTGAAGCGTGGCTGCCATGAAAGGTGACCTGATTAGGAGACAAGGGGACCCTATGTGACTCTTTTACACTGAACCAGGCAACGTGCTGCTCAGCAACGTATTGACAGTCCTCCTGCCCGCTGGCGTTAACACGGAACATCAGCCCTCCGCTCTCAACTGTCCCAGTCATCCCCACCTCTCATGCAAGGCTCATTGGGCTGGGGCAGCTAATGAGGCTTAGGCAGGGTCACCGGAAAAATCCAAGCCGTAAGCATTTAGGGGCATCTGGGGTTAGTATGATAGATGTTAACCCCAGGCACAGTTCTGGGTTGAACATGAATTTGATCGGTTTTCATCTGTCATGAGACGTTACCTTCTTGGAACTAATGCAGCATCATGTATTTAGGAACTGCATGGTGGTGTAAGATCAGACTGTCAGAGGGTGGGAGCAGCAACTGCTCAAGTCAGTGAGGCACATATCCACTTAAAGGCACAACTTTAAAGATTGCAGGTGTCAAGGCAGTTGACGCAGATATGCTGCCAGTAACATCTGAGTAATAAGTTCTGAACCTTGAAGAACAAAGCAGTACTGCAACGATTGCTTCAGGATCAAAATTTTAAGATTAGTCATGGGTTATGGACTGTGTCTCTGCTATTAAATGAAGACACAATCCTTGTAAAGTCATCTTTTCAGACAAATTTGCGCTGCTGTTCCAATAGGTTTATGTCTCTCCAGTGGCTTCTTTCTCAGTCAAAGGACTTTTTCAAATAGAAGCAGAACACATGGCAGGCAGTGCAACCACACAATCACAGTTATTAAAAACCTCTCCTACACAGTTCATCCACGTACGTCTCCTACAGCAGATGTTTCATAAGATGCAAAGCAGAGCATCACATCCTGACCTCTGACTGGAGCAGACAGAACCCAGCAGCCAAGATGTTCGATCACTGAGTGAGAGGGTTCACTTCGAGCAACTGCTCAAAAGAGCGAAAGCAGCACAGTTCTTAGTTTGCTTGGACTGGTGTGAGCAGGAAATCTAGGCAGCCCATCAGTATTAACAGAATGTTTTTTTAGACTGACGCTACAGTTACAGAGGTGTAGCTTTATGATGATTTGTAAATAAAAAGAATAAAAAACTGATAGCTGTGATTAAACTGGACGGCAGATGTAAGTGGATCCAAGTGTTCAGTTGTTTCTTGGTTGTAAGAGGTAGTCTCCTGTAAAACTTTAAACTTTTCATGAGCACAGAGGAGCACATATTGAAGCATTTCGGTCCTTTTCATCTCAACTTGACTGGTGGTGTTGAAACACAGGGATGGGAGAGGCAGATGTTACAGTAGCACTGAACATTTGCACAGGGTCTTAAGTCATTAATTATATCTAAAGGTTCATTGTATTTCAAAGTTTTAAATGCTTTTAGAAGTTAAATCTTGATTAATGGTAACCTTTGCTATTCTCAGGGTAGCTTATGTGTGGAAAACCAGTGAGAACGATTGAAAGTAGTATTCAAGTTTCAGGTTGTGTCACCCCAGAGTTAAATCCCTCTGGGCTGAAATTGGAGTCATTAAAAATGCAATATGTTAATGGCTCCCATAATCATTCATTTAGGTCAATTAAACAATGAAACATTATTTTATCTTTCCAGATTAATTTGATGTGTTTGTCATTCGGAGGCTGCCGTGATGGCAGAAACAAACCAACCATGCAAAAGCCACTGCTGTTCATTGAAATCGTGATGTTAAGCTTTGCAGATTCTTGGAAACATCAGCAGCCAGTTGACAAGCTCTCACCTTAGTAACTGTGAACGGCTCAGCCATTTATGTAACGCCCCGTGTTTTATGTGGTGCATTTTTTGGACGACTGTATCGATCAAATTGGGACCATTGTTCAAATGTAAATGATGGTTCTGTTTTTTTCACGTTTCTCCAGGAAACTGCAAGTGTAGGTAGCAGAGACACACCTGTCATAAACTGATTTTTTTCAGCAGACATCCATGTGCAGTAAGGAGTGACCAGGGTGAAGGGTAAGGGTGTAAAGAGTAAGTAATGCTTGGGGACCAGAGTGAGAGAGTCTGCCAGCCATCTAAGTTATGCAACACTGTAAGCGGGACACCGATGCCCCAGATCAGCAATGCTGGGGTGAACAGTGCATGAGCCAACTCAGACTTTATGAGCCAGAGGCAGATTTGTAGGTTAAGCTGCCATTTCACACAGAGTTGTTTCCAGCTGTGTTTTTATGTGCATGATGGAGTCTCAGAGAAAACTGGAAAAGTGCAAAAATGAAAACGCTTCCAACATATACATACTGTAAATAATGTTCAGAAAAACAGTTCCACCTCAGATTCCAATCTCAAGCTGCTGGAAGCAACCGCAAATTTTAATTGTTTCATAGTTCGCAAATCTGATGATGCCAAAATAGAGCCGTGAGGTACATCAAGTTCATGGGGCAAGTGGGGCAGTCCACTTCAGTTCCCTTGTGTTTCAGTATTTTACCGCCACTCATGATGCATCATGGGGCCAAAGGGTGTCTTGCTTTGACCACTTACTTAAATGATTATTCAACAAGCTGTGGAAGAAAAGACATTATTCAAAAGCGGTGGTGCTGCAGAAATCTACCCTGGAAGCACACACACTCATTCACTTACCCACGTACACAGTGAAGTTGCAGAGGTGTTGGACATGTGAAAAGTTGGCAAAGCAAAACATTGGCAATTTAAGGAGAAAACTCTGAATGAGCCAGTCAGGAAGCCTCAGCTCTGAATGCTGTGTTTAGATCAAAAACAGCATCTCCGTAGAAGCTGGGAAGGAGTGGGCCTTAGGTACGTCATCCACACAGGCCTCAGTTCTGCCAGGCTTGACCAATTTTAGAAACAATTCTCATGGAATGCCACCTCCCGTGTACTTTCTGGCACTTTCTTACACTGTGTTCAACAAGTTTGTAGACAGAGCAAAGAATAGCTGAAGCAGGTTGGTCACGCTTTCAGAAGCACCGCCCCTCCTCCCCCGGTGGTGCTTATTTTTAGCTATTAGGAGTCTCCTCATTGACGCAACCACGCTGCTGTCTGAGGCAGCGGCACACGTGCTGCAGAGGCACGTGGCCCTAGCGAAGCCACCGAGTGAGCAAGAGCCACATCTTTAGATACTATGCCGTGTTTCAGCATCAGTGAGCCTCACGATCTTTGACAAGAAAGACAGCAGAGGGTGAGGCAGGCCCCCGCAACACCCTCATACGTGTAGAACGGGACAATCGTGTTTCACCCATATTTCAGGAAAGGCTGCACATTCATCAAAGTAGCTAAAGCTACCATTGTTGAAATTTCAAGAATGGAACGGCACATTGTGCACACAAGACTGCCACCGTTTCATTCACAGAGAATTTAGTCTCTAGAGGACATCAGAAGCCATTGCTCCCATAAGTAGTCCGGTTCATTTATTCAGAGAACAGGAGTGGAAAGCCTGTGAAAAGATGTTCATAACATGTCTAAAGCAATATAGTCATTTCACAGATATCGTCAGGGTTAGAGACGGAAGTCCTGCCTGTAACAATAAAGTGTGCGAACTGTGACCGGCTTAAATATTCCCTTATATGATACAGTTCTAGCTAAACATTTTGGATGTGGAAAATGATTGTATAGCTATTTTAGTACAAATACCACATTAAAAAAAGCAAGCTGAAGTG
Organism: Arapaima gigas; assembly: GCA_900497675.1. Classification (NCBI taxonomy): domain Eukaryota; kingdom Metazoa; phylum Chordata; class Actinopteri; order Osteoglossiformes; family Osteoglossidae; genus Arapaima; species Arapaima gigas. The sequence continues at coordinate 514,811 of UFQX01000174.1, read as the reverse complement.
ACCTCTACAGTACTGTGCAAAAGTGTTAGGCATGCAACTTCAATGTCGGTTGAGAAGTACAGGTAGATTCTTATCTACCATCAGGGAGGTTTCTGGTTGGTCCCAAATTCATTCTGCAGCCTGAGAATGACCTCAAACACCCAATCTCAGTCATACACAACTATCTTGAGCAAAAAGAAGGAATCCTGCAACAGATGGTCTGGTCCCCACAGAGCCCTGATCTCAACATGATCAAGTCAGTCTGGGAGGACATGCAGAGACACTCAAAGTCTGCAGAAGAACTGTGGCCGGTTCCTCAAAATGTTTGGAAGAACCTACCAACCTCCACCTTAAACTGCATGCAAGTTTGCATAAGAGAACTGATGCTGTTTTAAAGGCAAAGGGTGGTCCCACCAAATATTGATAATATTGATTGAGGTTTTTTTTTTTGTCTACTGCACTTTTTAGAAGGTTTACTGATTAATAAGTATTCATGGCATTATTTCTGGAACCATCCTCACTTTATAGCATTTTTCCCACAGGTGCCTAAGACTTTTGCACAGTACTGTATGTCAGTGAAGTGCTAATGGAGGCCATTGTGTTGTTGCAAGCTGAAGCGAGCACGACAGCCCAACTTCGCAAAAATGTCCCTTAGCCACCTCCACCCTGTGGATCTCAGTCAAAACGATGCACCTCCACTCCGCTGTGGTCTCAACATCATCGCACCCCAGGTTTATTCGGCATGTGTCATTCTTTACAAGGCAAAAGCAGAATGAACGAGTCCATAGTGCCTGGGAGGTAAGATGGGGTGGACCATCTTGAAAGTGGTGGACTATCTTGGGGAAAGTGAGAAAACTGAAATTTGAAACTCTTTGAGCTAGAATGGGCTGTTCATTATATTTTAATAGAGAACTGCCTCATTAAATATAGTAAATACTTCTATGACAGGCAAAATTGTAGACAGTACCTCACACTCTAAATGAACTCAATAAAAGCATCAGTCACAGGAACTGTGCTGCAAGATATTATATGGGTGGGCACCTGATGTTCTATTTAGCTGATATATTCCAACTCCGGTAGAAAAGTCAAAACTATGCTGATACCATTGCAGGACTGCTAAAGTTCTTTTAGAATTATTGAAACACTGAAATAAAGGCCAAATCACTCACACTCACCGGTTTTAGTTAACCGTTTACCCCTGTCAAGAGTCCTGGCAGTTTGGAGCCTATCCTGAAATCAGTGGACACTATGCTAGGAAGGACAATGATATTTGACACGTGTGTGTGTGTGTGTGTGTGTGAGAGAGAAAGAGTTTGTGCTACATTGCTATATTGATGGCATAAAGACTGCAGGGAGTTTAATGCAGAGTATCTTGTAAGTCTGCTGAGACAAAGGTGTAGGTTAAATAATAGTTAATAATAATTGCGATAATATAATAACTGGAGAAAACTGCCTGCTAAATGAAGAAATGAAGAAATTTGTGCATTGCGTGAAAGTAGAACTCTGTATACGCTATTCAGCAGGTCTTTTTCAATCACTTTAAACTAACCCACCTACGGAAACTATTTTAAGGCTCCTACGTAATAATCCTACTGCAAAAGTGGAAGAAGAGAAAAGATGTTGCGATAAAGACTTGAGTGTCACAGAAACTATTAAGGCTGACGGAAAAAGAAATTGTGCAGTGTGTTTATACTCCCTCCTAGTGGGTTGCAAGCGATAAGACCTCTCCAGAACTTTCAATTGCGACTGGGCCCTTTTCTGACAAAACACTAAAATTCAACATTGTCAGCCGGAGTTTTACAGTCAAACTGAGTAAAATTTGGCTGTCAGGGTCAGAGCCTATCCTGGAATCAGTGGGCGCTACTTTCATACACCAGCTGAAAGCAAACACCTCATACTGTGACACTGCTGCCCAAAAGACTCTGAAATAAAAGTAATTTTTACCTCACTGTTTGCTTATTTTCCTCTGTTGTTCTTTTTCTCCAAACGGAGGCTGTGTACCTGTGTGCAGCTGCACCTATAAAAGGGATATATATTTTCTGACTGAATCAAAGAAAGGAGTCAGGACTGCTGCAGTTGTGCTGCACTCCCCATGGGAGCACTTTGTAGTAACTTTATTGCAAAAATACAAGTTCCTTCTTGCAGCACAGCATTTACAAACTAGTTCAAAGTGGAAAACCCTCCAAGCGCGTTTATCCCTATCACGAATTCCCTCTCTTCCTTAATTCTGAAGGCTGAACATAGTCCGGTAGCTGCAGTATTTTGTTTAAATTTTTAATGTGTTTAAAAAAATAATAAGCGAGAACAAATTCAACATTCCCATCTGTTGAGAAAGGTGCAGTGATGCTCAGGGTCCTTGTGCACTGAGTTTCTTGACCTCCACAACTTTACGGATTACAAAAATAATCTGGAAAAGCAGGGGAAGTTACTCTCTTTGGTTCCATTACAGAAGCTGGTTTCAGTCTCATTTCAGTCAGTTCTATCTCACACCAGCTTGTTTGTTTTGTTTCTTTTATACATTTTTACTTCTGCGAGTTTAAAATCATAAGGAAATGCTGCACTTTTCTTAAATAAATTGCATTAGGTAAAACTTGACAACTGGTTTTTATCCCATTTGGAATTTTTTACATTTTAGACGTTGTAAACTTGAACAATATGACACATTTATTTTTTCTTGGTACTAATTTGGCAATTTAATTTAAATCTCTTTTGGGCATAAGTTCATTCCATAATGTTGGCTACTTTGTAGCACTTAAATATGTGCTTATGTTTTTCAAACTCATTTTAGTTATTCAGCCATAAGCCCCCAAAATTTAAGGATTTATTAAATCCTACACATGGATTTTCTTCAGTCCTCCCTTCTAATCCATGTTTAATCTTCATTTTTCTACAGTACCAGTATCATTAAAGATCTGCACCTAAAAACATCCCAATCCTCTGCTTTCACAGACCCCCAGTCCTAGTATGAAAGTACTACTTTATTATTAATAATTAATAGTATAAAGTTCTATTAGTACAAAACAAACCAAGAAAAAATTGATCATTTTTGTGGCTGTCGTGTACATTACTAGTTTTTCCATTAGGTCATAGTTAATACTTAGAATAATAAAATACGTTCAAGTGCCGCGCACTATGATAATTTACAGTTGTTCAGCTAGTACGTGGCATCTTCTGTCAATGATAAGATTAATGAAATGAACAGGGCAAAAAGCCTGCTACTTGTCAGTGAGGACATTCACATTGTATTATCTTATGTGCCTTATTCAGCACACTTTAACTGGTGTGTCAAGCCTGAAAAAATACACATATTAGATATTTGACAAAATACCTCCCAATAGAAATGTTTAGAACCTGTACACAGGTATTTTCCCACAGTCCAACCTTTTCCCACAATTTCTACTGCTTCCTGTCAAAAAAAAAGGTACGTTTGAAAACCGGCCCAATATATTAATCAATCAATCAATCAATCAATCAATCAATTAATTAATGAAATACTGTCAGACAGAACTTTGTACTTTTTGATTAACCTGAAAATCCCTTTCCCGAGAAGGTGACAGCACCTGCTGGCACGTGTTATTTCCATGTTGGGACATGGCAATACATAGCTGTTTTAGTACAGAAAAAACCACGAGTTATATCCATGTTTACGAATTTTGTTCAGTGGCTTTAATAACTAGATGTAGCATCAATTTACAGACGTGTTACCACACCCTACTGTTTACAAACAGGGTATGAGTGGGAGATGGCCACATACATCTGTGAAATGGATTAAATTTTAAAACTCTTAAAAGTATTGAGTATTAAAAGTAGCTACCTGCAGGGTCCCAGGACTGTTTACCTTAACCACTGAAGGCATCGTATTAAAACGTTAAAAGAATCCGAAAGTCTCTTTTAACCCCTAATTTCTATGCAACCCGGACGCCACTGTGTGCATTTAAACTTTATGGTCTAGGTTGTTTACTGGATTATAGATCTATTTTCCCATCACTTAAATTGTTGTATTACACACAAACTGTGAAAATAATTTTAATGACACGTGCTACTAAATGATCATACGTGTGTTTTAAAGTTTAATATGTCGCTAAATAAGACGTTTTGAAAATTGCTTTGAGTATCGTTCCATCACTGAATGCTCTGTTTTAATACCGTTAATATTTTACAGCATCATTCGCTTCATTCCGTAATATTTCCGCATCGTTTCTTCTAATACACTTCGACAAGATCTTATTGTCGGTTTAACAATTAGAATAACTAATCCTATTACAAGCAAAGTAGAATTTGTCACAGCAATTTGACTGTCCACTTTTTTTTGCAACTCCCTCTTAGAGAGAATTCAAAATGCAATACTAATAAGAAAGGGAGATTTAGGATCTACAAAATTATGGCACATTTTATAGAACATTTGGGTCATATAACACTTTATACAAATTGTATAAGAAAGGTGTTGTTGAATAGTTTTCGCTATTAAAATTTCAAGATTTTAAAAGCACATTTAAATTTGCTGTCAGATCACTGTTGTAAGTGAATTTTGAGGTACAACCATACATTTTTTAAAAAATGGCCTATATTTCAATCTCATATATGTGGTTAGATTTCTGACACAGGAAAGACTGTCCTGACTTGTCTCTGCACTCCCACCTTCATGCTCTTCCACATAAGCCTGTATCCTTTCACAACATTTTTGCACATTCTTCAAACACGCAGTTTACTCCCATGTTTGTTCCATGTTTTCTACCTTCTTCAGAAGATTCTTGCAATAAATTACTGTGCAGTTGTACGACTGACTCTATAACTGATCACGGAATTAAAACATGCTTGAATGTGCAAAGCCCTCTTACAATCTGCAAAGCCAAATGGCTAAAAAAAGTAAGTTGTGAGGTGTGACATTCCACTTGTGCAGCTTTTAGCTACATTTAATTTAGAAGTCAGTTTCTGCTACAATTTCTAAGAGGGGTGCCTTAATATAAAAAGAATAGTTATCTTAAGTCACCACTATTCAGTGAGATTAAGCACACCCTTTAGTCCTTTTGGACCAGAACTGTCCACTGCTTTCCTTTACAAGCCCATCAGAAAGGTAACCATGAAGTGGTAAGAGCAGGGTCATGTTGGGAATGGGGATGAAGTACCTGGCATTGAGTTTTGAATCAGTTCTTCTGCAGAACCAATAAAGGGGAGTAAGTGTGGCCTCCACTTACAGCAAGAACAACATTTTCAGCATTAATTTTAAAGTGAAAGCATCTCATTGTATCATCTCATCTCATTGTATCTCCTACACTGCTGAATCCTGGGTGTCTGTCCCGTATTATGATAGTCTGCCATTTTAGGGGTGAGTAGGTGGTAGATATATGAAGGGAGACAATGGTGGATTATGACTACTGCAGCTGCTCAATGGAGACCTCTCAGCCAGGTCACTTTACCATTCAAACTGGTAACGTGTCTGGAGTGGTCATTAGTCTGTGAATTGCTACTGACGTCTGCATTATTTCTATAGACGTAGGGTCATATCAAAGATAAGGTGCTGCAAAAGTTATAACTGTAAAATCTGAGCATCGTTCATTATATACAAGCTATTAAATAAATACTTTTTTAAAAATGTATACATATTTGTAAAATACAGTGAGGCTATAGTTTGCATTTGTGACATAAAAATGTCACATTTTCTCCAATAATGTTCAACAGACTTTCATGATTTACACAGAATGACCCCACCAACATTCACCTAAATTTTGTTTTGAATTTTGAAAATATGAAACCTATTTATTATTTAGTGTAGTCTTTTACCGAAAGTCATGTACAATGCTAAGCTTATTTTACTCATTTATAAAGTTGAATATCTTTAAGTGTTAAACTTTAATATCTGTCTCCATGGTACAACAGCAGGGCCCCTTAGTAAAATGTAACCTTTCCTGCTGTTTTTTTCATGCGCCTCTCAACTTTTCATGCTATTCTTTTAATTTAACTGACTTAATTTTAAGACGCAGTGTCTTAAGATCTAAAAAAATACTTTAAAACTAGTTAAAATAGTTATGAGATGATCAGACTACCATTTTGGTGTTTTTTTTAATATGGAATTAATGCCACAGGTGGGGTTTCAGTGTTTTGCGTGGAGTTTTCTGCTCTCTTCAGATTCCACACGGAATAAACCACCAAGATACATATCTGCAGCATTGGGTGCTTTTGCATGTTCTCCACCCAATACCATACAAATTAGGATACCCCTTGGTGTGATATCACACGGGTAAAGAAAATACATGGCCCTTTTTTTTTTAGATAGATTTGAAGCCTCATTAGATTATAGGGTCAGGATCCACAACCTCTCCCCAGCAGCAAACTTCTCAATTTCCCCTCTAACAAGAGAGGGAGGGGTATTTTAGTGGGGTTTAGAGTCTTCAGCCAGCTAGGCCAAAGCAAAACAAAAAAAATTTTGCAGGACTGGCAGTAACTCAAAGGGCCCCAGGGGCCTCTGTTGGCACAGATCACATGACTGGGAGGGGCCAGAACACCACTGGCCTGGCCTCAGATGAGCTGCTGGTGGTAAAGGTGGGGAGCACCAAAACAAGTTGCGGGTTGGCATCTGTTCCTCCTCTCTGAGTGGTTGGGTGTTGCTGATAATTTCAAAGAGATGGATGGAGGTTTATGCAGCATTCTTGCCCACATCTGCCTTGACCATCCAGATCCGGTTTTCTGCATGACGGCATTGACCATTTCTGAAGACTGAAGACAATTAACGCGATGAGTGTGCACACTTGGGGTTTGCCGCTTGCAAAGCCTGCAACTCAGTGCAAGACAGTGGTGGTCTTCACTGGAGATAGTTTCACACCAGTCAAGCAGAGCCAAAAACTTTTAGACCTCCCGGGGATCTCCTGCAGGGATACATGAAGAAAAAGTAACAAATTAATCTGAGAATCAACGCAACATACCCAGAGCCCCAGCCACAAACTTAGTCAAACAAGAATTTTTCATAAATAGTTTTCATAAATGCCAGCCAGTATTGTGCACATAAGAAATGCAGCGTCAGACAAGTGCTTCTCTGAAGGTAGTCTCACAGCTTCTCCATTGTCACTAGATGGCAATGAAGAACACCAAATACTGGCATCAACATCGTGATGACCATGTGGTGTGTGCATGTGTAGTGGTATGCAGACTGTATTTGCAGAGAGCAAACTGCAGTGATGTTGTAACACTTTACCTAGGATCAATACCGTCACCACAACTGTATATTTTATATAATTTTCCCCCACTTCATCTGAGTGCAGAGCAATGTTCAAAATACTCATCACAACATGTTCGTCAGCTAGCTCCTCTGCTCTCAACATACTGCAAGTCATTCTCGGCACATAGTCCACTCACAAAGCTGCGGGAGATGGCCAGGCTCTCGGGATGTCTTCCAATCACAGTGCTGCTCAGGCTGCGGGCAACACGACGCATGTTCTCAGCACTGTAGGACTCCGCCTCTCCTTGTGCCTCATCCTCTGCATGCCACTCTTCGATCCCCTGTTCCAAATTTTCCACACTGTATGACTCCCCCTGTTGCAGTTCATAGCCAGAGATGGCCACAGGCTAGAAGAAAAGCACCAGAGAAAAGTGAACCAAAGGCTGAGCCGGTGTCAGCAATACAACTTGCCTTCAGCTTTCAGTTATTTGAACTAATATTTTTTATGATGGGACAGTAAACTTTGACTTACTCTGTGAAGGTACACAGGGGGGCTGCCACAGTCTGGTGTCTGGTACACACTCCTCTCTATCTCTGCTGTGGGGGTCTTGGAGTGCCTAACTGTGGCCATCCCAGAGAGTCGCTTTTGATTAGTTGCTGGAACTAAAAAGAAGATGAAAATAAGCAGCTCATCTACTAGCATTTGTATACAAAGGCCTAGACTTCTGACATTTTCCTCAAGAATGATGGAACATGGATATTGCAGGAAAATGACAAGTTACAAAAACAGAATTGAAAGGGACACGAGTTTATCAAGACTAACAACACGGCAACAGTTATCTACCTGATATGCCTCCAGCAAGTGAGCAGCTGCTCTGTTGAGTCTGTGGAATACTTGTGGGACCTTGCAGGCTGATCGTGTATAGATCATAGAGCTCTTTGTCTGGAGTGTCAACAACATCCTGCCATGTAGCCTGGAAGCTACTGCAACCTTTGGAGTTTTCAGCCTTGTGCTCCCCTTGAGCAGGTGTCTTTTCTGGGTCAACCAGTTTCGGAGAGGAGGGACGGAACACTGGTGTGTTGGTGGAGGTGCTAGAAATGGGGCAACACCGGAGGTCTGGTGGTGTGCAGAAAGTCACGACAACAGTGTCTGGTCTATCCAGGCTCCAGGATGACCGGTGGCGAACACTGCTGGAAGGGGGCTGTGGTTGGTAAATGAGATAAGAAGACGTAGGCAAGTGTAGCTGAGGAGGGGCCTGTGGTTGTTGGGTAGGAGAGCTGGGATGTTCAAACTCTGATTTCTCTGCAGCTGACTCTACAAGTGACCCCACTTGTTGTGTTTGAGGCCCAACCCTTTTAATCAAACTCTGGTCAGGGATTTCAGTGCAATCTTGGTAAGGTAGACGTGGGGCAGCAGGCAAGGGCTGCATCTGGGACTGCTGGGTGCAGACTTCTTGACTGCTTCCAGGAGTCCTCCAGCAGTCCAGGGGCAGCATTGGTAAGGAGGTGGTCCGGTGGTGGTGGATGGGTCTGACTTGTGCCCCCAAGGTCTGGTTGATAATGGAAACCTCAGATCCATCCAAATGGTTTAGCCTCTCTTGTCCTTCTCCTCTCATCTCCTCTTCTGCCAAGTCTGGAGGAGCAGGCAGTCGCTCACAGTTGTCCCCAGCGGGGCCCCGGCTTTGTGATGGCCCTGCCGGTTGGGAGGAACTGGGAGATGGGTGGGTCAGTGGGTCAGAAGGTAAGTTTTTAGAGGGGGATATGGGTTGAACAGGGAGAGGAGAGGCCGGGCCAAGAGGCATATTCTGGTCTGCATCACAGTCTTCTTCATGATGAGTTGTCAGCAGTATTTGGACCGGGCCAGGCTGTTCACTGAGGTGGCAGGGACACCGGGGTTGAGGAAGAAAGGCAGGAAAGGAAGATGGCACGTCAGTGACTTTTGGCCAGATAGTAAACTACAGTTCAGATACACAGTACACTTGAAAATTAAGAGAACTGTGGTGAAAATCCACATTATTATGTGCCATGTCTCAAAATCACCATCTTTCTTTGTAGGCACTGGACTGAGAGACAGGTTGTATCTCCAGAACTGAGTCTACTGTCTAAGATAAACATGCCAGCAATCAAAAAAACTGCCATTTTTCCATACAGAAAGATCTCTCATTTCTTTGACATGAGCATTATGTTTTATATCCGCCTTTACGTACTGGAATGGGAATTTGTCCCAGGGAAAAACTGGAAGTCTCCTATCAACACAGTTTTCCCATACAGATCTGGTCCACAATCTGGGCACCACAGCTATTAAGAGGCAGTGATGCAACTAAGACACAGTCCTGAACCTGACAGTACTGTACTATAATAAATTCAAACAAGGAGCCATATTACATTGTTAATTTCTATCAGAGTTCTGTTTTACCCATTTCTTGCCACATATTTTACAGCTATTGCTGTTAAATCTGATGGTATCAGAGGTCAAACCTTAATGAATTGGAAATGTCCATTTTCGTCCCAAAAATACAATGAATAATGGTAAATCAAATGTTTGAATTATTTTTGCATTGTTTTTCATATTGTCCATTTTAACAATACTCTGTTTTATGTATATTGCAGGTCCCTGTTGGATAAATATGTACCATACCACAGCAGAAATGATGCTCATTCTTTACTGGAGTTTAGTTGCACACAGACATGAATAGTTATGAATAGCTTGGTTATATTATTGCTTAATATTAGTAGCCAAGAAGCAACAAAGTTCTGTTGTCAAATTTTAATCAGTATTTTTCTCAGTTTAAGTACAGTAATAACCCGATTAGCACTTTAGATGCGTTCTTGAGAAATCGAGCTTAATGAGACAGTGCTAAGAGGTCATTAACACACTGTATTGTATAAATTGAGCTTGAAAACTGCCCGTGTGCAGTCTAATACAAAACAGACATATGTTTGATAACTGCAAAACATAAACAGAAAACAGCCTATTTGCAGATAACGTACAAAATTCCAAAAATGGTAATGGTTAAAGTGTACCATATATATAATAATATGGTGAATTATTATATTACATTAGTTAAAGTGGTAAAATAAAAGAGCACTGTCATGAAACAGCCTAATAGGAGGTAATGCTAATTAAGGTATTAACTGTGCTTGTTTTTTTGCTAGTTCTATGAAAGGGACTGTGTGATGCTATTACTAATATTCTTTTGTACACAGACTGTCCTCGAGTTACAATATAGGTGACTTACAACCACTCAGACTTAAAATGGTTGCCTCATTAGCTTTATATTATTTTTCCATCCTAAATTTAGTTGCAATATCTCACGACAACGGTGCTGACAATCTGCTGTGCAATACCTTGCTCTAGCTCTGCCCAAGGTTCTTTATTGGGCTTTCCTATTTACAACGTGCCCCTGCCACAAGACCTAAAACATGCAGGTGCGTGCACAAGGCATCCACGCCCACCAGAGCGAGGACTTGCCTGCAATCCTGACCTCTGCATGCTGCCCAATATGAGAATCTGCTCCTCTGTTCTTATCTGAAATGTGTCCCCCCATCAAGGTATCATGTATTGGCATCATCTGCTACACAATCATTCAACAGACACTTTTCCCCAAAGCAATGTATAACTCAGCATAAACAAAACTGCATTTCACACTCAGACCGATAGATACAGACACATGGTTCTCAAAGAATAACCACTTAATCCAGCCCCACGGGTTTGGCCAATGCATTTTATAGCTGCGTAGAGAATTGATGAGGAGCCCCTGGTCACATTCAAATTCCAAACTTTTCAACCAACTCTCAGCAACAATTAAGCTTGGGCCCACCATATCTCTTAACATTTTTATTGTTATTTTTATACAGTCATCTCTCATTATCCAAATCTAATTCATTCCTGAAAACATCTGGTAGCAATTTTTCAGATAGCAGAAGCCTATCCTATATGACATTATTATCTTTCCCATTTAAAATGTCATTATTTCCAAAACTGGCATAATTAGATTCACCTCCCATAATGCTCCACTCTCTTAAAGCACACTTTCCTAACACTATACATCCACTCGTCAACTTTTCACTCGCACACACTTCGAAATTTTTTCAGATGTGAATTTGCAAGAGCAGGTTTTTAATTCAGATTCAGTGAATTTTGCCATTTCCTAGCATTTGTCAGTGGTTGCAGTCTTATTCCAGTAAGATTGTACCTGAGAGCAACTTCACAGGTGCGACAAACAGTAAATCTTATAACTCAATTATGCAATGCAGAACAATGAGGTAATATTAAACTACTGTTTATTCCCAAATGGGGTAAAATTACAAAAATAAGCCAAAACATAAAGTGTCACAATTAAATGTAAACAGTTTTGTCTTCAATTTCTAATTTAATTTTGTAGGCACTTTGAAATTCCATCTTCATTCTGAATAATTTGGTCTGTAATTTCTTTGACAACTGTGAAATAATGAATGCCTATTGTGCCTAAAATGCATTTAGCTGGAGCAAACTGCATTAAATAAAAACCGTAAAAGAAACTATACTGCCTCACAGACACAGTAATGTGAACAGTAAGATGGATACTAATTCAGATGTTCTAAAATATCAACTTTTTCCTGCGCACTGCTACAGGCTGAATTGTTTACAGTATCAGACTGATCACCACTACCACCACCACTGACCACCCCTCTCATACTATCATCACCACCAACACTATTGAGTTTCTTTGTGGACTAATCTTGTATTCTCATTTATGTTATGTCATTATGTTAATCTATTCATCATCTTCTTACCCACTTATTTATCTATAGCTACATTTTCTTGTTTATTTATCTGTATCTGTCCATTTACCTCCTTTTCTCATTACGTTGTCTGTTAGTGCTAAGCATCATGGTCCTGCAGAAACCACATTTCATTGTCTCTTGTACATCTGTATCTGTAAGTGCTGAAAAACAATAAAATGAACCTTGAACATTTCAATTTACCCCACTTTTTACTTGTACCTTTGTTTTCTTAATATATGACTAATATAACAATATTAGTCAGAGTTGACCTGATCTACGTCCCTAGGGATTTTGCACCTCTGGATTATTTTCCAGTACATTCATCTTCGTGACAGATTAACAAAACATGTAGAGTTATTCACATCACACCAAGCTGAAAGGGGTTAAGAATGTTGCAGATCTGATTAATGGAATCCTGTTATTGTCTCCTGCTCTACTCCTGTACTACATTGTTCAGTAATTGCGTCAGGTGCGGGGCGGGTCAGGTAATAAATCACCTCAGTGTATAAATCGATGCTGAAAAACAACTGTGCCGCGACAGGTTAATGCAGTTCTCATTGACTCCATGGTAACTGCTCAGGCTGTTTATTGTTTAAGGATGCAGCCTTCCATTTCCAAAAAATTACTAGAAGTTTCTACTAAAGCCAATCTACCATAATAGTAGATCATGTAGGTGCGTAAAGACCGTAAGCTAAGAACAAAAAAAAGAAAAAAGTTGTGTTGCTCCATCACAAACAGACCTTTATTTCTGTCTTGAGAGACACACTACCCAAAAGATAATGTCATACTGCATTTTCAGGCTTACCTTGGATGAGTGTTTGTGAGGGAGCGTATTTATGTATGCAAAGGAGACGGCAGTGGTGTAATACTAGAAATTCCTCCTGCAGTTATCCTCCATGTCCCTGGCTTCCCTGAAATTGCCTTGGTACATGTAAGTACCCTATGTAAAAGACTCCCTGTAAACTGAAATTGTTATAATCCAATTTTATTATCCCATTAATGTCAATACTGTTCACTGAAGCAGTGCAGCTCTGAGCTTGATGCTAAATTTAATGCACCCCAGGTTTTTATATCAGTGAAAATGAACACAAAATCTGCACAAAATAGTGTTGAGCACCGATTTTTCTTCCTTTTAGAACAAAACTGTGCTGAGGGTTCCTCAAAGTTCACAGAAGTCATGATGGTTACAAGGGATTATACAGAACTTAGGGCTGACTTACAGCAACCCCGATACTGAGAATGCACAACGCAACCTTCCAGGAGATTCTGGAAGCTTACACACCGTTACAGATGTCTGGACCCGAGATTTGCATTGAAACTTGACCACCAGCATTATCCCATAAGACAGTAATGAAAGTAACTCAGATATTGCAATAACTAAGATATTTTAAACATGTGCTTGAGTCTGTACAAAGCAGCCTGTGTATAAAAAGGTAATAATGGTTTTCAGTGAGATTCAGTGAAATTTAAAAAGGAGCACCCCATAAGATGTGTTTGTAGGAGAACCTCAAAGCAAACTGAATCTTTAGAGTATTCTGCCTCCCTGATAATAATGAAATGAGTACCAAATTACAAAGAAAAAGTTTTAAAAGGTCAGTACTGAACTGGTGACAGGCACTGCATGGGACACAAACAGGAGACAGTTGTGATACCTGGGAGGCCCCTGGGGTTCCGTCTGCTCCTGTTCCCGCGGCTGCATGCGCTGCTGTAGGCCCCGAGCTCTCCTCATGCACTTTTGCAGCTTCTTATCGGCAGCCATTGTCCTGCTATGAGTGTTAGCACTGCCCTCATGCATGGTAAGTCTTAGTTTAGCTAAAGAAAAACAAACAGAAAACAATGCAAAGAAATAGAAGCACAAAGAAAAAGCAGGAAATAAACAAAAAAGTCTAAGGAGCATGCAAGTAGCTTGTTACCAAGAAAATAAAGTTGAGATAACTTGATGAGAGGGAGGAAGTATGAGGACTCATTAAACACATCAAATAGGGCTAAGGCTAAAAACTTAGAAGCCCAGCTAACATTCATAGTTAGGCACTTTTAGAAAATGAGTGACATTTCATAAACAGTACAACCAGCAGTTTATGTTATTCATTTACTGTGCACTCTTCTCAGCGGCTGAGATGAGTGTGATAACAAACCTAAATCCAGCTAAACAGAGAATGGCAAAAGGGCAATGGTGGAAGCTGAAATAATCTGATATTTTCTTGAACTAAACAAAGAGTCAAAAAACAGAAGACTAATTTTACAGTTCTACAGCAGATGTTGAACAGTAATCAAAATCCCTTCTTGAGCTCACCTTGAAAGAGAGTTAAATCTATACTGTCAGACCCATGCAAAAAATAAAATGGGGTGATATGGGGAATATCATGATTGATCGGGACAGGACTCCTTGAGGCACAAACAAATCTTAGTCCAAAGACAAAGACAAAGGCCAAAGTAGACCAACCACCAAAACAGTGATAGAATGACATTCAGACAGGGACAACTGAATAAAGAATTATGAGGTCACTCACAGAAACTGCCTCACACTGGTCCCCATCCCTTTATACACTGGGACAGCCAACAAAATCTTAGAATAGAAGTGCTCATGCCTCTGAGAATGTTGGCTTGTACAAAATGACGTATAGGCAAAAAAACAGATCACCCTAATTTAAGTGTGCCCCAGCTGGTGGATGGACAGACATTCACGTCTTTTACTTCTTTACCTCCAGTTTTGGGGCCAGTCAGTCGATAATAGTAAGAACTCATCTTCACTTTTTCAACTGCAATAATAAGACCAAAAATCATTTCTGTTTTGGCCTTATTATTGCAATTGAAGTGAAGTTATTTGACCTGGATTGCAGGGTTCTAAAATAGTACAGGAAGGACTTTTAAAGACTAAATAATTTTACTTCATTAATCATTTAAATAAATGTCACAACAGTAAAAAAAATGCTTTAAACATGGCTTTGATTCTGAGACCTGAGCTTCTATTTTCAACATTTTAAAGTTTACATTATATAAACTCACACCTACAGAATCTAAAAAAACTCAAGGCCATTGGGGCATATCCTATTATAAGCAACTAGTCAAATTGTTTTAGGAGGATCTGGAAAAGTATGGTTGTGTCTGGGGTCTCTGAGGACCTGGAACACAGGAAGGGAAGTCGAATAAGAGAAGGGGATGACCAACCAAAGTGGCTGACAAAAAGACGGACAATGACCCAACAGGATACAGACACAAATACTGGCAACGGGTAGTAAGCACAAATGGTAATAGAAGTAGTAGTAGTACTAGTAGTAGTAATAGCAGCAGGCACTGGCAAGTTAGAGTTACTTACACACAGCTTGGTGGCAGACAGACAGCGCCGCGGCCATGTCCCCGCCCTGCTCTAGCCGTAGGGACTGCTCTAAGAGCAAGTCAGCCTCGGCGAGGGACCTCTCAAAGCCTCCACCCTTTCCTGCAGATAATACAGCAAGGCAGGGGGCTGTAAATGCAGGATGAGTGGTGGAAGAGAGTAGGGATGGGACACATATTCAGCTCCCCTCAATAGCAGGGTGCTCCTCAAAGGACAAATCATGCTAAAGCAGAACCCAACAAACTCTTCATATGCAAGTTGTGTGAGGGTGATGAGTTTTGTGCATTAACTTTGCATTTATACTTTGATGTCTCAGGATCCCAGAATGCTAAGTTCATGATGCCACAGTCTGGGTGAAACTTCACCCATAGCACAAACACTAAAAGTAAGATTCTACTTGCTAATATCAGATAAGAAACTGCTTTTGAATCTATAACAAATGCTCTTGCAAAAACATTAGGATCCAGAGCAGAGCAGTCCTGTCAGGCAACCTCTTTCCTCCCTTTTTCCAGATATGTTCTTTGGCTAAAATGGTTCATTTCTCAATTTTCAAAGAGGCCACTGTGAATAACAGAACCCTTTCCCTCTCATTCAACCACACCAGCATCAACACTTCCAAATTTGCCAAAACACACCCAGTCCAAAGACCAGCCACAAAGTATTTGTCTCCTCAAGACAGAAAAACTGATTCTAAAACACAATCACAACACCTGTTCCAACTGCTCAGAAATGTAGGAATATCACCCCAAGTCCCTGAACCAAACTGACATCAGACCCATCTCTGTCTCAGCCAGAGCTGGTTTCTGCCCTGGACCTTGTGTTTACCCTGGTGCTGCAGCTCATCCAGGTCCATGAACTTGCTGGGTCTGGGGTTGAAACCCATGGCGGCCTCCCTCTCCCGCTCTCTCTTTCTTTGAAGCTCCTGCTGCCGTGCCCGACGGGCCACCTCTTCCTGTAGCTCATCTAGTTCACTGCGGCCCTCCCCTGCTTTGAACACAGAAACACACACAAGTTGGACTATCCCAGATAAAAAATTAAAGGGTTTTAAAAGTAATATAAAAACATTAAAAGTGGTGTGTGTTGAAATGGAATTCTTGCACACACCAAGGCTAATGCGACTGTGGCTCCAGGACAGTAACTTATGGTCCTGCAAGATGGCGCCACTGCTCTTTGACTTGGGCACGCTGCGCCAGGATGGACCGGAGGTCAAAGGCTTCTTTGTCCCCATGTCCCTGTCACAAGGAGAGAGCGACGGTGAAGTGGTGACTGTTGCTTGTTCACACTTGTGTGAGCTGCGTTACACCCTGTCTGTCTCCGCGTGTGTTTGTACCTGTGTGAGCGGTGTTGGACCCTGTCTCCCTCTCCAGGTGTGTGTGTACCTGTGTGAGCTAGCGCTGGGCCCCTCGCTGAGAGGCATGTCCATGCTCACTGGGCTGTTGCTGTTCCTCTCACTGCTCTCATAGCCGCTCTCCATCCTCTGGATCAGACGTGGTCCAGGATGATGTTCCAGGTGGTGTTGTAGCAGAGGAGGAGGTGGAGCCAGTCGCTCCATCTTGCTCCCTATGGGTGTGGGCCCTCCCATTCCTATGCCAGCAGACCCTGACACTCCGAATCCCCCCTCACCCTGTGTGCCACCACTGTCTTCTAGGAGCGGTGAGGCCCCAAGTGGGCTAAATCCAACATGCCGCCGACGCTCTTTAGTAAAGATGCTATCAATGTTCAGAGCCTCTCGTCTCGGGCGCCACGTTGGCCGGTAACGTCCCCCAGAGGAGCTTGACTTAGACTCGCTGCTGGTGCTCTCATCCTCCCAGTCACGAGCACGAGCACCGGGCTCCGAGCTGCCAAGTCCTGAACTGGCAGATGACGAGAGAGGCCGACTGTGGATCATGCCGCTCGTCTCCTTGAAGTCCTTCAACCGGCTGGAAGAGGGCCTGGGTAAAGTGCGGGGGCCCTGTGGGTCCTTCAGAGTCTCTCCTGTAATGCAACACGGAAGTGATCTGTCTTTGCACCATAATTTAGTTTGTATGACACATTAAATTTGACAAATGGAGCAAAACAGTATGACTGCATGAAGTAAGTGCCGCTTGTGAAGTCATAGTTCTGTGCATTTCTGGACAGAGAATGTACAAAAGCTTGGTACACACATGTCAAACACAAAACATGGAGTTTATATCATGTGCCGGCCTTTCATTTAAGCTGCATGTAATCATGTGGTTCTGCAATATCAATTAATTTATTGTAAGAAGAGGCAAGTGACATTACCTCCGATGTCACCACTGCACTGGGAGCTTGTGTCATTGTCGGGGTTAAACACAACTGTGCCCTGAGAATCAGAGGAGAAGCGGCTGGCCATGGACTCGTGGTATGAACGTGAGTGCCTGTGGGAGCAGCTTTCTGTTGAAGAATCAGTGCGGGTGTCGCTGGAAATGGAGGGCTCCCGACCTATGGAGGTACAGAAGGGAAAAGATTGCAGGGCAGCAGATCACAACAGACACCTTTACAGGGTCTCTTCATTCAACAGTAACAAATTTTAAGGAAGGCATAGTGTTACTTGCTAAGTTACTGATCAACTAACTATGTAAAAGATGAACGTATGGAATAAGAAGATTTGAGTAGGTCTTCTTTCCTTTCAACAGACCATTTCCAAAGAAGCAACTCATTTTTGATCAGTTCTCCCTGAGTGACAACCATACCAGAGTCTTCACTGTCATATCCAGCTTTGCTACAGTGATGCAGGTTCAGCTGCGAAGGGATGTCTTGGACTGACACGGGGGTCCCACGGGGATCGGCATAGAGCAGCAAGAGGGGCTGGTAGTGACTCTTTATACACCGGGACACTACATCCTTCCATTTGGGCCCAATCTAGGAGATCAATAAATCAACCAAATGCTTGGCAACAACGATGAGATGGAAAAATTGCTACAGGACTGTAGAGTAACTTGAATCAGTTTTTAGCCAATTATACAAATTAATTTTTACCTAAGCTTGAATATTTAGTAAAGCACTTGTTTCTAAGCTCTGCCCAGCTTAGCACGTTCAGTGAGTCCAGGTATGGCAGGGGATATAGGAGGAAAAGCCATCTTACCTCTTTAACGTGTGCATCATCAAAGTACATCCACTTGCGGATCTTGGTTTGGAAGAAGAAAGTGGAGTAGTGTTTGCCGTAATAGCAAACCATGCCAACTAAGTAGAGTTCAGACTGCTTGGCCCTGTCGTCTGTCACACGGTAGAAGAGCTGCATAATAAATAGTGATAGATTTTCACACTGTGTTCAGAGTTGAAGCATTCTCACTCAATGTGAATTGTTTACGTTAAGTCAGGAACAGACCTATACTTTCACAACAAACACTGGAGAAATCAACACTTATAATGATAAATAAAAAAATGAATTTCAGAAGAGCCCCTAATATTTCATGATGGGGCTATGTGTGCCAGAGGCATGCAAGTTATAACAACTGAGCCATGTGCAAAAGTGACAAAGCTTGCGCTCCTCTTGATGAGTGAGAGCAATATCCATAACAGCTTCAGCTGTGCTGCCTGCTGGGCAGAAATGAAGAGGAAATGAGAGACTTGGGCAAAAAATGGTTAGCTTCTGTGTTTGACTTTTGCACAGATCCCAGGGAGAACATTGTCTCCACCTTGCCTTGATCTACTCTAGCTTTAGGTCTGACATTTTTGAAAAACCAAAATGTCTAAAATGTTTTGTGTAAAATGTATTTTTGTAAATTTCTTTACAGAGTGAATTTTACAGAACGCATCTCTTACATCACCCAGGCGCAGGCAGGTGCCAAGACTGTGGATGACATCCTCAGCGAGGTCAGAGTGGTCTGAGTCCCACACCAAGCCAATAGTGATGATCTCTGGGGAGTTCATGAGAACCCGGCGGATTCGTAGCATCTCTCCACAATTAGCCTGGTAAGAGAAAGGCAGGGAACTGGTTATTAGTTTATAAATTCTGCTGGAGCCAGTGGTATGTATGGATTTTTAATGATTAATCAACTATGTACAGTATTACGACTATAATGTTTTTTTTCCTATAGCAGAGTTAGATGAGGGTGCTGCAGTGTACATGGAGTTGCTGAAGTAACTTCGGTTTGATATTCTGAAGGTGGAAAAATTTCATGCGATCATGACTGACCCATCAGGTATACTCAGTCTAGGATTGTGGTTAAAAAACTAGACCAAGAGAACGAAAGTCAAAGATAGTCATGGGACAGATACCCTTGCATGTACCCTTATTTATCATCCTCCATGTCGATGTATTTCTCTTAGAATAATTGTACCTCTAGCCCAGGTCCACAAATGATACATCACATGTCAGTATCAGGGTAAAGCCACTTTTTCTTTATTACCTGAGTGTGCCTTCCACCCCACATAAATCTCTGCTGCCCATCAATCCTGCCAGTCTCAGGACTCAAGTCACGTCCAACTGTAACATAACTCCAGGAACTCCATCGCAGCCATTAGTGAGTTGTCCCGTATGGGGAGGGAATGGCTGCAAATAAAGTACCCATCCACATGGTATCCATCCAGTTTTTCCAGGTTAGGTAAATGGGTGCAAGCCAACAGGCAACTGAGTACCAAACCATGTCAAAACCACTACATTAAAAAAATAATAGTATCTATCTACACCCTTGCCAGATTATGAACCCAAGCCATTTGGTGGTAAAAGTTAGTTGTAAGAAAATAAAACTTTTGACAATACACTACACAACAAGACTGTGAGTCTTCAATAACTCAAAAACAACTCATTAAAAAAGGCTCCTTCTGCCTCTCTGATCTGTAGCAGGTGATTTGAAAAGTTAACCAAGGCTTCTTGTTTGTTGAAAGCCAACTTTGAAGTGACAACAAAGCATGGGGTAAAGTTCTACCCCAAATTTTCAGAAGAACCCCCTACGATGCAGGCCCTCGTCCCACAGACACAGCCAATGAAAGCCTACTCTGACATCAGCTGCTAGGGAAAAAGCAAGCCTTGTTTCCTACAGGGAAACAGAGGCAGCAGACTGGCACATACTGGCACCAGCTCCAAACAGGAAGGGATTATGTGTGGGCCAGAGAGCTCCTCACACAGTACACAAAGGGATAGAGATGCAACACTGCTTTGCTTCAGAAAAAATAAAGGAAAAATATGCGTTTTGAATAGAATTTAGACTACAATACAGAACTAAGCTTGATATCAAAGTTCACATAGCAAACAAAGTAAAACAGGCACATTTGAATGTACCTCTGAATTTTTTGTTTTCAGTATTTTAAAAGTCATGCTGTAGATGACAAATGACAAAAAATTAGGGACCTAAAAACTTTTTATACATAGAGTTAAATAGAATTAAAAATGTCAAAGTTCTATAATCAAGCAGCCATGCTGTGTTCAGCAGCAGGACTATTGAAGCCAACTGCTCATTGAGAGCTGGTTAGGGAGCTGCTTTGTACCCATGGCAGTCGGAAGGTCAGGCCTGCTTACCCTGGAGGGCCAGCAGAATATGATGCCATACTGAAGCCAGCTGCTGGCTCTGCTCCTAGCAGAGAGGACCTTCTACAGGCCACTTGGCCAAGGCAGCCTGTGTGTACAGGGGCTCTTCTTTTCATCGAGATCCTCCATTCCCAGGCATTCCAGTGACAAACATACAAAGGCACTTTTTCCCTAGAAGCAGGAAGTCTTTTGGCATTCCAGATACACCAAGGGGAAATGGAACCTAAACACTTACATACCCACAAGTGCAAACAAAACGATACTTAAGCACTACAGCATGTTACTCCATCCTAACCTTCTCCATTACTGTTAGGTTTCATTAGCCACCATATGGAAAAAGGCCATATTACAAAGCATTATCTTGTCAGCAGAGAGGCTCATTGGCTGTGAGCTCCACAAACTCCACAACCTCTACAATTCCAAGACCAGAAAGCTTACAGGTAAGACCATTACAGATCCTTTCCAAACTGGGCCATCAGATGTTCCAATTCCTCCTTTCTAGGAAGAGATATAGGGTAATAAGGACCTAAGTAATAAGACTTAAATACAGGTTTGTCTGTCATGCACCTTACCTTCTGAGTCACACAATACAATCCATAACTTCACAGGAATGGACACTAAGATTCCACTGATTAAGGAAAATCTGTAAGTTATTTTACAAATTTATTTAGACCACATGTTCATATGATAGTTACTTAGAGAGTAGAAAAATATGAAATGGTCATCAACTACATCAATTTATGTTTAATCTTGCTGCCATTTTCACCTATATATTTCAATATACCTTAGACATGGTCATAGACATCCCTGTAGGTAACTATACAGTTTCTATATTATTTATTTAAAGTATTTTATTCAAACTTTTTTCATTTATGGTCACCCTTTCACTCTTCAGTTTGTGTGTGAAAAGGGATCTACCACATTAAATTCTTTTTATGTGCAAACATACTTGTCCATTGCTCTGCTGTATGTTTATACATATAGAGTGTCCTCATGCTGTGTTTCGTTGTGCTGTACTCTGGTGTGTTGGACTACATAACTGCCAAGAGCTGTGGTCGACACTCACAGGACAGTTGCGCAGGTCTCCCATGGTGCTGGCATTGCGTAGCAGCTCCCCAAACATGTCTGGCGTCGGTTTCTCCCTGCGTTCCAGCATGCGCACAGCTTGGTTACTGCAGCACAGGGGCAGAAGGAACATGTGTCCTCAAGTCGCAGCATTATCATCAATAACAGCCTCTCACAGTATGGCAACAAGAGGGCGTTCTCGGTCTGCAGCCTTCCATTTACCTTTAACCTCACAGTTGTATAAAGAATGGATGAAGGGTCCTGTAATACCTTGAGTAAAGTATGCCATGAAGGACTTCGAAAGCCTGGCCCTGGTCCTGGCAACTTGGGGGCAATGTGACTCAGTGGCCAGAAAATTCATTGCCAAAAAAATATATAAAAAAAATACAGACTCTAAATTTGATTTAAATTGAATCACAAGCAGATTTTGCAGGTTAGGAAAGATTTTCTGCTCAGATTCCCACATCCAAATGAAATCTCCTAAGCAGTTAATGTCTCAGGTAATGGTATTAAACTATGGTGAAACAGTGGAATATAACTTTATTTAGATTTGCTTTATTTTGTAATTTTTCACATTTTCATTCTGTAATGCCATCCCAACCCCATACTTGTTTCACCACACAGCAGAACCTCAACTATCTCTGTGTGGCTTCAGTAAAAGACTGTCACCATTTATAGACTATTGGGAAAATTAGCACAAAAAATATCACAGTGATTTTAAATGAATATCAGCATTTTGCAGGGAATGAGGGTCCACACATATTTTTCTTTGCATTTGCCTGTTTATCTGGCAGGTGAGGACACAGGTGAGGTGCCACCTTGACAATCCAGTGAAACACAACCATACAGTTCCAAACATGCACTGTGCCGTTATGCTTAAGGAAGATGCAGCTGCGTATTTGAGATTTGTAAATAATGAGTAAACACAAATTGAGAGGTATTTCTTTCAGTACATTTATTGTGTTGGTTGTAATACTATTTAATCATAGACTGATTAGCTGTTATCTTGCAACATTGTTAAAACTGTTGTAGCTTGTAAAGACTCAATGTAAAAGGTACTGGGAGTGATTTACCCATTTATACAACTGGGCAAGTACCTTCATGAAGGATCCTACAGCTGGGGCTGGATTCAAATTTTGGTTTCTAAAATGCTACAGAATGATAATAATAATAATAATAATAATAATAATAATGTTTGTGTGTCTGTGTTTAGGGGAAGTGAAGCTATTTTGTCCTCAATGCGTAGACTCATGAAAGCCTGTTATGATACAGTAAAAAAAACGTCCAGCAAGCATCACCGAAGGGACACAAATAAACTGTACT
This sequence comes from Arapaima gigas, assembly GCA_900497675.1. Classification (NCBI taxonomy): domain Eukaryota; kingdom Metazoa; phylum Chordata; class Actinopteri; order Osteoglossiformes; family Osteoglossidae; genus Arapaima; species Arapaima gigas. The sequence continues at coordinate 491,720 of UFQX01000174.1, read as the reverse complement.
ACAGCTTTTTTAGAGGCATCAGGCTTTGCTGATAACCCACTGCAGTTGGCAGTCTGTGTATATGTGTTTGCATATGGGAGCCCCTGTTGCAAAACTGCGGCATTTTGATGTTTGGCTTGTGGAAAAAAAGGAGCAAAATTGTGAGTATCTTCACTTGTGCTTATGTGTGTAAGCTGCTTTGTCATACAAGGACATATGTGGCACGTGCTGGGGTAGGGAAAGGCCTGAGTGGATATGGGGAGGGGCGCAATTTGCGTATAAGTGTGAGCAAGTGTTCCTGGAACAGAGAGCAAGCTGTGCAGGAAAGCAGGAAACTTCCGCAGACAACGGATGTCATATTTGTTCTCTGCTCTGCACAGAAGTCTGCAGCAAATGTCAGCACCCCCTCCCATTCATAGTCCCATCCTCCGAATCCCGATTTCCCCACCAATCCCTCCGCCCACGCCTCGCAATGTCACACTTATCCACAGTACCAGACTCCCTGGGGCCACTGTAGTGCTGCAGTATTGGCCAATGGAGCAGAGGCCTGGCCACTCTAGGAGAGGAGGCAAATGACTTGCTTCACTTATTCTGCCTTCTGAGGTTCAAGAGAACCACATCAACAACCAACTGTGTATGACAAAGATCACTGATTCCTGATTCCTAGGAAAAATCTTCTACCCTGCTAGTCTCATTTGATCATCTCAGCTTCATACCATCTACTTTGTACAACAGGGTAGCAGGTGGTGTAGTGGGTAGAGCCACCACATTTAGACTCAAAGAACCCAGATTTGAATCTCATCTCCTCCTGCAAGGTACTTAAATTGCTCCAGTAAAAATTACCATGTTGTATAACTGGATAAATAAGTTTCAAAGTAATTTTAACATTGTAAGTCGCATTGGAGAAAAGCATTAGCTAAATAATACATCTATACCCCCGTATCCGAGCATAATTGGTTCCTAGAAAAGGCTTGAATATGGCAAATATGAATATCAAAAGCAATTTCCATTATTTTTTTACAAAGACTGTTATGATTTGTTACATGTTCATATGAGAAACCCCAATTAATTTCTCCAAAAATCCCTAACATTTTTAAACAACTATTTCAGTATAATAAAGAACACTTTAGAGACCAATTACCAGTTAATGAGGTAATTAATATGCATTTGAGTGTTTATATGCAGTTAGTTTTTTATTCAGTACCATATATTAAGTGTATTATCTTAGTAGAAATATTTAATGCTCAACTTTTTGTAAAAAATGAAGAAATTAAAACAATATAAATTTGAAAAAACAATACAATTTACTCACCGTAATGGGCTGTGACTATAATAAACTGTTACTGGAGCATTAACCAACTGAACACAATTGAATGAAATCCCAAAATAGCAATTTTTTTTTTTTTTTTTTAAACACAGGCCACATGAGGCAAAGCTTAGAAACACAGATTCTGGGTGCAGTGTTCCCACACAGCCTCATACTCATTTTCGCATGAATTTCAAATATTTCTCTGATGGAGTTCCACTGTGCTCAGATAGAACTGATTATGTGAGGACTTCTCCAATCAGATATTGTACATTAATATTTACCACTTGTTATATTTGGAACTCAGAAACCAGAAGGTCAAATACCAGAGCATAGGTGTATTACTTTTTATAATGGTTGCATATCACTTCATTAACAAGTCACACTGAATCTGTTTTTGTGTACTAACCTAGTGAAGGTGGTCCTACTGGTTTCCAGGACTAACAACCTCTACCTACAGCACCCTTGCTTACCAGAGGGATGTGGTAGAGATGTAGTGGACCATCTGGATGAAGGGTAGTGGGTCTGAGGTTGCTCCACAGCTGTTACAGACACACTGCAAAGCAGATCAAAAACAGCTTAAAAACAATGGGTAGCATGTTGATGGAAAATGGATAAGTTAACCACCTCATGGAGAAGGGATGTATAGGCAGTTATCTATCAGTGACAACTGACACAGTAGAGATGGCAACAACACTCTTCCTCAAAAAACTCAGAGCAAGATGGAAGGGAAGGCTACACGGCATAACTGTTGAAGTGGCTTCACCCACTTGCTCAAAGAGCGTCATGGCAAATTTCTGGTGAGGGATGCAGTGCTTGGCCGTGCAGATGTCCTCCTTGGTCTCATCTGAGATGTGGAAGTGGATCCGCATCAGGAGGTTCTCCTGCACAGGGACAGGGAGGAGTACTGAGTGTCTGAGTGTGTGTTTCTAAGTAAAGCCATAGCACGTACTCTGTTTTGGGAATTTTCACACCCTGGGTTAACTTGAAGTTCATTTCAATCAAGAGCAAGATGGAGAAAACACGTGGATCAACAAAATTTGCCATTATAGAGCCCTCACATCCCTCCTGTAGTAAAGTAAAAAAACCACACAATCATTATTGAATATGCATGGACCACTGAATGCCATTATCTCTGCGTCCTTCTTGTTCGGCAATGACTGACCTCTGACAAAAAAAAATCCAAAAAATACATACCACCCCCATAATCATATTAGGTGTGTCACAGCATTAATTTTGTTTACTCTACTGTGAGACTGTGGCAGCAGTGTGTACGTGCACAAACAGTACTATTATATTGATCGGGGGTACAGCTTCAAATTACATGGGGCATCTTTTATAGCTCTTTTGACTATGTATTTTATATGTACACATATTGAGAGGTTTGTGTTTGTCTCCCAACATCCACAGGGGTTCCTGGAAAACTGCAGAGGATCCAAGTGCGCTTGGCACATGTCTTCTCTCTGCATCTTCAGTCCGCAGAGCCGTGAGGCGCAGACAGCTGCCAAGGGCGACGCAGGAGCCGAGAGCTTGCAATTTTTTTAATGTTCTTAATGTCAGCAGAACACACAGCCTGCTACTCGAGCAGAATTAAGGTTTGAGGTAATAAATGGGAGAAGGGATTCAGAGTCATCCTCGCTGCTGTGCTCCCCAGCGAGCTCGATCAAGACGCTGTTCAGCAAACAAATAAATGGCAATGGGGAAATTTAGAAGCAGCTGCATAGGAGAAAATGAATCAATTAAAAGCTCTACGGAAGGACCAGTTAGAAATGATCTGAGATTTTAAAATGCTCAGTCAGTTGGTTTGAAATGTTGAAATGGCAGGTCTGATTTGAAAATTTATCTAAAGATCTGTCTCGGGAAAAAGAGCGATGGTGACTAAGAAGTGGTGACTTTAAGAAGAAGACAGATCAACAGTGCAGAGCTCATCTCGCCCAACAGCATATTCTGCCAGTAAAACAACCAAAATCAGCAATGCAATACAAAATGTGACTGAAACACAAGTGCAATAAACAAAAAAGGAGCAGTAAGCAGATGGGAAGGCTCACAAAGCACTCGGCCGCATCATCCATAATGCCCAGCTGGAAGCGTTGCTCATCCTGGAAGGTCTTGGCCAGTGCACTGCGGAGAGCATCCGATGGCAGCACCTTCTCGCTGCTGAACTGGAACTGTGCAAAGATGCTCTGCAGGGACAATAGGAGATGGAGTCACTGCACTGACCTGTGCAGACTTACATTCACCGTACAGTAATGGAAAATCAAGAGCCCAACAAAAATCACACCACATCATGTTTAAGCTATAGAAACAATATAATAATAAAAACATAACAGGAAGAAGATGCTTACAGTCTGTGCTGACTATCAGTCCTACTAGCCATAGCTCAGTTACTCCCGATGTCAACCCGCAGGCTTGGGCTACATGGAAGAGCATTTTTAACATTCAAGCATCCTATTTTTAACATACAGCAACCATGATTCTCACAGACAGCATTTAAATTACATTTATTTGACCCTAAGCTCCAAAGTGAATCACAATGTTTATTTACAGCACAGCAATTTTTACTGCAACAGCTCAAGATATGTAACGTTGACCTGGGATACTACAGGAAAAAGTGGGATATGAATCCACCCCACTTGTTTACTAACAATATGATATAAAGACTAACATTGGAGCCTGAACTCCTCCAAATAGCAATACGTACGAGGAGTCAAAAGTCTGCAAAAAGGAGGGTTACAGGGTACACCATACCCATTACCACAGCTGTTACTGTTATTATTATTAAAACAATGAAACTAGAACAGGACTCTCAGTTATTACTGTGCACATTTATTTCGGTGTAAAAGATACAACACAGACATGTTTTGGCTTCAGGCCTTTATTATTATTACTACAATACACGTCAGGTCAGCTTCACTTTGTAAAGGTGAAGATGATCAAAAAAGGTGGTTGTCCAATTTGAACCAAGGCAATGTCTTGCTTGGTCTAAAAGGAGGGTGAGAGAGGGGGGCTGGTCCATTAGTATGTCTCTGACAGGGTAAAGGCACAAGAACTGTTGGGTTTTGCTGGTTTCATTGTTCTAACAACAGGAAGCAATTGTGTATTTACATACTTATCTGATGCTTTTGACCGAAGTGACTTAGAATGTTAAGCTGCTTATAATTATTTACCTATTTATACACCTGGGTAATTGTTACTGTATCAGCTCAAGGTAAGAACCTTAAGAAAGGGTACTACTACAGGGGGTGAGATTTGAACCTTGGTTCTTTGAGTACAAGGCAGCAGCTCTAACCACTATACATACATACTAGGGATAAACAATGATATTGGAATCATATTAGTAACAGCAGATAATTGGTTCCAGTAATTTTATTGGCATTAGACCAATTTTTGCATCTGAAGTTTCAAGCCATTATTTGATTACGCATTCCTTGTGTTCCAGATGAGCAGAATGTTTAGAAGACGCTGGGCTAGAGCACAAAAATGTTAATGGAGCAGAATTTGTCAGAATAGTGATGGAGACCTACATGAAATATGCCAATTGTAACACTTCCTCAACTACTTCCCTAGAGTAGATGGACCAAAGTATGCAAAATTTCTATACCATGAACTTTCTAAAGACACAACAGGAGAATCCTACACCTTCCTGCACAAAACCAAATACTACAGCTTTTCCATGTTCCTTGAAATATCTAAGAAATTTGACAAAGACAGCCCAAAGCCAAAAATAATTCATGAATGAAAACCTCCCCTGTGCAAATGATGTACTTTCAGAAAAAAAGTTGAATTAAGTGGTGTTATTTCTTTATCATTGTATCACATTACCCTCTTTCAGTATTGATTATTTCAATTTTTATTAGATTTTTTCCATCACAAAGAAAGCGAGAGGTATTATGCAGTATTGAAGGCAACAGCCCATAAAACCATTCTCTTCTTAAGGACCAGGTAGCAGTCAAATGTAGTTCAACGGATGTCGTTTATTTTAATGATTGTACATGGTTTGCAAAACTGAGATGTTGCACACAATTTTTACATTTCTCTGCAGTTCTCACACAGACAGGTCTACTCCTATTTTTCTTTGCATTTTATAAACGTATCAGTGTCAGCAGATAGGTGCATACCGATGATATTACCAGATATTTGAATCAGCCCATAACTCCCTTATCAGTGCATTCCTTGTGCATGCGCACACACAAAAAAAACAGTTTCCAACTCTTTCAAAGAGCTGTTAAAATATGGAGCCACCACCTTAGAGAGGAGGCAAAAATCGCCTATAGGCGTCAACTGTCTGGTTCCTTCTGATGTGAAACAGTGAAAGAGAGAGACTGACAGGGTGGATAGGAAGACAGGAGGAGGGACAGAAGTGTGTAAGAGTGAGACGGAGGAGACACAAAGGACTTCTGAAGAGAAAGGTAAACAGTTTTGCTGTAAGGAACAGGTTTCAAAGGAAAGGGACATAGGGACAACAAGGGGGAAGGAGACACACCCTAGGGGATACTGCAGTCTTTGAAGGCAGTTCATACGGATGCTCCAGTATTCATCAAACCGGGCTGAGAGAGCGGAGCCTGATGCTCTCTCTACTGATTCACGACCGGCTGCTGACTCAGCGCCAGCAGGAGCGTCTGCTCATATTCAGAGGCTCCAATGTTTGCAAAGTCCAAAACACACACACACACACACACACACACACACACACTGCACAAATCACAATCACAATATGGTGCTTGCTAGTCCGATGCAGGGGCAAGACCTGCCAGACGCACTAAAACTGCACTGCTTGCATTTTAAGCAAATATGAATTACTCCACTCCTCGGACCCTTCCTGCAGATTTCATCCACTTCCATCTGTTCTGTGTTTTGTGGCCACAGCAACAGGGTTTGCCAGTAAATTATTTTTCCGTTGTCAGCAGTGTGGCTGCTCCACATGGGCTGCTGACAGGGTTTCCGCTTCAGCATCTTGCTTGTGCATTTGTGTGTCATTGCATATGTCTCTGTTTTGGTATGTATGCGTATCACTTTATTGCACAGTTTTGATTATGTGTTTGTTCCTATGTGCTTTTTGTATTACTGAATTCAAACTCATGCTGCATTACCTTATAAAAATAAACCACAAAACTGTAACTATTAATCCAGAACTGATACTTATCATAAATTGGTCCAGAAAAATTTACCTTGCTGTATAAATAGAAAGCATTATAGTGTACGTAACATAAGTGGCCCTAAACAGAGGAGTCTGAAAAATTACGTTTAATAGTAACTTTGCTGAACCAGAAACAGCACTATAAGAATATTTTATTAAGCACTAACAGGGTCACTGCTGACGGAAATACTATACAGTAGGGATGCACTGATATGGGAATTCTGTTCCAATGCCAATGTCTAATAATTTCTATGTGCTGTTCTTATCGGGAGATGGTGATACTGATACACAAATTTATAAAATACAAAAAAAAGGGATAAATGCGCCTGGATGAGAATTACAGACTAAGGTAATATTTATGTATGTAACATTTAAGGTTTTCAAACCATGTACAAGAAAGAGTACCTGCTGAACTACATTTGGCTGCTACCTGATCCTTTTTTAATGTGCAAATCTGGTTGCAGAAGCCATGCTGAACAATCTCTTCCTGTTGACACCTGGGTTCGCAAGTAATACAAATGGCATATTTTATATTGCTTCCAAAAACTTGCACACCACAGAAACTTTCCTGTATTTAGTCTTTAGTGCCACCAGTGCAAAAAAAAATTTCCATTTCACAAAGCTATGTTGGAAATGGCATAAAAAATGTAACCAGTTTATCCAATAGATAGGGATATTCTAAGTAACATGAAGCCAAAAATTTGGCAATAACTTTGTGAAAAGTTTAGAAACAGAAGCTAGCCAGCGGAATTTGTTCTTTTGTTTAAAAAAAAAAAAAGAACAAATTTTCTGAGCATGCTGAACTCTGTCATATTCATGGTACCAGTTTAGGATGACTTGTGGTTTGTGACATGGCAGATTATCATGCTGGGAGTAGCCATTAGAAGATGAGTAAATTGTAGCCATAAAAGGATGCACGTGGTCAGCAACAATACTCAGATAGGCTGTGCTATTCAAAAGATGTTCAATTGCTATTAAGGTGCCCAATGTGTGCCAAGAAAACACCATTACACCACCACCAGGAGCCTCAACTGTGGACACAAGGTAGGATGGGTCCATGGCTTCATGTAGTGTATGGCAAATTCTGACTCTTCCATCTGTGTATTGCAGCATAAATCAAGATTCATCAGACTAGGCGACATTTTTCCAATCTTCCTTTGTCCAGTTTCGGTCAGCCAGTTACCACTGTAGCCTCAGCTTCCTGTTGTTGGCTGACAGAAGTGGAATCCAATGTGGTATTCAGCTGTTGTAGCCCATGTAACTCAAGGTTCAACCTGTCATGCATTCAGAAATGCTTTTCTACCCACCAGTGTTGTAAACAGTGGTATTTGAGTTACTGTGACCCTTCTGTCAGTTGGAACCAGTCTGGTCATTCTCCTTTGACTTCTGTTATCAACAATGCATTTCTGTCTATAGAACTGCCACTCACTGGATGTTTTTTTGTTTTTCACAACATTATGTATAGAGTCTGGACACTGTTGTGCGTGAAAATCCCAGGAGAGCAGTAGTTTCTTAAATACTCAAACCACCATGTCTGACACCAACAACAATGCCATGGCCTGTGTCACTTGGATCACATTTTTCCCCATTCTGAATTTTGATGTGAACATTTACCAAAGCTTCTGACCTGCACCTGCATGATTTTATGTACTGCGCTGCTGCCACCAATGGCAGATTAGATAACTGTGAATGAGCAGGTGTACATGTGTTTCTAATAGGCCAGTTAGTGTATATAGTACCAGATACACATTGCTATTTTGCTGTGTTCCCCCTGCCATCAGCTGCTTTACATCATTATATTTAAGTAATAAAACAACAAGGGGGCTGACTATTGAACACACTGCCACGATTTAGTGAGGCATCACTAATAATGTTTGGAGAGGGAGCACGGATTGTGTGAGACAAATCTCAGCAGAAGAGTGCACTTATTGCTTTACTTTTCTTTTTTTTCCTAGTTTTGTTATTGGAGGTTTGACTTCATCAGACGAACTGTAATCACTATGGTGACTGTATGTGTCTGCACATTTGGGGGAGGCAGCTTGGAATCGGAGAAATGTGGACCAATGGCAGGAGATATCTCCATGCCCTGTGCAGTCACTTCTAAGTTAATTAAGAGGTTGGGAGATGACAGCTTGTCGCCATGGTAACAGACATTTTTCTTCCCATCTATTACATGCAAAGGGGTCAGGGTGCACATATGTGGATATGTGTGAAATTTTGGGTTTTGGGTTTCTGCTGCTCTAACAGGCACAGGAAAAAGAGACTGGCAGGCCACAGAGCAGGAAGAAATCAAGTGGCACTATGCTGAATTACTGGTGGCATGAAGGGTTATTTAAATAGCCAAAGTAGTCAATGAAAGCTACCTCTGCGTTTTCCATAACGGGTTCTTCAGACCAAACCAAGTTAGAACACAAACCACTGTCATAGCCTGAGTGTGTTTTGTCAAAGCCGATAACTCCACGCTTGCTGGCCATTGATGGAATCGCAGCACACCTATCTCTGGGCCCTTCAACAAGCCCTGTGTTCAACAACATGAGTCACTCTCAATTATTTATCCACTGTGTTGTCATTATCAGGTAAACAGAATGGGTCAAAAACATCTCAAAACATCCCGAGCAAACTCTAAATAAATATAAGTATCAATATGTCTTAAAATATACAATTCTCTAGTTATGGAACATGTTACACTCCTTGATCAAATTTCATTGATTTCTTAACAAATGGGGAGTCTTGTGTTTCCATTGACTGAGTTGCCAGGATTGATCAGACAGATGGGAGGGCAAACAAAAAACATACACTGTGCAGTCCATCATTGATTTTGAACTACAACTGAACTACTTTCAATTTTATGGAGTTCAAATTTTACAGACTGTCAAAAAATATTTTGAAGCTTAATATAAGGGCAAATGTTAATACTTAATTTTAGCTTTTTGCAGCAAAAATAACAAAGAACATTAATGCATAAAGCAACGTTAATCTGACTCAACTGTTTATCCCGAAGGCAGTGAAGCACTCCCTAGTACAACTGTAGTGGTGTTCTGATTGAGTCGTACTAGCACTTTATTCACTGCTTTTTGCATTTAATTTTGTGTATTTGCAATTTAATGCTGGTTCCACAAGTAAAAAAAGAGGACAGGTAAAAGACATTTAAGCAGTATATAGTACATAAATATTTCAATTACATTACTGACTAATTTCATTAGGCAAATTAGACTAGGTTATAAAAGTGTTACTGTAATACACAGTGCAGCATACAGCACCATAGTAAAATATGCTTATAAAAAAATTCATATATGCATATGCATATAAAAAATGCTTATGTAATGCTTTCAATTTTCCCAATTTTTTCAGATTTTGGACACCTTCTATATAGTGCACAAAATCAAGGATGGACTGTATGGTCAGTATCTATCAATACTCTACTCTAATACTCTAAATATTACGCTTCTGTAATATTTGTGAAGAAAAAAAGTAAAGTGACTGTCATAAACCTGCCAAAAAAAAAACAGTGACAAGAAGCTCGCTCCCCCTTACTCTTCTCCTTCTCCTTCAGAAGCAGGAAATTAAACACAGAAATGATTACCAGCCATCCAGCATCCGTCACAGCATCTGTTTACAGGCTAGTGCTGCATTACCATGGGAACACAGTTAACCTGTGATGTGTGACCAAGAGTAGAATAAACATGGCAGCACTAGGCGCCACTGCAGCTAAATATAGCCAGCCAGGATCTGTCCCAACGAAACCAACATCCACCCACTTTCTATTGTTCCCCGTCTATACTTGTAGCTGTGCAACAATAGTACAAGTATTTTATTCCATTCCACCCTAAAAAAGGTGTACAACAGATATGTTCAAATGTTAAGCATCATTTTTCCACTGCTCACAAGGCTGAGTCTCAAGCATGGAACAGGCATGTACCTTAAGAGCACAGAAGATGCAGGAGTCCTCCATGCACTTGTGTGTGGTCAGCTGGCGGAAGCTCCTGCGAAATATGTCTAAGTGCCAGAGGACCTGAGGAGAGAAATGCAGCATTAGACTCGTGACTGATAAATATTCTGCAGAAAGTAGCAGGAACAGCTGATGCCACTGGAGGGGTGACAGTTTTTCAGTATGAGTTTCAAGTGTGAAATTTAAGTAGTAAACAATATTTTCACACCTACTGTGGATGGCCAAACATTCCAGCACAGCATTTTAAAAAATATATTTTCCAGAGTTAAAAAAAATAGTGGTTGGTTAATAAGCAAAATTAATCTGATTTTTTAACATAAAAACATAATACTTACTTAAATGTTTCAATTAGTAAGTATTCAACTTTCAATATATAACGTAACAATTTTTTGGAAATGCAAATTAGGAAGGAACTGTATTCTTACACCCAGCCTCATCTCTCTCATTAAGATCATTGGTAATTTTAACTAAATCTTTCAAGCAATTTTCAAGCACACAACTCTAAATACATGGCAGAAAAATATTTAATTAAAATTTGTTTTAAAACTGTCAAAACATTTTATTTATGTACAGTACTGTGCAAAAGTCTTAGGCATGCAACTTTNTTTCAAGCACACAACTCTAAATACATGGCAGAAAAATATTTAATTAAAATTTGTTTTAAAACTGTCAAAACATTTTATTTATGTACAGTACTGTGCTAAAGTCTTAGGCATGCAACTTTAATGTATGTTGAGAAGTACAGGTAGATTCTTATCTACCATCAGGGAGGTTTCTGATTGGTCCCAAATTCATTCTGCAGCCTGAGAATGACCTCAAACACCCAATCTCAGTCATACACAACTATCTTGAGCAAAAAGAAGAAACCCTGCAACAGATGGTATGGTCCCCACAGAGCCCTGATCTCAACACGATCAAGTTAGTCTGGGAGGACATGTACAGACAGTCAAAGTCTGCAGAACAACTGTGGCCGGTTCCTCAAAATGTTTGGAAGAACCTACCAACCTCCACCTTAAACTGCATGCAAGTTTGCATAAGAAAATTGATGCTGTTTTAAAGGCAAAGGGTGGTCCCACCAAATATTGATAATATTGATTGAGGTTTTTTTTTGTCTACTGCACTTTTTAGAAGGTTTATTGATTAATAAGTATTCATGGCATTATTTCTGGAACCATCCGCACTTTATAGCATTTTTCCCCAAAGGTGCTTAAGACTTTTGCACACTACTGTATAACAAGACTACTATATGACAAAATGATTTTTAAAAATGTATATGATACATAGGAAAAGCCAATCAATCACATACCTGGACCCCCACCCCCTCATTAATAAAGTCATGAGAGGATGAACGCTGGAAAACAGTGAAAGCAAGAGCACGGAGAGGAAGGAGGTGTCTGAATTTCTGCTCCCAGCAACAGGCAGCTTCTGTTGTGCTAAAACAGATGCTGCTTCACCCAGTTTAACTACAGGTTATTGTTGCAAAACTGGTCGTTCCACAGTATTATAAAGACAGCTATGTCTTACAGTCCCTAGTGCCTGAGACCACCTGGTGTCTCAAACTGAGCTTGAGACCTCCTCCTTGAACATGATGTCAGATATCGCCTTTTTTTTTACCGATTGGCAGGTAGATGATGACTCCCTTTAATCCTCATACTTCTAAGTAGTTTTTCATAGAAACACTTGTTTGACTGAAACCTCTACAGGTGGGCACCTTGGCTATGTGCTTTACTTAGGCTGAGTGTTTTATTAAAAACCACAAATAATTCATGTACAAAGTACACATGATAAAACAAAAGCAAGAGCTTTCAACACCAGTCTGAGATCTGCAGCAAGACAATTTCTGCCCTCCGTCAGTCCATTAAATACCATGGTCACACTCATGGTTGATAGTCCAGGACAACATGGCCATGCTCCTGCGTGCCACAAATTTCAACTGTGGTGCTTATTTTTTACAGCGTTATTTGAACAAATTTATAATAAAATAAACATATACTACTATTCCTGATTACCCACATAAATCCATTCCTGAAAAAACATGCTAGATAGCAAACTTTCAAACATTGGGAGATTATATTTCATTGCTTTAAATTAGAAATTTAAATGTTTTCAGCACATCTCAAGACCCCCAACCAATTTCCCCAAACATAACTACAACACTCAAACACCTATGTAACAGTCCAACAAAGATTTTTTCACAAGCTTTTCCACTTTCTTAGAAGACATTTTCACTTAATAATGCAGGGATGAGAATAATGCACAATATGTTTAATTTAATTATGTTTACTTAAAATGGTACCAGTCATAAGACCTCACAGGAGGGAGCATATAACCCAGGTGAGTGGTTAGCGAACAAAGTATGGTTGCTGGCAGAGCTTCAGTTCCCTGGTAAATGGGCAATGACTGGACAAAGATTTAGCAACATCTCACCTAACCAGTTTGAACAGACAGAATCCTAGAGAAGGAGCACAAAGTTTTCCACCAAGACAAATAAAAAGTAGAGACACAACTTTATAATAGTTTATATATTTGGTTCAATAATTTGTAACATAATAAAGCTGTCAGTGAGATGACTGGCCTGTTGAGAAACAGAGCTGGATTTGTAAAGCTTGTGTAACTCTGCGAAGGATTTGTAAAGACTATAAGACCCTCCAAACTCCTTGGCATTACACTAAAGCCACAAAGGGATGTCATGTTTTTGATTTGCACCACAGTTTTAAGGATGAAACAGTCCTGTTAACAATCAGTGCAATGGAGGCAGCTGTTCACTTTTATTTCTCAAACCGTTTCCATCATTGCCTTGAATACACAGATTGTTGTAGCAGATCAGTCAGGAGACTGCACTGCCCCACCCCTGCACTGCCTTCACCCTGAGCCAACAACATTTCCTGACTAAGCCCAATGCTGAAAGGCTGTAATCTTTGAATCTAGCTCTCACCCAGTGTTAAGAGCTATCAAATACTTAATTGTTTTTTATTTAACCCCACGTTTGCAGGACCCCAAGAGGCTGCACTTCCTCCCTCTCTTACACAACCTCTCAAACTTCCAAGGGAACCGGTTGTTGTTGTCTGATCACCCAATCTGCCTTGCAAACCTTTGGCAGGGTCACTAAGCAGCCAAACCCTTCAACTTTGAGTCAGTTAAAGCGGCTAGAAGGAAAACTGAAAGAACCAAAATCAAAGTTTGAGAGGCTTAAGGGGATCACCACTATTAAAAGGGGTCTTCCAATTGGATCCTGTGAGAGGGAAGGAAACTGAATCCAGTTAATCATTAAGATACAAAAAGAAGACTCCTTCCAGTGTATTATTCCCTGATATAATAGACACTCACATTATGAGACGCCACACTTTAAAGCAAATGTCATTTTTACCCTAAAAATTTACATGACATTAATGTAACATTTTTATAGGTCAAACTAAACAAAAACATGGAAAAATAATTACAATAAATGATGTGGTGTAAATTTATGGTACAGCTGGGAGATCAACAGAGCGATGAGTGTGAAAAAGAGGTGCCAAAAGGGTTTCAGGATCTCTCAGGAACAGAGGGGGCTTGTTCCACCACACTGGAGGCAAAACCAATACCCTGCAGAGGTTTAATTTTGGAGTGAGTGAGTGGGACCAACAAGCAGCCAGAAGTCTAGAAGCACAGTACTCTTGCTGGAGAGCAGTGAGAGATCACACCCTGTAGGTTTCTGGATGTTGATCTTCAACCATCTTGTAGACTGTAAACTAGTCTTGAAATTTCATGAGCAAGTGGTAAACTCATAATTATGATAAACACCTTATGAGAACAGAAATTTCTATTAAAATTACAGGCCTTGGTGACAGTCGACACTAAACAAGATAAGCAGTGTCCCCACCCGTGTTCAGCGTGCCTTTTTTGTACTCTCAGAAATCTCCTGACTTATCATAGTGTTTATTCATCAAATCACAATGAGACGTACAAGAAAAATAGTTTTATTTACTTTTCTCACTTAACTTGATGTGAGAATTCATCCTGCAAGAAGATTTTTATGGATAAATTACACTCATTAGACAAAGGAAAGTGCCTATACACTCATTTTTCTCCTCACAACAGAGCCCTTGCTGCAGAACTATAAAGCATCATCAGATACAGGTCACACATGTGAAAGGTGCTGAAGGTGTGGACATGTCAGCCAGCCGGACCAATCAGCAGTAATGGCAATCGGACTGAACGCCTGCATTCTGCAACCCCAACTGCCCTCATTAGCAAAACAGCGGCAATAAAGGCCGAATCAAGGGCCTCGGGTGAGAAGCTGAGCCTCCAGTGAGGTGACAATTTAGGAGTGAGGGGGTGGCAGTTGACAGATTGTGTGCTGGTGCTGGCGTCTGCGGATTTCTCCACTTACCCCCACCCTCACTTACTCTCTCTGTACTTTTCCTTTTAAATTTCCAAAAATTGGCTCCTGCTAAACAACTAACAGTGTAAAATCTGCAGGCCAGCAGTAACATGATGCATGGCCGTTTGAGCCTGGTCTTGCATGTGAAGAGAATGGAGTTGACTAACTCTGAAATGAAGCCTAGATGCTTCTCACACTGGTATACATGGGTATCAGTAGGCCAATATACATGCAGAAGAAAAACAGCTATTAGCTTGCCGGCATAAACTCACACACACATTCATACGCATGCATGTGTACAAGCAAAAAATACACGTGCAAGGTCTATTGATGACAGCTTATCTAACATGACATACAAATCCCAAAAAATACCTGAACTACTGCAGGAAGGATCAAGAACCTTGCAGCCAAGTTACAACTTTAATAAAATATGACAGCAAAGGGGGACTATAGGCATATGCCTGAAGACAGGGTAAATATTTTCATTTATTCATTTACTTCATAAAACCTACAGAGTTAAGCTGCTTACAGTGATTTGCTATACAGCTGGATTTTTCACTGCATCAGTTTAGGGTAAGCTCGCTGATCAACCGTCCTACAGCATCCTACACTGAAGTTCAAGCCGGTGCCCTTCAAGTCCAAAGTCTGCATTACTAACCACAAATCGAAATGTTGCCCACAGAGACCAGTTCCCTCTGTGTCCTGGGTCACCACTGCATAATTGTGAAACCTGTGCATGGTACACTTCTTGCTTCATAACAATGATGGACTGTATGTCTCTTCGTTCAATCGGTAGATCAATTCTGCATTTCCCCACTAGAACTGAGGGGTCACATTAAGGTAAAAACATTGGCAGGTTTTTAAGTCACAGCCCTTTGTGGAAAGCCTGGATAGGAACAGCCTGTACTCTGAACGCTGGCCCAATGCTCCTTCGGTTAGCGGATTTTGGGCTTAATGCTGTGCGTGTGATGGCTGTGTGTTGTGCCTTGGACAGCGGTGTGTGTGACAGGAAGGGGGGTATTTGAATATTTCCTTGTTAAGGGAAATGGGGTCCGTTTTGGCACCCCAGCAAACCATTCCAGTTACAGCAGAGTTTCCTTGTTTACCACCGAGTTGAAGACCAACAATGCCAATTTACACACAGTCCCAAGCAGTTTGAGCCCTAACAGCAGAATACAAAGAAAACTAAGAGGAAACAAGTGGAGTTTCTGTTATAATTTCTCAAAATATCATAAGGCCACCAGTCAATGGTAAATTTGACAGTAAAGTGTAGAAATCTTCAACAGTTTCATAAATTTACATTCTGTCTGGCACACCACAAAAGCACAGGTCACAAGCAAGCAAGATACCGTCTCAAAAGACCCAAACTTAAGTGTAAGAAAAGGGGGAAAAACTGTCCACACAAAGTACACTGAAACTAAGTTCCCATATTGCAGAAAAAAAATGCCAGAATGTTTTTTCACAGCAAAAAGGCAACTGTTAAGACAAGCACTGAGAAAATATATTTTGTATTTGCCTTTACAAACAGCAGAAAGCACAGCAGATAAGACTGTAAACTGTAAAATGAAGGTTACTTGTTCAAGCCACTCTCCCTGTTGCTTCTGCAGTACTCCTGAGCAAGGTACTGATGTTGCTTTGATTCAGCAAAAACAGGCTGCTTTAGAGAACACAAATGTGAGCAGGAATCGTACGTCAAAATTGTTCATAAGTTCACCCACTAGATAGAAAATCAACAAAAGCTTAATACAGTTTAATTTATTCACAGGTTGGCTTCTGTAAAACATTATATAAAGTTATACAGGATTAAAAATTTGCTGCAAGACTATTCTGTATTAACCAACAGCTCATAAAATGCAGGATCTCAGTGTTATACTGGAAACATCAGATGTGAGACAGGATGCATAGTCAACAGGATGCCAGTTTATTGTATTACGCCTCATTAAAATGAAGACGAATTAGAGTTAAACCTATGCTAAAATTTTTAAATTAAAACGTGGGTAAACACCAGTATTCAAAGGGCCGAATATGGAGTTTCATTATCACAAAGCTAAACTTATAATACCAGTTCCCAGTTTGCGCAACAAACATCAAACTATAATGCAGAGCCATTACATAACATCAGAAATTCATCTGCAATAAATCATTAAATTCAAAGTCGCATGAGTAGCTTGTTCCTGTACCACACTGCCTTGTGAGGTAATACTGTGGAGTCCAGGAACCTGTAAGGGACATACTTTGCTAATATCTTTACAGTTTCCTGTCACTTTGTTTCTACATGTTTTTATCTTTTAATATCATTAATAAAAATGCAATCCAGCAAAATGGGTGCAAAAAACAGAGAAAAGCTTGTAAAAAATGATAAAAGAGAAGGTAATAAGGCTAAAAAACATAATATATTATGATAATACACATAAAAGAAATTAAGCAATATAAATTAAAAAACCTACATTATCCAGCATTCTCAGCTCATTTTCCTGCAAAAGCTTTGAATGTTCCCTATTCAATTTCTTTGTGATACACAAGAACGCCAAGAAGAAATATTTCCCAAAGAATCCTCAGTGGATAATTAAATCAGGTAGATCTAAAACACAATGGAAGGCTCAGCTTCTTTCCTGCCAGATGTACAGTACATCCTTCCTGCAGACGACCTCTACCTCCTAACTGTAGTGACCAAGTCAGTGGGCCAGGTAAGGCATCGTTAACCTATTCCAAAACAAGAAAAATAGGAACCTTTGTACATTTTCTCCATAAATGTGACTAAATAATGCTTCTAAATAAAGCCTTTATCTCATATGAGGTCAAGAAAATACATCACAGAGACTGCCATCATAAGTGCATACGTGGACGTAGCATTGTTACTTTAAAAACACCCCACCTTTCCTTTCCTACTCTCTAATCTTGACCCATGCTTTCCAAAGCCCAAAAACTATCAATAATGTTTAATAAAATTTCCAAGTTTTCTGTGCAAGCTTCCATCACAAACCATCTCCCCATATGAGCATTTTACAGCCAGAGTAAATGATGTTTTCAGAGCCACATGCATCTGACACATCAGTGACAATATTTTGCCCTCAGAAGTGTGGTGAACTAACCACAGCAAAGGGCAGATATATGTTCACATAACTCCCAATATATTATAAATTTTATAAATTACTGCTCTTTTAAGTCTATCCCACATTTACACCAGAAATACCCAAAATGATTACTTTTTCCTTAGGAGGTTAGGAGAATAATACAGTAAAGCACAATGGATAACAATAGAAACATTATACATAAGAGGCACAGTAAAACCACACTATAGCATAAAAACTGGAGTCCAAAAAATTCTGTGACGTGAAATGCGTGGTCACATTTTTTGCGTGGTTGAAAAACGATATTGTTCAGGTGGTGTTACCAGTACTTTTTGAAAAGAAAAGGAAAAACTATTAATTTATTTTTATTTACTAAACGTGGAAAATAGACAAACAAAACTATTACAAAAAAAATTTACAAACAAAATGTGCACATGACAAATATAAAAATATTGTGTTCTGCTTCGACCATGCTCTCAGTGTTGGAGGGCTTGGGAGACTAAACTGTGCGAACACAAGCTTTATTTCTTCACAGTATGATTTTTTTAAAAGTTTGGTTTATGAGTAGCATTAGGTCACAGCAACATACAGGTAGAAACCATACACATCCACCTACACAGAGCTAGAGCTGAGGGTTCAGAAGGTACAGTGCATCACAGGTATGATTATATAGCACTGTCCAAGAAGTTCCAGAAGTGTGTCCAGACATTCCAAAATTCCTTTTAATCCTAATTTTGTCGAGTGAGAAAAAATTAAACACTTCATACATCCAAATATTTACGGAAGGAACATGAGATGAGCCAACACATTAAAATATATTTGTTTGCCAAGTATATCAGTATAAACAATCTATGTTATGTGATTTCTTTAAAAAAAGAATGTGGGATTTGGTTTAACTGTAAAATAGATCGGGAAAAATCAAACTTCATATTAAACATCTTTTGAATGGTTGAATGGTCTCCCTTCCAGTAAGATAGTATCTTAGCACATTCCCAGAATAAATATATCAAGGTACCAAGAGCTTCACATTTAAAGCACAGCTGCAAAGTCCACAAAACCATCCTAAAAAGAAGGGAAAGGCAGATTCTGGGGATGAACTTGAAGTTTTGTTTCTGGAAGCATAGGGTGGTGCAGACAGAGAAACATTTTGTGCAGATAGCCGACCACTCATGATCACCGAAAGTCCAAGTCACACGCCCATGTCTCCCTTAAAATGGAATAAAAATGCAGAAATCTACCCCCTGGAATTGTTGACTGTGAATTGGTATGTTTAAACATTGGCAATCATAGAGCACCACAACACACCTGACCAAAATCCTTCAAAGACAGTGAACACATACAGAAGCAACAACACCCCCAATATTGACTTCTGTTTACAAACATTCATCAGAAGTGAATTATGGGACAGCCGCATCCCCCGCCAGGAGTGGAAATGCAGCCTTACAGAAAATAAGATAATATTACAAATAGTACTAACAGAAACTTTTACGCAGTTATTTTCTAAAGACAATAAAAACACAAAAAGCACAAAATTAAATATAGTCAAGTTTATATTGTACACAACTGACTACACTAAACTGAGAAAGTCCCAAAGGATGTGTCAATTCCTAACCTCACCCCACAGGAGAATGGGAGCCAGTTGCATTATGTCTAAATTCATGTTATTGCAGAATACTTTATTGTGGGGTTATATAACTTTCATAAAGTTACAATAGAATGCATAGCATGATTTGAGAAGATGAAAGCTATATGTCACATAAATGAATAATTTAAAAAAATGTTAGTGTGATAGAGTGATACAACACATTTGCCAGCATGGATACAAAGTTCCCATAATGCAATACGTCTATAACAGTGAAGAACACGATATGGTGACAATCGTCTTGCAGTGCTCAATTGTCAGGACGCAAAATCCAAATTCAGTCCTTGTAAACATGAAGGAATGTCTTATTAGGCTGACAAGATGAGAACCACTATTAGCCTTTAAACTTTGGCTGCTTTAAGTGTTTAACCTCCATTAGACCTTATTTGCTAGTTTTACTTCACTCCTGCTTTGACAATACAAGCAATAACAGTTTTTGTGAATTTATTTACATTGTTTTGATAAATTTTTGTCTTTACTGCTTCTGGAGTAATGATTTATTTAACACGTAAACATTAAAGGTTGAATTAATAGATTAACATTGTGTATCGAGTATTTTGTTCCAAAGTTCTTGTTGGGTGGACATTGCATAGCAGCTGCAAAAGAGCTAAAGGAGCACATGTAGACAGAAACCCAGTGTTACAGAAAAATTAATAAAAGTTTTATGGGAACAAATTACCTTCATAAGGCAAGGGAAAAACTGTCTGCTTTTATAAAATCTCAAAGTGAACTTATAAAGTTGGGTTGGTAGATGTTCTGTAACCAGTAAAAACTACTAAATTTACCCTTGAACACAAGTACCATGACTGAGCTACAGATTTATTGTTTTCCATTTTAGTTTCACTAATCAGTGAATAAAGGAAATGCATTTTGTTAGCATCTGTACACATTAAGTTTACTGAAATTTATATTGATTTAAGATGAGCTCTCAACTAACATGTTTATTTTAATGTGATTGGAACTCAATCAAAATCTTAATTGAAAGCAAGTAATTAAAAGCTCCGTTGGACCTCAACCAAACACACCACGCAGGACGTCTGGAGCACGGCTGCTGATCCGTGTCATTATAAAGCAGTCAGTCCCAAAAATGTTGTGTGATTTACAGATATATTTCTGGGTTTGTGTTTTGTGCACAGGTGGATGGCCAGAAAGAGCACTTACCAACATATACACACTTGCCATCATACACACAGGTGCATATGAATGTTTTATGCATTTCACATGTGGGAACAATTTATCACCCTTTAAACACAGAGATTGACATAAAAGATATGTTCCACTTAGTATGTATATTTAAAACAAATTCATTATTATATTATATTTATTTTTATGAGGCTTTCGTCTAAAAAAAATAAATAACAATTGTGACTTAAAAGGATGCATCTAAATAGACACTGAGTAATTTTTCCGGTATCATTGCAGGTGAAGTACCTTCATCAAGGCTACTACAGAAGGTGGTATTCAAATCTGGGTCCTTCAAATGGAAGGCAGTAGTTCTAACCACTACGCCACCTTCTAACCTCATATTAGCAACTGAATGTATGTGTATAATAGTAGAAGTGCCAGTAGTAGCAGCAACAGCAGTATAAACTTTTATAAGCATAAAACGGCAGAACAGACTCCTGGCCCTCTACTTGCTTACTGTGTGTCATGCTTGTTAAAGAAAAAAGCATACAGAAATGCAAAAGTCCATTTTCTTATACGGCATATATTAAATCGGACCACCATTAACCTATTTTCCGGTTTACACATACAAGGCGCTACTATAAGCCTGTGTTTGAGTCGAGCCTCTTTGTTGCTTATGAGTTTCTAGTGGAAACTGGAGGAAATAAGTTAACCTAAATGAACTACTCTTAAAATGTTTCCCCTTTTCAGCCAGGTATTTAAAACAATGATTACATAAGCCCTTAAAGAGCAGCCCATCAAATAAAAAATTAGTTTTTAATAGCAGAAAATTATCACTAATTCACAATTTGATCACACTGGTTGGTGAAGTACAAAAAATTAATGAGGAAAAGCAAAAATGAAGCCTAATAAATTGGAGGGGGCAGCAGCAGCTTGTCTGGAAATTATAACTAGGCTGTATGACTGTGAGCGCAACTTGTTTGAGCAGAACTGTTCAGACTGATAAAGCATAATTTGCTCCACAGCACATCAGCTGCCCCACAATGAGGAATTTAGTAACACCAATACAAGGATAATGGGCTGAAAAAAAGCATTAAATGCAGTGTTAAACTGCACTATAATATATTACAATGTAACAAAATACCTTAACTAACGGCAGGTTGTGCATCATAGATAATATAGAACTCATTACAAAACAATTATGTCTTAACACTTTTTACAATAGTTATTCCTCAAAAAAAAAAAGTTGGAAAAAAACCCCCAAAAATTTCACAATTTCATCCAAAAAACAAATGACATATTTTTGTGAGGGTGTGCATCAGCCTGCACCTGCTGCATATTATATAATGGGTATTCTATGTGAATACACCTTTACGAGGGCAACACTATGATGAGGAATGTTGGATCATGGAAAAGGTGAAGGTTAAGTTAATGTACATATGGCTGGTGCAGAAAAGGTAAAATGAACTTGCACTGTTGTATCTTTAAGAGGAGATTTATATGTAAATATCTTGGTCATAAATGGTCACTGGATGATGTCATGCTGTGTTGCTTTCATACCAACGTATGCTAAGCATTTTATATTGTGGTTTTCATTCCACATTGCTTAATAAAGGTTGACTTGTTTTTTATTCTTCTACCACCGACTCCAGAACGCGTCCTTTTAAGATCTTCCACCTCTTCAAGGACACCATACTGGCAATAAACTTGATTTTGTTTCCTACAAATGTGAGTAGATGTTTCATTTACATCGGACCAGCTCATTACACTGACCAGCACTGTGCTGTACCTGTGGGTGTGTGCTATGTTGCACGTTACAAGGTGTATTACAGTGTTTTAGTGATATTTGGAAAAATTGGTTTAAGGGTTTGCAGATGGACTGGGAAGCATCACTATTTTCCTAAAAGAAATAATGGGAATAGCTGTCTTGATTTACAAGTTTGATTTAAGCTGCCTTTTCAGACACCAATTAGATGCGTAAAATTGAGATGACTGTATTTATACATGAACTTTCTCACCTCTTTTTGAAAACATGCCACAATCTGAAATGCATGTTTTCACTCAAAATCAACACTTACTCTATTACCAGGCACTGCAGACCACAAATAAAGCTGACAGCCACTCGTCATTCAATACGTAGAAATAACGTACTGAAGATCATAAAAGCTTTTCTCATCCAGACCATAAGCTGCGCCAGAACTTAATGCATGAAATCAATTCTTGGGGATAAACTGGAAACTGAGAACACACTCTGAAATGCTAAAACTTTTCATTGTGTTAAGTGTTTCCAATTATGTCTTATACTTGACTGATGGGACCTGGTGTGTCCTCCTCTGCAGACAACCCACAAATGATCAAAACCATACATGAGTGGGCAGCAATTACAAGTGTCCCCCTACATGTATGTTTTATGTATGTATGTTGAATGCACACCTGGAAATCAGCTCATAATGCAAAATATCACAAGTCAGAAACAAAATGTGAAAGTATTACTTTCAGAGAGTGGGGAATTATTGGAAACGAGTGCTTTCTAGAGAAGTGTTAGCCACTTTGGGTGTATTACTTGAATAAACTGTTCAACTCTTCTTACTTATTAACACACACACAAAAAAAAAAATCAGTCACATTTGGTCACAGCTCTATATATGGTACTAAATAATTTCACTCATATAAGCAGAAACGCAAGTCAAAGACTCATACCTCAGGGATATCGGTACAGATGAAATCATACACACTTTCATGGATTGACATTCTGAAACATGAATGGGTTGGCTCCTCCAACACTTATACAACCTCTTTTTCTGATTGTCTGCAGTTCGGCAGCCAAAAGGCACTTTTCAGTTCGAACCAAACATGCTGTGCACAAAATAAAAGGCATGATGTGTTAGTAATATTGCGCCATGTATGTGTGTATCTTCTTTGCTCGGGGCGGCAACACTTTTGCAGTCCCCTGTGGTGGCACCATGCCTTCGATTCAGACTGGCCGCTTGGACACTGAACTTCTTTTAGAGTTTGGTCCTTTACCAGAACTCAGTGTTCCCAGCCATATTAAATAGGACTGATCTTGGCTGCTAAGACCAACATCTGAGTGTTAGTTGAGCCCACTTCACATTTAAAATATGTCCGTGCATAGAACATATGCAAAGATGAACTTTTTTTGGAAACAGAAACTATATTATCTATCTACAGTTTTCTCACAATGTGAGGTATGTATACTGAGCTACATATAACTGCTCCGGGGGGGGGGGAAACCTACTGTATAAAAAGGTAAACCATTGTAAGTGACTTGTCACTTTGGAAAGAAGCTTGAGATTAATTAAATAACTGATACCTGTCATTGGTTGAGGCTGTTATAAAAGAATATTGTTCTCCCATATTATGCTAAGCATAATTCAGTTTGTGTACATAGTTAAATGAGTTTGTGTTCTTTAATGTTCATAAATGTTTTCATGAGTGTTTACTCAGTTATGCTAAGCTGGGCGTAGGGATATTAACCTGATTCCTTCAATTTCATGGCAATAACTTTAACCACTACACTACACTACCTGCTGCTCATAATACGTCTATGCAAGCAAACTTGAACGTGTTAGCATGTGGACATGTGACTGGTCATATGGACAGGCACAGTGTGTGTCCCACCTGCAAGGCGCTGTTCAGGAAGCAGCTGTTCTGGCCAGGCTCATTGCTGAGCCCTTTGCTGGGCGCAATGGACGTCATGGTGCGGGGCGTGTATATTGACTGCAGCCCACTGCTACCTGATGCAAAGTAATTCCTCTTCCACGACATGGTCCTGGTCCTGATCCCAGTCCCGTCCTACTTCAAGGTCCAGGCAGAGGCTCTTGTTCCAGCCTGCTGTTCACCACAAAACAGTCAATCCACTGGAAAAACACAAATGGATCATTCTGAGTGAACCAAGCAAAGCGGGTGAGCATGTGATGTTAATAAAAGTAGAAAAGTCGCCCAAAAGCCAGCCTGAAGTCCAACAGGGCCCCCTTGTTGTTATATGATTCCTCCGTGGATCCTATCTGTTGAGGTCCCATTGCAGGGAGGGCAGGTCAAGTTATTCTGCCTCGCCAGTCACCCTCGAAGATGCTGGAGGAACGAATCAGATAGTGGCAGGAGAGAGAATGTATTTCTGGGGTGTGGATCCACAACGGCAACTAGGAAACACGCTCACAGGAAATAGGTGAAGGAATTCACAGAGGCATAAGGAAAGGGTTCTGCTGCTTTCTCACCTTCTCTTCCTCTCCCTCCCTCCCCCTCTAAAGATGTGGGTGAGGGGGGGGCTTGATTCCAGGGCCTTTTCAGTAGTACCCCTATACTTCAATAGCTTTGGCACTCCCTAGTGGAACCCAATACTGGCACGAATTAATTGCTGGCATGTTTGTGTGTTTTGCACGCATGTGATGTGCATATGCATAAGGTCTCTTCTCTTATGAAAATGTCTACCCCAAAAGGTGGTGGATAACCGTTCGTCTTTTCACAATGGGACTGCCTCCCTGCCCGATCGAGACAGGGGTTTTTGTTTGTCTCCTTCTGCAGCTCTGAAAAAGAAAAGAGGAAAGAGCAGAAACACAGCAAATTAATGAAGAGAGTCACTGATCTCCCTGGATGTTTCATTCTCCTGCCCCTGCAATGGACACAAAGGAGAAGGACATTCCAGTAAGGGACCCTAGAAACAGCCAAACCAGATTGAACCTGTACCAGATCTACAGTAACCATTCAGACACTATTTCTCAGGGCTCCACGTCACAATGTGACAGGGGCGAGTAGAATATTAGACACATTTAAACACTAAACTACAGCTTCCAATCTCATGGTCCACATCCGTGCCCATCTCTCAGTTTAATTCAGCTTATTTAGAATTCTTGTATAGTGATTTGTGTAGCTTGCAATTATGCGCTTTTGTAGAGGTGGCGTAGTGATTAGAGCTGTTGAACGAGTTCATGTTACATGGTTTGTTCATTACTAGTGATTTGCAAGTAATACAGCTAAAAATATACCAAACAAAAAATTGTATAAAAATTGGTTAAAATTTTAGTAAACATTTTGTTCACCATCCTTCTGGACAATAAGTCGCTCTGGAGTGTATGTTGCATTGCCTAAAATGCACATACTTAACTAAAAAATAAACAGATAAAGTTATTTCACGGTGTAAGTTGCACCATGACGGTATTTCACCACTGGGACCACAACGCACTGAATATATTCAACAAGCCACACATGTATTAGAAATCTGTAGACCATTTAAAAACATATCTTGCAGCATACACTCAGATGGATACATAACTTTATTCAGTAATAGTTTATCATGTTATTTCAGTGGTTGAAACAACACTAGCATACAGGCCTTGGCATTACTAGTAGATGAACGTAAACAAAGAGCAGCCCAAAAATAAAAACATTTAAATATTATACAGTGTACACTGAGAAATGCAAAAATTACAAACAGGGTGTACCAAGTCCTCGCCAATACTGCTGAAATGCTCAAATTCTTCGTCTTTTGAATCACTGTTAAAAAAGTTCAATGATTTCTGGCAGGAAGTGCATGGGTGCCTATTGCTCATCAGAATCAACCTCCATCTCAGATGTTTTTGAAACTCTTTTGTACTCAACTAAAAAAATTGGTGTAGTCAACACATTACACAATACAGTTGACTGTTTGCAGATTTTTTATTATATATATTACACCAGAATACGTCATGTCAACCCGCGAGGTGAGGGGGAAAAAACCACACTTTATATTCTGGAAATAAGACATATACAAGATTACTATCAAAATGATAAAAGTCATATATATATACGATATATTGGAATGATGGGTCAACAGCATAACAGGACCGTCCTCCACCTATTTGTCCAGTCATTTGAGGATGGATGTCTGACTTCCTGCCTCTCTGTTCCTCAGCTGAGACTAGCTATGTATTTGTGCTAAACTACAGCATAAATGGCTTAATCACTACTGCATTGTAACAGTGAGATATCCAAATGCAACTAGAGCCACTTCAGTCTCTGCAAACTCGTTGAAACACTTCCTTCCAGTGAGTTTGGATAGTTTCAGTTTCTCCTGCTTTGCTGACACAGCAAAAGCCTCCAGAGGGTTTTATAGAGTGACTTTTGCCCAGCAAAGCAATAGTAACACTACTGCATGCAGATAAATACAAATAGCTACAGTCCTTCCTGCATCACTGTATCTCAACAGATTGTTCTAGGTTGCCGTAAGAACAACTTGACTAAAAAACATGAGGAAGGGACACCTTGGCTGCTGCAGGAAGCCTTGGATCTTGAAATCTGCCATTCAATTATTCTTAACAACTCTCCCATCCCCAACCAGCTGTAGACAGTGAACAAGCTGGTTCTGTGTGCTGAAGTGTCCATCTGGGGTACTTGGAGAGGGATTAGAGGACACAGTCCGGTAAATCAAGGCCAATACATGACCGTAGTATCACCAGTATGTGATTGCCTAGATTTGACCACTCCCAGACTAGTGTTCACTAACCTCAGTTACAGACTGCTGGACCTTCAGGATGTCAAGACTAGGTCAACAAAAGCATTACTCATTGAAAATAACTAAATTACCATTGGATAATTACTGAAATGATATTAGTTGTAATGAGAAGGTATATTACAGATAATAACATATTATCAGTGACACTTTCCAAAGCAAATGACTCAAATGTGCAGCAGCAGTCCTTTCTTTGGAATCCAAATCTGCCGCTATCAGGCTGTTACACAATAAAGGCATTATTCAAAGGGGAAGACTTCAGTTTATCAAGTGACAGCAGCTTTGTCTGGCATGGAAATATTGGAAAGCAGCACAAGATAAACAGAAGACAAAACAACAGGCAATCAATTACCCTCCACTGTTGGGAAACCCAACCACATAATATCACAACGCACAAAAACCAGGGTGAATCACAATGAAAAGCTGTCCTTTCGGCAACAACACACATTAACCATGCCAATTACACAAGCGTGGAGTAAAGGAGGAGGCTCTGAGGTGGTCTGTTGTGCAAACAGGATATGTTATCACGCCAGTCCAAGGTGGGTGATGTGGTCGAGTAAACAGGAGCAGTGCCGATGTTTGGCGCAATGGCAGAAAGCGAGGACACTAATAATATATAAACACTGGGCTCACATCCCTCGTCACCAAATGTCAGGACATCGTGGGCGGCCAAGCATAAGCGCTCCTTTCAGCCATGCTGGAGGAAAATCTGCCCACATCAAAAATAAGGCCCTTTTCCAACTTCTTGCTATTCTTTTAATATCCCACTATACAGACAGGGGGCACCAATCACACTGAAGGTGGCAGTAAGTCTGAGGCTCATAACAGGGATCATGTGACAAACATGGTGCTTTCAGGACTGGACTTGTGTGAAGTGCGAAAAGTCTTACAGTATATGCATGTGCTTTATTTTCTAGAATTTTCTGTAATTTTTCG
The DNA here is from genome assembly GCA_900497675.1 of Arapaima gigas. Taxonomy (NCBI): domain Eukaryota; kingdom Metazoa; phylum Chordata; class Actinopteri; order Osteoglossiformes; family Osteoglossidae; genus Arapaima; species Arapaima gigas. Next base: position 463,710 of record UFQX01000174.1, on the reverse strand, counting down.
GCAGGTTCATCTTTTGAAACTGCTTCAGGCTCTATTCTTGGTCCTGAAGTCAAAAATGCACCTATTCCTAGTTTTGTTGCTCATCCATTCCTTAAAATTGCCCTTAAACCAGGAAAATGTAAATGTAAAGAGGGAATCTATTTCCCATTATTTCAAACAGGAAAAAATTATAATCTTTTTCAAACCCCCCCCAAAAAAAACCCCAAACAATTTCACCAAATATCACTAAAATGCAGTAAAACATCTTCAAGGCATTTCAAAATAACAATACATTACATATGAGGAGTTTTTATACACAGTTCAACTGGAAATTTTGTAACAAGTACTTTTCACCTAAAAATCAACAGTTTGATATTTTTTGCATAACCTTATTTCAGGATGAGGCCCAGTACATAATTAGGTTAAAATACATTATATGAGGAACGATAAACCAGAGATAGGTGCCCAGAAAAAATGCATTTATCCACATCTCAGTTTTTTCCCTTGAACTTCATCCTAAAATGAAGGTAAACTCTACACAGGAGACATTCAGCATGTCTCTTTCATTGGGTGGGGAGGATGCAACAGGGGTGGATGTGGCTGGTTACTAAAAAGGAGAGGAAACTATGGCAATTTCTATAACTCTCAGATGATTTTTTTTTTGCATGAAAGAAACTGTCTATGCTTGTTGCAGTAGTGCCACCACACTGAGCCAATGGCAGGCAAAATGCTGGTTGCAGATGTAGCTGCGAACATTTTGTTCCTTGTATCAGTAGCATAAATGTTGCATTGCTGCCCATTTGTAATGGCACATAATGTTGCACAGGGGATTCCCTTTTCAATTAAACTTGCAATTATCTCATGCATTTTTACAAGACTTCTGCTACATTCGTATGACTCAGACATACAGAACAACTCTGCAGCTGTAAGTATCTCCGTTCAGACTCGCTGAGCACAACCATGCTTCTTCAGACATCCTGGTATCCAGAGAAGTAAAACAGCTGTAATGTCATGTTACAACAGAAGATGGAAATAAAAACAAAAGCTGCTGCCAGGAAATTAGTCAGTGCCTATTGCTTCTACATTATTATCTTTAGCATTGACAAAATAAGGCCTTTTGCAAACGGCGTCTCATAACACAGTGATGTCAGCCTGACAGCCAGTGTCGATCTACCTTGTCTGTAGAGGAGCATATGCCACGCGATATCTCGCAACACAAAGTTTTGGTGAAGCCTTCACCACATTCTTGCCTGACATCTTCTCAGACCACCAATGCTGAATGGCAATGCTGAACAACATACGTATCCTGCTGGACCAAAATAAACTAGTAAGCAACCCAACTGCAATTTCAAACTAGGCAAATTGAGTGCCACTGGAAAGACGTAATGAGTGGTGCAGTGGTCATCAAGTGTTGCGCCATTTTTTTCCTACCATCACTGTAAGAAAGACCACAGCAGCCAGAAGACAATCATGTCTGGTATTCCAAGCTCTGCCATCAAGCCTCTCTAACTGTTTGCATCCCCTCCTCATTTCTCCCCACTGCCTTCCTGTAGCTACCTTTTATCAAGTTCAAAATCAGGTTGTTCCAGCACTTGATCACTCACTACACCTCAGTCCAACTGCCATGTTCCTCTACCTCTGGCTCCTTCATCATCTCACTCATAAATGGTCCAAAATCAAAAGTCCAAAGGTTCTAGTTTTTGGCTCAAATGGTGGAATGAGCTCCATCTTTCCCTTAAAAGTACTGAATCCCTGTAAAAACATTCAAGAAGGGTCTCAAAATGGATCTGCTTTGCTCCTGGTCTCCTATCTGCTCCATAAACTTTGTCATACAACTTCTTACAGTCACCTTTGCATTTCCTATCAACTGTATATGCAGTTACTTGTGTAATGTTTAATATAATCAATATGTAATAATATAATGACTGTGCTTCAGTTATGGTCTAAAACTGTTCTAAAATGCAATTTTGTTTAGTTGGAGTTGGAGTTAAGATAAAAATATCTGCTAAATTTACAAATGTATATATAATGTAAAAGTACATGTTACCAGCCATTGTGACCTTGATGCCCTTTACACTGGGCTCACCAGTCTGCCTCCTGGGGGGTCTTTGAGCAGGAAGGAATTTATCATTTTTCCTTGCTGCAGTTACCCCACAGCATGTGATTCCCACTGGTAGCACAAAGGCTGAACACTTCCCCTGTTGCTCCACAAGGGACGGTGGCACTGGGGTTTTGGAGTACACAGGGAAAGGGGGGGGTTTCAGTAATTTTCCATTATGCAAGCAAAGAGCAGACATGTGAGAACCTGGGCGCCGTCCCCACTGCATGGTGCCACCACCAGTCACCATGGAAATGGGCTGAGTGGAGGGAAAAGCACATGGCACAAGAAGAGGCACAGGCCACACCCCCATCCCCCTGGTGTGGCTGCAGGACCAAGCCAGGAAAGTGGTCCTGTTGCAAACATACACATATTTATCATGCACTATTGTTAATTTGAATGTTTTGCAGCATCTCTAGACATTCTACAGAGTTAGTATATTGAGCAATAGAGCAAATACATGGGGCAAGTTTGGGGACACCACTTCCTGTTTGCAGAATAAACCTACTGTTAGCATAATGTGCTTCCTGCATTGCTACTCTGATATGTGAGCCACTCAGGAGCAATAATGCCCCCCCTCAGCCCAAGATCTGGTAGAGCAGCTTTTCATTACAGCAATGAATCAACTCCTATACACCATGTGTCCTGTATAGGGCAATACACTTCCAGCTGAGACAGCAACAGTGTTTACCAGCCCACCTCTGCTTCTCTCTCTCTCTCTCTCTCTCTCTCGCTCTCTCTCTCACACACACACACACACACACACACACACACGTCATAAACTGTTAGCTAATGATTCGAAGAAGCCCCGCAAATTGTTCCCTGGCAGATTTAAGTTATAAAAATCCAAATTTTTTTATAACTGGGGGGGGGTGTGTGCATTGGTGGGATGGCTTGGGATGAGGTCTGAATTGTAGAATGTATGAGATTCCCATCAGATTTTTCATTAAAAACATTGGTGGCTGGTGTGATGCTCGGTATTAAGACAAGTGCCTGAAGATGAGCTTATACATAAAAAACTGCTGGGCTAATCCAACCTATCATCCTCTCAGTATAAATCATATTTATAATATCCTACTAAAAATGCCTTTGGAAAAGATGGATTTTTTTCCAGGTTATTCTTGATACACACAGAGAGAACTAGATATTATTGACAGCAGGGGTGTTAAAATATTCACTGAAAGCCAGTGTATAGATTGCCTTTTTGGTTTGGCAACTTCACTGTATTTAACCTACCACTTCCTCACAATGTCAGAATAATCTAGATTTTTTCTTAGATTAAAAGAATAGGATGACCTGTTGTGGGAAGACTTTCAGAAAATTAAGACATGGCTGACAGTAAAAATATACTCCATGCAGGTATTCCACATAGGGGGGGGGGGGGGGGGTCTCAGCTTCAGAAAGTCTATTTCTCCACATCAGTTCTTCACCATGGACCTCATCAGAGTGAACACAGACAAGGATCCAAAGCATCACCCCTTCAACAAGTCTGGCATTGAAGAACACTGACATCTCTGGAGAAACCAACGCAAGTTACGTGGGCAGATGGCACCTGAATCATGCAACGCTTAAGTGTTTATTTAACCTCAAAAACAGAATGTCGAGTAGCATGGTAGAATGATAAGAACTTCAAAGGTGAGTAACAGTTTTAATCAACATGTGCAACTATAAACATGTAGGATACTAAGAACACAAAATAGCTCAGGCTGCATGTTATCAGGTCAACCCCGATTGGCAGGGGTACAGGTATCATCTGTATACAAACACTGAACAGAGGCTGTCACACTGTTTTCAATTCTCTTACCATGGTGAAGGTACAAATCAGGGGCTCCTGTTTAAATGTATGTTGCTGCTGGTCTGTCCCTCCAACTAGTTACACACTAAGCTGGGGTGTTAGAGGAGTCGTGATGCCAACAGAAACTGAAAGGCTGATAAACTAAGACAGGATACAGTCCATTTACATTGAAAGTGCAAAGAGATTTCATTCCAACCACTGAAGCTTTTTCTGTCAGTCAACCCAGGTATGCAACCTCCTAACACATCTGGTAAAAAGACGTAACAGATTTTATATACCCACGTGATGATAGGAGGGGAAAAGTCCACTGAGAGGATTAGTGCTTATACCCAGCAAGTGAAACAGATGATGAACACTTGCACGCAAACTTCATTTGAAAGGGCTCTTTCTGCTTGTGAGCATTATACAGGGATGCTCAGATTAAACATAAACTCAGGTGGACCTAAATGAGCAGCTTTAGTCAAAATCCTCTGAGTTTCTGTGGAACTTTTTGATGAACCGCAAGTCAAGCCAGGTTTGTGACTCATTTGATGTTTTTTTTTTTCATTTTTTGGTTATTTTTAGGCTGCACTGGCTTCTTAATTGCAGAGATTCATAAATGCAGCACATGGGTGCAATGAGAAAAACAAAGCTACTCCCTAAATTGGTAAAGATGTCAGTGTGAAACTGTACAGCACGAAAGCCAAGTTTCAATTTGTGTAATTTTAAAGCCCAACATGGTTTCTGTAGCACATGTAAGTAAATGTGAATCCTATTCGTGGCAACTGCTGGATCCCCTACTGAGTGTCTGAGTGCCTCCATCTCATAACTATGTGATCCAATAAAAACTGTGAGCACCAGCTAAAAAATTAAAGATCATAATACTGAATGTGCCTTTCTTACAGTCAAATGCAGATGCAGACCAACACTCCAATCAGTTTGTCTGGGCATTTGCCCTTAAGTCTAACAAAACATTCTTCCCACTCATTTACTTAACAATATACTTGTTCAAATGCATCAGCAAAAATTAAGAACAGCTGCTGTGACACTTACCTTATGATTCAAATGTAAATATCAGCTATTTTAGGCACATGATAGGCACCTGATGAGCTCCATTTCACAACAAAATTACACTTATTTCACAGAATGTATGTCAAAAACATGCAATTCATACACAATTTTTTATGTCAAGCAGTGAGGATGAGGGTTAGAGAGTCTAACCCTCTCCAAAACACAACTTTACAAATTCTTTTGAATGGAAGAGAATGTTATAAAGGAGGAAAGTGCTGGAAGATAACACCGAGGGAACAAAAAAGCTGTTTCTTTAGCTTCAATTTCAAGCAGTGCTTTGTTGGATCATGAGCCAACCACAATCATATTCATCTGGAAAGCAGATGATGTCCAAACACAAAGAAGACCCACAGAACCAGGCAGGACCTTTCAGCTCACTTCACATAATCCATTTTTTGGGCCAGCCCTTCTATAAGAGACACATCTGAACAATTTATAGGTTGAGGGTGTTGTATAACTCCTTTGATGTTTAGAGCAAAGGGTAGATTTTAGACATGGTTCTATGTGTAAACGCAAACCACTATAAGTGACTCAAGGATTCTGGACTGCACTGATGGGCTGCTTCTGTGCAAAACATTTTTTTTATTTGTGTTCTGACATGTTTGCAAGTTGTAACCTGTTGAACTGGCTTTATAGATCAGGTTTTACAAAATTTGAATTAATTTTTTCCATTAAGGACTAATCACAAATGATAAAAAGTACATTTTAGTTTCATGCTACTGTTCTATACTTGGTCTTAAAATTATTAAGCAACAGAGAAAAAGGAAAACCTTGAACAAAAGAGCTACAGTAATACTGTGCAGTTACTGGTAGCAGCAGCGATTGGCTATATCTGGTGAAAGTTTATTACAAAGATATGTCAATCTTGACGGATTATCTGGGAACCGCTATGCATTTGTGTGTGACTAGTGGCCAGTTTGTCTTCATGTTGACAAATTAGCCGGGAACTGTCTGTAGGTACACGTCACTAATTTGTGTGTATGTAACTATACAAAAACTTCACTTAGGGTGACAAAATCCATGCACCACATTTCAAGAATGTGCCTTGAAAAACATCTGTGCAAAAAAGAAAAACAAACTGAAAAACAGATTAAGCTTTGTACATATAGAAATAAGCCAACAGGCAGAAGCCATGTGTGGAAAAACTATGTACAACCCATGATTCAGAAGCTTATGGAATCACCTTCAGCAATAATAACTTGAAGTAATCATTTATTTGAGTTTATCAGTTTCTCTTTTTTTGAGGAATCCTGACACACTTCTTTATAACATTCTTTCAGTTCACTGATGTTTGAGGGTATTCATTTATGTTAAGGTTCCACTACAGCATCGCAATGGGATTGACACTTGTGATTAGAATACTTTGGGACAAGGAGGAGTTCATGGATGACTAAAAGACTGCAACATACCCAAGTCCTGTGGCTACAAAACAAGCCCAAATGATCACCTCTCCACTACCATGTTTGATGGTTGGTATAAGGGGTTTGTGGTAATACACTATGTTTAGTTGTTTCCAAACATGGCAATATGCGTTATAGTCTCGTCTGTCCAATAGACATCATTCCAGAATTTTTGTGGTCTGCTCAGATACAACTTTGCAAATCTAACCCATGCTGCCATTTATTTTTTGGAAAGAAATGGTTTTCTCCTAGCTTCTATCGTTGGCATGGTGAAGCATGCTACCCAAAAGCACCAGCCAACCAAACCTGAAAGCACCAACCAAAACGCCCAAAGTTTTGCTTTTATAGAGCTGATGATCAAGCACATTTGATCAGCAGTACCTGGTTGTTAACTACCTTCTTAACTCATTTGAAGGTAGTAAGGGTGTACTTAATTTCTTCCACATAGTTTCTACATTTTGGCTTTAGTTTTTGTTGAATAAATAATAACATTGTGAAATCTGTTACGAGTTTTCTGTTACCTGAGGCCAGAATTGTCTAGTATAAGTTGGAGAGGAACACACATTGTTATGTAAAGCCACTGAATTGAAAGAATGTCTTTTTTCAGATTAATTAAAACCCCCTATATATCATTTAAAAGATCCAAAGATACCAGGCATTTTCCAATCATTTTTCCACCTCTGGCATGATGCAGCTGTGAGAATCACCAACCTTAAAGTGAAAATGCATATTTCTGGCTGTGAACTTGGAGAAGAAGCTGCGATGTAGACTGACTTCAGATACTCTGTTAATCACAAAACACTTTTTCATTAAGACTCCCTTCTTTCCTTTGAAAATCCCTCATTCATTTATTAGACCCAATCAACAGAGCAATCATTCGTATTTCCCTTTAATCAAGGAATTTTGTAATATTTTGTGTGATCAATTCCATACTTGATACACATGTGACTGGACTCAAACTTCTGTTTCCACCCTGTAATTTAGAGGTTACTAACCCGGTAGTTATGAGTTCTAATCCCAAAATGATAACAGCTGTGGTAGAAAGCGAAACCCATATAGCTCCAGTAAATTTCATTCTAAGCAGATCAAACCAAATGGTTTTAAGGTGTGAAACTGTATGGTGTACATTTTAAAGTCTAAAGCAAGTATGTTGTGGCAAATCGTGTCCCTCGGTTCCCAATGGTCAGTGATACCCTTATGAACTCCAAGATAAACCTCCTTCAACAGCACGTCTTGCTCAAGCCTGGGAACCTGGATGCACTCCAAGCGCCGCAGGCTTTAATTTGTGATGCATGCACAGAGATAATTTAATAGCTATATTAGCAGAGACAAGCAGTGTCTTAAACATTTCAGTGGTTGATCAATCAACGTCCGCCTTCACCATGCCTGTAGGAGCAATTATCTTTAAATATGTACCCATATCAGAAAAAATAGGATACTTAGACTTTTCAGCGACAGCCTGCATTGCAATACATGCCAATATGTGGCAAGTCTCAAGATATTAGTCAAAATAAGGAAGTCTAATTTTAAAAGATGCAAAAGGGAATAAAGAACACTTTTCAAACCAACCGATGCTTCAGAATAATACACTTCCACTCCGTGTTTTATGTTTAAAATGACAATAAGTCAGGCTGAAAAACTCCACTTGAACAACATCAGAAAGGCTCTCAAGTACATTTTTACGCAATGGAAGCATCTGTAAAATGACATTACAATGACTTATCCTACTTTATCCAAACTACTGCTGAAACTGGGACGCAACTTCTGTATGGGTGGAGGGAGCAGGTTTGTCACTTGGCCTGCTTCTCTAGAACATGGCAGCAAGACCATTGCTGGTCTTTCTGCTCTTATACCTGAATTGATATCAGTTTTCAGTCCTGTTAACCAGGCAGTCTTTGGCCTAACGTCCACCCAGCTTCATACCCCGGAAACATATGAGTACTGTAAAAGTGGTCATATTTTCTACATTTTTTAGGTCCACAAGTTTTTTTATAACAAGCCTCATTGTCCACAAATAGTGGGATAATAACAGTCTCACAACATGATGGCATAAACCTAAATCTTTTCTATAGCTGTTAGCCATTTGGGAAATCACTTCACACATCTGCTCAGACTAAAGTCAACTTTTGGACTATATTTGACTAAAGTCATCTAATTCTCTGTGTTTTTATCCATGCTTAATTGTATGCCACATTGCAGCTACCAGCCATGCTGTTCAATGGATGGATAAAAATTACTTTCTCAGGATACTGCCACCCACATACAGCGATGAAGCTGACATTTGATGTGCAGTTTCCTAGTTTTTTTCCTAAATTACACAGGCCATGTGCCCAAAATGTCATCACAGATTATTCTGACAAAGGTCACTGCAAGTGTGTGACAATGAGAACCATAGCAAGCAAGAGATCTGAGATACCTTAATGATAACTAAATATGCAAGATGTAACATATGTATCAGTGTTTTCCTCAGATATTACTGCTAGCATATGGGTAAACCAAAGCAAGTATTTCCAGCTATCTGTCAGGTAGGAGCTTTTCAGGAAATACTTTCTCTAATTGCCATTTCCTAAAATGTTGAGTCAAATCAACTGATTCTTCTAAGTAGTAGCAAAAGACAATCATTTGGGGGAAATGAGTACTGGTCTTTTCACGGTCACTACAGTTTTCTGAAAGATCATTAAAAAAAAAAAAAAAACTATCTACATTGTCCTTGTCTCGGCAAGTCAGTGCATTCAAAGGCACCTGCCAGATAGCCTTTTTGCATGATATTAGCTAAGTAAAATAAGTAGTTTAATCCTGTGTTCAAATTTAGACAAATACGTAGATGCAACCCAGGGCCTAAACTTAAAGTCAATTGACACCTTTTTCCCCAGCTCTAGGGGAATTGCACATGGAAGGTCCTGCTGCTGAAGAGTTTGGGGGAACCATGTTTTTTATCACTTGTACCAGATCTAGTCCTAGAGCTTTTCTTCAGCCCCCAGTACACTGACTGAGGAGCAAGCATCCACACAAATTCAAATTGCCCCGTTTCTTTAAACCACACAGCACAAAAGCTGACAAGGACCCGGGGACATCAAATGGCTTCAGGTAGGTTCACTGCTGCATCCCTTAGAGAGGTGACTAAGATGATGTCCAACCAAGACTAGCACCTCTTTTTAATTTCATGGCTTTCCCTTTATAGCTCTTTTCCTGTCCTTAACTTTCAATAGCAGAAAAATTGAGAACACAGTAAGGTGTATCAAATTGGAGCACATTGTTGAAATTTCTGAAGGCTTAACAGCTACTTTTGGCCCTCAGGTGCAGGTTTGCTCAGTGCCCTTGTGTATTCATGTTGCCAATAACCCAGAAATCAACAGAACTTTTTTGGGCTATACAGTAGCATAGGCTGAACTGGGTGTTTACCTCCTGAACAGGGTTATTAAGTTCTTAATGAAATATTTTTCACAGGGAAAAAACTCATCTGCTTGGACCAAAGTTTGCTATGATGGCTATCTTATAAGGGTCATGGGACCAAGTGTGCACACATAGGCAGAATCAAAAAATCAATCACCATTAAAACAAGTTTCTGAACTTCTCCACAGTGGCATGTTAAACCTCTTACTAAATTAAGAGGAAACCTAAAGAGTTTTTAATTTTTTTTAAAGAATTCATCTCCCCCTAAGGGATTAGGTGGAATCTTCAATCTCTCTGCTCATTTCTTTCTGTTTACAGGATTCATTTCCCCCTCCTCATTTTTTGAAGGTAAACAAACGTCTCCTTCTCTCCATCTTGACCTTTCCAACGGAATGTGTTTACGTGTGACGCATAGCAAACTGTGGAATAAACAACGGATGTTGGATTTTCATAGTTCTGTCCTCCAGCAATCGACTCCCATCTATAACAATCATTCTTTTTTCAAAGTCTATAAAAATCACTCAAATACTGCTGTCCTATTTCTGTCCAATTTGAACCAGAACCAAGTTATTTCATTGCCACTGATCCTACTATAAAAAGGTCCTACTATGGTTTTCTGATAGTGTCACATTCCAAAATGATGTCAGAATCAAATGGAGAACCACAGTATATCCTGATGCTCAAGCAGAACCTTCCACTTATGTGTCACTAACAATTTACTGTACAGTTCAAGCAAAACAAAAACAAAATGCAATTACAGTAGAAGCTTTTGGCAGCGTGTGGGTTTATTTAAGGACTTCTTGACCTCTTGAACAAAGTGCGTGATCACATAGACTCATCAATTCTACAAACTCAGCCTAAGGATGTGTGCAACTTTTCTCTAAAATAAAACTCCCAAGAAAAGGGAGACAGAGTGCATGAGGTCAGTCTAGATGAGAGTAGACTAGAGTAGAATGCTGTCACATGAGACCAAGAATCTAATTTTTCTGAAATAGACTTCTTCAACTTCAACAACTTAAACCCATTTTCTTACATTCTTTCCATTTTTCTTAATCACCATTACAAATGAGAATGGTTACACAACATATTAACCTATCAAAAATGGTTTGATTAAGCAAAAATTTTAAAAATTAAAAAAAAAACAAGAAACCACAGTCAAATGAAATAATGAATACGTCAAGTGGGAATCCTTGGGGGAAAAAAATACACTTAATAAACCAAGAGTGACTTGTGACATCAGCTCAGTCTGTCCCACTTTAACTTCTAACCAGTTTTAAACGGCAGTTATTTCCAACACTCGGCCACCCAGCCTGCTGCTGTCTTGATCTCATCTGGTGGAGATTAGAGCTGATGTGTCGGGCATGGCCTGCAGTTGCTCAGGAAATGAAGCAGGGAGCAGGGAAACCTCCCTGCTGGTGTGACACAGGGTGCTCTGCCACCAGCCAGGGAGTCTGTTTGGGCAACTTAAGATGGCAGGGTGAAAACAGAAAGGGCAGTCACCTTCTGAAGGGGGAGGAGGTCAACCATGTGAGGAATTCAACAGAAAGCTTTACACAGTCTCTCGTACACATGAAATATTCTGCAGTTGTAGACTCACACATAAGTGCACCTGATATAATTTGTCCAGTCTGATTCCTTTATCCAAAGCCAGATCTGTAGAAAACCCAGTGTCAGTAGTTCTAAAGAAGAGGACACATAATCTTCTTAAATATTTCACATGAACATCTTTCACACTATCAAATGCAATTTTGTCAGCTAATCAAGGTCACTAACTCTAAGGTCAACCATGAGACACACACACACACCTTTTTCACCACCTGATTTTTTTGCATAGAATGTTGTCTTATTTATGAGGACAATTAGAAACTGCCAACTTTTCAAAGCCTAAGAATCTTTTCCACAGCATGGATATAAGCTGTCTAAGAATCTCTCTCCTAGGACTTAAGGAACCAGCAGGTACACAGTGTAACCAGCTGGGTTCACATGGATTGAAGGATTCTGCATTCTTTCTTTCTGGGACATGAAGTTCCTCTCCTGAGGTCTTTAGCACTGGATTTTTTTTAGCTCAGTCATTAGTTTCTTATGAACATCAACCAAAACTACAACAGATTATCAGCTACCCTTGAAGATTCCACAGGGCTCAAAGGGGTCTGGCTGCCAATCCCAAGCCAAAAAAAGCAATGGGATGCTTGATGACACCATATACTTTCCTCCAGTAACTTACTTATGAGTAACTGTAAAAGAGTTCAGATTTGAGTTCCTCTAAATTTCTGAGCCCCATGCAAACTCTCAGTAACCAAACAGGGGCATCCAGGCAGAATATCACTTTTAAACTATTAGTAAGTCGATTAGCTCTCATAGCCTGGGAGACAACAACAGAGCTCCAAGCAGTGCTACCATTGAGTATGTTAAATCTTTATTGAAAATCAGAAGCCTCCTTGTTGCGTACAAAGAAAGCTTGACCAGTAAGGAAAAAATATATATATTTTCAAGACTTTGTGGTGGACCCATATGATTGTTTTTTTTTAATCACATCTTCCTTTGAAGGCCTTTAACTTTTAGTCTCAGAGAAAGATGAGAAGCAGGTGGGTAAGCTGGATGTCAGGTACCACAATCCGGTGCTGAGTCCTCAGGTGATCTATCCAACATGTTACAATGTAAGCATTTATATTATAGCGTTGCATATCTGTTCAAAACACACCCCACAAGAAGCAGAATGTTTGCTGTGCTTCAGTGGCTTCTCAATAATCTCAGTGCTTATCAAAGTCCATAAAACGCCCTGCCCTCTAAGTGTATTCCATTCCACCTCATAAGAGTAAACTAGAAATAAACATGCATGGAAAAAGGTCTTTCATTTTTAAGTTTTTACATGTTACACTATCCTAGAATGTAAATGTCAGTCCCCTCTCGCCTCCTCTCCCCACACCCGACACCCATCTCTGCAGGTCTTTCTGCATTATAGCTATTTGAAGGAGCCCTCATGATGCTACTTCAGCAGTCAGTGTATTTCAAAATCCATGGATGAAAACCCAGAAAAATCTATTCTATACATCATTCAACATCTGCTACCAGTAAACAAGAGAGAAGATGATGGAGGGAATCAGCAACCATGGGTGGCGATGGAGGAAACCAGTAGCCATGCAGCATTATGATGCAGGGAACCAGTAAATATGTGGGATGATGATGCAGGGAACCAGTAAACATCAGGGATGGTGATTGAGGGAAACGTTACCCGCAAGGAATGGCAATGGAGGGAAACGGTAACCACAAGGGTTGGTGATGGAGGGAATCAGAAACCACAAGGGTTGTTCATGGAGTAAAACAGTAACCACAAGGGATGGCGATGGACAGAACAAACCAAGTTATGATAAGCGACGTCAAGGTGACAGCAAGTTCTGGCTCTATAAATTTCAGTCAAGCAACAATTGAACATCACCAGTGCTAAGTGTGGTTTAATCACAAGCTTCAGTGTAAACACAATGCTACAACTAAACACTGCAGCATACCTACCAGGCTGTGCTGACACACTGCATCACACTCAAAGGTATATGAACAAACTGCACTGGTCAGGATGATGCACTTACTCTCTGCACTGCAATACTTACTCAGGGTGTATTCATTCACTGTACTGTAGTCCTTGCTCTACAGCCATCCATTACATCACAGTGGAGTCAGAGCTGCACACTGAACCCCTACAGAGGTTTTATATCCCTTAGTCGCTTTGTGACTACAGCCAAGTGCAAGCCTTAACCTCAAAATCAAGAGGAAAACACCCCCCACAGACGCAGACAGAGGCAACATCTGCTATTAACATTCTGACTGACATGCCAGCCATCTTAAAATAGCTTTACAATCATGTTGCATAAGAACTAGTGTCTGCAAAAAATAATGAAATCCAATGGAAGGTGAGCAAACTGCCGACCTCATATTTCGTTACTGCTGTCCGGCAGCAGCTGTTGCGCTGGGAGCTCAGCAGGTTTGAGACCACAGTCTGTCAGCCAGTTTGAAGCACACGGTAACAAGGTGTGTCCACGTCTTAATGAAATACACTCTTAGTTAAAAATAAGATAAATAGTGCCTCAGCAGGTAGCTCCTGGACTTTGCATTTAGATGTGGGTTCAGCCTGAGTGAGTGGATGAGTGTGTATGATTGTCCTGCAATGGACATCCCCCAATGGCATCTTATCCAGGGTGTATCCTCCCTAACACCTGATGCCCGGACAGGCACCTGACCCCCATGACTCTGCACTGGCCAAGTGCCTTTTGACGCTGGATGGATGGATAAGCGTATGAATAACATAACATTAGCTCGTTACCTTTCGTTGCCTGGCTCGATGTGTCCTTCACATTCCACAGTGGGCTTCATTTCCCTTCAGAGCATCGCACCAGCACACAGAATTAAAAACTGGACTCGTCTTTTGTTGCGTCAGCATCCACGAGAAGACCGCTTGTCCACAGCTATCAGGTCCTGAAAGCTCGGAGGCTTTGCGCTCGTGCGCGCCGTGCTCGATGTGAAAGAGGGTGACGAGCGGTGAAGCGGGATCTCAATAAAGCGCCTTCGGATATATTTGCACTTTGCATTAAAACACAGCCATTATTTAGCATTAAAATAAGTCAGAGTTGTGTGGGACGGACATGCTCCTGCGCGTCGCGTGCACTCATCAGCCTGACGTCACCCGGGATGCGGCCGCGTGGATCCGAGTCGCGCCCCCCCCCAGCGACCGCGTGCAGTGGAACGTTTGTCACCGCCGGAGACGTGGTGGTGGCGTCTCCAGCACTACGACGCGGAGGCGCGCGTGCTGCGTTCCACGGTCACGTGTACGCCAAACAAAACACCCGATTCTACACACGCGCACGCACAAACAAACAAACAAGCAAGCAAACAAACAAGCAAACAACCGCGCGAGAGAGAAACACCGAAAAGCAAACACACTAATCGGCGGCGGGAAGGAAGATGACCAGCTCGTGCAACAGCGATGATCCAAGCCTGAGAGCATCTGCTCATCCCAGCATCCTCTGCATCCTGTGTGTGTGTGTCCCGCAAGGCTCAGTCTGTCACGGCCAGGGACACAAACGCACATACGCAGACTGCAGCGCGCCCGACCCACAACACTCCATCCAAAACCACATTTCACTACATCATCGCCGCACTGTATGGCGAATATTGCGCACTCACCTCCCGCGTCCAGCCCGCTGCACTGTTACCCCCGTCTGGTCGCTCACTCGAAGCTCCCCCGCAAAAGCGTGAACCCGCAGCATTGCCCCCCAGCGGTGCCGCGGAGACATACACTTATCTCTTACTTTACCCCGTTTTTTACATCTGATCTTTTATTACTATTATTATTATTAGTGCTTCTTCACTGCTTTCGGTTTAATCGCTTTACAGTGCAAACCCTGCCAGGTTCTGCCCCCCATCGACGGATTTCAGCGGCGCAGGAAATTACGGTGTAAATTATTAGAACAATTATTACCTCAACGAGTTCTGCGAATTCATAGTTGCGCAGACTGTTCTTTGACGATTTTAATGTAACAAATCCGAATGAAACCAACGCACTTGGAATCGTGTCTTAAATGAGCTAATATCTGGTCTTATATATTATATTAATGTTGCGTTAATAACATGAAAATAACACGTCTAAAATGTTATGGTAATTTGTATAGATGGGGTTTACATTCATCATGTATTCTGTGTTGCTTAAAGCAGAGCTACTTTAATTCCAGCTCTGTTACATCCATTTAAGTGGTCGTGTCTTCAGTTAACGAGGTCATTTAAATCCTCTTGTGGTGGTTTTAATTAAAAAGAGATGTTTCTGCCAGTGAATCTGAACATGTCATTCACTCAGGTCGCTCAGAGCTCAGGACTGCAAGTTGGCTGAATCCACCACATAAACCCATGTGACTCCTGCTGCCCAGCATCAGAAAGAACATTCCAGAAGATGGGGCAATCATCCCCGCTCCGAATTAAATAAATTGTTACCTGTCTAGAGGTCTGTGTATGTTTTCTCACTTTGACAGGTCAAAGACTGTGAGTATGAACATAGATTTTGCACTAGTGGGGATTAGGGTTAATGGTCATAATAATACGTATATATTAATATATGATTATATATCCTAAAATCCGTACATCATGTAATGCAGAAATACAAAATGTGTCTCCTTGATCAACCAATAGCAACAATAGCAGAAAACTCCATACACCCTAAAGAAAATCCAACACAAGGCTAGACTATAAGGAACATGCTTATCTACGGTTATTCAGGTCAAAGCAGTAACAAAAGTGCAAAATCTGAGACCTTAAGTCAACTCTAAGCCATATGAAGCACATCCCTGCAAGAAAGCCTACGAGAAAAGTCCGGAGGCTAAAACCCAGCCACAGGAGACAAAACACAGGGCATCATTAGGTCAGTTATCTCTATGAGAAAGGACAGCTGGTTATGGGAAAGGACAGCTGGTACCAGGTGGTAGGCCTCAGAAGGGTAGAAGGCCATAAGCCAAATGACCAGAGGCCTGACAAAGTCTGAGAAAGCAGAGATGTGTTAATTTCCACCAGAGTTAGTGAATGGATTAGGGTTAGTGATTGGATTAGTTATCAGGTTAAGGTTAGGTTAGGGTTATTTTTGTTCCCTGTCATCTGACAGCTATGTATCCTTTCACCTGTCTGAATGCTGCAAAACTGTTTGCGCTACTGCTCCATCATAGGCCATGAACCACCAAGACCCTGACCAGGACAAAGCAGTTAATGATGATGGATGGATGGATGGAAGGACGGATGGATAATTTTATTATGCACTTGTCATGAAAAAGCTGTGAAAACCTGTGACAGTGAGTTTTTGTGCACTGTGTTTGACTGTGTGGGGGGGCTTGGTGCAGTGCCATGTAAGTGAATGCCCTGCCACAGGGGTTCATAGAGTCTGGCCTCCACTCTCCACTGCTTTGGCTGCAGCACCGTGGTGTTTCACCTGACAGAGCCGAGAACCCCTCCCAGCACCCCTCAGCCACATGCACTCTCTCAGGGCAGCAGTTAGACATACGGTCCCATGCGCACGCGCGCGCGCACACACACACACACACACACACACACACACAAATGGACAAGTTTATTTAGTGATTAGGGTTAAATACCCATTTTCAAAAGTTACTGACCAAAGCTGTGTAGCAGAACAACTATGATCTTGGATCAGTGGGTTCTGTTGTTAGCTAGTTGCATTGTCTTTTCTGCATTCCCCAAACTGCACAAAAATACACAAAAATGTTAATATATAGATACACATCATTAGAGGCAAACTCTCCCTGTGTGACCTGTGAATCTATGTAGTAGGTCCAGTTTGAATTTATTGCTTAGGGAAACATCTGGTCAGTGGGAACATCCAAGGCAGAGGAGCTGACGTCATGTAGACCCTCAGATGCAGAATTCAGGGTGAGGCACAAAAACATTACTGTATAGTAATTAAAGTACGTGTCCATTTTTATCCTAGTCACCTAAAAAAGTGACGATTGCTTTGAAAGAGGACATTTGTTGAACAAGCCGTGATAAAAGTGAATGATGAAAATTATTTTTACTATTTATTGATGGCCACAACACGTTTCCCGACTGCTAACTGAGAAAGTATGATTATCATGTTACTAACTTTGCCAAAGGACTCCTCAGTTCTTGAGAAGTTCATGCATGGGAGCCATCACTGGTGGAATTTTACCCATTTACAACAGACTTGGGCCTGAAGATGCTTGCTCTTCCTCAGGTCAGTGTGATTGTGTAAGGAATAGTCCAAAAGTGAGGGCCATCCCTCAGAGGTCTTCTTTCTGCACATCAAAGGGGTCAGTGTCTGTCTCCAAGTTGATGCGTCTTGGCTCAGTGCTGCATACCCAGCCAACGGGAGTGCGGTTGAAGGTCGGCCGCAGGCTGATGTCATGGACTGCCACTAGAACCTCGCGCTGCTCAGGTGGAGCCAGTACTGGTGGCTGGAGCACCGTGAATGGCAAGGACTTCTCGGCACCTCCAAATGGCTGGGCTGTCCTGGGGGTACAACAAGGGGACAGAAAGTGGTGCTGTAGTGAGCTGATCAAACCCACGCATCTCCACTGCCTTCTCATGTTAAAGTAATCACAGCTGGAACAGGTTGGGTTTGGAAACCTATCACCATGGCAATGAAGTGGCTTACCTGTTAAAGCTATTGGTCGGGGGTGGATCACGGTGCAGGTGCGGCCCAGGCATTCTCAGTTTCATGGTAGCCAGCAGCTCCTCGTTGCCCCGCATGGCCCGTTCCCATGGCGACACATACATTTTGATATCCTTCTTCTCCAAGGCACCGTCAGCATGTTGCTCACCTGCTGAAGGAGAAATTTTAGTGGGACAGAGCTCTGTTTCGTGAATTAGCCTGCGGAAGTCTGTGGATAGATTGCAACGTCAGACGTCCCAGAATGTCTAGTGATGAGATAACTTCCACTTTCTACACATCTCTGGTAAATCATTTCAGTAAACTTGTATAAAAATGGCTGCAGTCATCAGTGCTACTTCACCCTTCCCTCGTATAACATCATCCCATACTTTGAAAAAACCCCCACATCTGCACCAATTTTTAATTCTACGAGTTTGTTACTCATAGAAGCAGCAGCAGAATTTTTCCCCAGCCATTTCACTTCTGCAACAGGTATTTTATGCCACCTCTACATTGTCTTTTATCCTGCAAAGTATTTAGATGCAATGGTTCTTCTGTAAAAAAAACGTGCTGTATACATTTCCTACATCCTAACAGATTCAGTAGTAAAAATAAAAAAACTGGATAAAAGCGGATAAGAATTTCATTTCTTTATATCATTTAAACAGTTTTCATAGCATAAATATCTTTACACCCTTAAATATCAAAAGAAGATCAGAAATCTTATCTCCTGGGTGTACTTGTCAGCATGATAAAAAAAAAGGAAAAGTAAAGGGAAGTGGAAGAAAAACACAAGTAAAACAGTGCTGCAGGAAACTTAAATGAAATTAGCTTCAATACTGTACTTGTCCCAGAACTTTCCACGTCGGGACCCGAATAAAAACGTTTCTGCTGTGGTTTACAAGTTACAGTCGGAAGATAACACTGTCAGTCCAAAAATCATTCATTGAATCATCAACAGTTCAAGATACCAGTTTGGATAATTATTGGTAGTGATCAATAATGTTTATTACAAATATTAGAAATATGTAGCTGTTATCATTGTGATGCATAAAATGCCTTTTATTTGGTGCGTTTTATTTAAAGTTTGGTGATATACAATGCCTATAAAAAGTTAAAAGCCAAAGCTACACAGAAATGGCTTAGAAGCAACAATATTAACGTCCTAGTGTGGCCAAGGGAGAGTCCACAACTCTGAATTTTTGTTTGGACTTGAAAACAGGTAATAAAATATTTTGTGTTTAACAATAAATTGACATCAGGTTGTAAAGATTTGTTTTCACTTTGACATTTGTCTTTTTCTGATGATCAGTGTAGAAACAGCCTAATGAAATCAGCTGTGATTTAGGGTTGTAAGACAATAAAACAAAATGAAATAGTCCAAGAGGGCTGAATGTTTTTATAGTCACTGTATTTTTCATCCAGGGACCAATTTTTTCCCCACCATAAGGAATAAGGTTAATTCAATTCCCTCACATTGTGACTTCACCGAATGGGCTGATTTTAGGAATAAAATCAACCGACTTAGGTGCCGTATGGGTGTACTGAGAATTACCACACAGTAAGGCCACTGGTATTTCCAAAAGTATCACAAAACGTTTTATGGTAATTTCCTATATTGTATGTAACCATGGTTGTGTTGCCCACCTGTACTTTCCTTGACATCAGTTTTAGACTCATTTATGTTGGCCTGTTCAGGGTGGTTGTTCAGAGGAGACATGTGATTCTTGGAGTTCTGCTAGGGGAGACAAAGTAAAATGAGCAAATGCAAAAGTACAGTATCAAAAATGTGTGAAATGATGCACTGATATTGGTGTTAGAGCCAATAAGGAGCACATTGTCTGTTCTGTTCTTTAAAGATTTTGTCCTTTATTGGCCCCTTCAGCCAAAGGCTTTCACTGAGAACTTGAACCAAACAAAACTTTAGTCATATATCAATTTCCTTGACCACTGCACTGCCTGCCCACTAACCGGACTGAAAAGGTTGACCAAAGATAAATGTTTGGAAAGAAAATAGCTCATCTGGTGATACTCTCACCATGGGATGCTCTCCAAGTGTCTCAGGGTTGTTTTCATATATAAACCTCTCCACTCGTTGCTGCCTTATCTTGAACATCACGGAGCCCCTGTTTTTCAGCAAAGACAGCTCCTCCAGCATCACTTCTTTGGGGGCTTGTATCTTCTTCCCCAGGTCAAATTCAGTAGCTTCCAGGTTCTCCTCCTCTGGGTCTGCCATGAGAAGGACAGTAAAATAAAAAAACTCAAAAGCCACGATCTCTTCATTACAGTTTTAGTGAGTCGAATATGACTGTCTGCAGTCCAGTGTGGACAACTGCCTATCTTAGGCATGGTGATCACTGCAGTGGCAGTGTTCTGCTGCATGGTGAGAATGCACAATGAATTCACGAAGCCTAATAAAGTCAGTCAGTTCTGGGCAAATTATGTTTACCTTTAATTTACAGTTAAAGGGCCTGTCTGATTTTACAGAATGGCTGGTGCCTGCTCCAGAATCACTTACTACATAACATCTCCTCATCTCCCCCCAATTTAACATTGCCCTGTAAACTAAAAGCTGGCTTACATCAGGCTTGGAGACAGGGAGGTGCAGCAATTGTGTCTGGCTGGAAAGCATAAATCACAGTTGGCAGTCCCACCCCCGCAACAAGAGGCCTTGGCTCAATCTGCTCTGAGACTCAAGGCTTGGAGAGCTGGAGGCTGCAACACTGCCGCTTCACGGTGCTGCATTACAGTATGTTCCTGCAGTATGCTCCGCCGTCTGTGTTAGAGGCTCAACTCAAATTCCCACCAGCTGATTGCTGTTTGTAGTGCTCCAGCCACAAATCTGGGGGAGTAACCGCTATTCCCTGGGGGGGCACCATATGCTGTGAAAGCCAGATGACTTAGACACTTCTCCTTTAGAGATGTGTTCTTTAGCAAAATGCTAAAGAACACATCTCACTGAATATAAACAGCTCCTGCTGAAATCAGTTGATTCATATCCGAGTCGATCTGTCTCCATTTTATTCATTATTATTTGTTTGTTATTTGATGCTTTTCTCAACAGTGAGAAGTGAGCTTACACTGATTTTGCATTTATACCTCTAGGTCATTTTAATTTTAACAATTCAGGATAAGTATCTTCCTCAGAGGTACAACAGCAGGAGATGGGATTTCAATCTGGGTGTCAATGGCTGGGAAGTGACAACCCTAATCACTAAGCTACTTGTTACCCCTGCCCAACTTTTTCAACCCAGGCAAAGAGCACCACCCAGGATAGATGACATTCCTGACAGTCTACTACAAGTCCTGGCTTTGCTCAGTGCTACAGGAGCTGACGATGATGTGTTTTGACAGGTTTTGTTTTGTCAGCTCCTGCACAGTTCAAAATCTTGTACACCTGAAGATTAACAGGAGGAACCCAGGCGATCTGCCTTGCTTTAGGATGCAGTGACCATACTCGAGAGTTTCTTTTTTACATCCCGTCCACGGCTTTAGCTGTATAGGTATATGCCTCCTCGGTCAGGAGGCCGGCGATGAGGACGATCCTGACCGCTGCAGGTCAGTGTTCCATCATTCAAGAAGACAATGGCATCTTTTGACTGAAATTTGTGAAGCATGGGAAGTATGGGGTCCTAGCCAAGGTCACAGCCAAAGGAATAATACGTAGTGGTGTATGCGCTGTAAAACTGAGCGTGCTGCTGGCTCCTGCGTTTCTCATAATGAGTCATGAAACAGCTTAACAACTCATGTAATTGGTGTGCTTAAAAAAACACTGATCTCTAGAATGATGTCTTCCAGCATGATCTAGTTCTGTGACTGTTATTTATGTTCATCTTGCAAACATTGCCATCCCCATCTAGACAGATGGTTTCCGCAGACAATTTTCGAACCAGCTTATAAAGGACAGTGCCTCCTATTGTTGTAAAACAAAAAAATATAATTCACTTCTATGTGTAATGTTTAAGGCGATGATTTCATTTTGAAGCCCTTATTTAGACCAGCTCTGTTTTAAACAGATTAATTTTCCCCAGTAAAAACTCAATATCACACTTTCAAGAAAAATGTGTTGCTGTTGCTTTGTGGCTTTGGCTTACATCCCCGACAACTTTGATCTAAAGCCGAATTTTTTTCCTGGAAAGATGTAGGTTATGTCTCATGCTCAAGGGTACTACAGCAGGGTTCTTCCTAAGCCTTGAAAGAACAGAAGATGTAATGATGTATAAGGGTTTCTTTGTTTGATATATGCATAATTCAAACTACAGTGTGTAAAAACAAATTTTGTGACATGGCTATTTTGTGTGATACATACTAAAGTTTCCTTTAGTAGATACTAGTTAGTTATCCTGCATTGCCTGGGTCAGAAAAGTTCAGCAGTGGAAAGATAAAAAGTAGTAATGCATCATATAATCACGCAAGTGTTTTGCCATTGAAGTGGTTGTATTTAGCACCCAAGTATTGTTAAGTACTGTTTGTGCAGTCGGATAGGCACACACCACAGAGTGATACATCCACCGGTCATAAACAAGCAGAAAGGGAAATCAATAAAATATCTGTCACCAAACTACACTACTCTTACATCACAGCCCGTGTTCAGCCCTGTGCGTGTG
Organism: Arapaima gigas; assembly: GCA_900497675.1. Taxonomy (NCBI): domain Eukaryota; kingdom Metazoa; phylum Chordata; class Actinopteri; order Osteoglossiformes; family Osteoglossidae; genus Arapaima; species Arapaima gigas. The sequence continues at coordinate 441,233 of UFQX01000174.1, read as the reverse complement.
TGCCATGTATAATTTCTTATTAATTTTCATCTGTTCACAACAGTTACTGGCGCCTCTGGTCGAAAATGAGGATGGCACTGAAAGCAACACGCACGGGCTGTAGTGACCTGCAGACAGTAATAACAATTTATATATCACAAAGTTTTATTACCTTTAATCTTGTTGAATTTAGTGCCCTTATGTGTGTGTGTGTGTGTGTGTGTGTGTGTGTGTGTGTGTGTGTCTTTACGTGTTTTCTGCATGTGATGTGACTATGGGCTGCATGCGACATCACTACGCCTGCTTGTCCATTCCTTGGTAGAGAATGAATTTTAACTTCAACTTCAAAATAGTTAGTAGCCTTTTTGGAGTTTAATGAACCTGACCTGAATGGGCAAAAACTTTGCTTAGTGTGAGAGGTGCCTGTGTGACAAATTTCAAGTGTGTGGCTTGAAAAACAAAGTCCTGCAAAAAGAACAAATAAACAAATTTACAGACAATCTAAGACTCAGATATAAAGATTATAAATTCCCTCTGAACAGTTGTTGCACACATATAAATCCCAAGACAAACAGCACAGCCTAGTTTCTGAGGTGGCATCCTAGGATGTAACAACTTCAGAAATTAAATGAAGTAATAACTTCCTGGCAATGCAGTCAAGTGCTGAGCTGTGAGGGAGTAGCACCAAATGGAAACTTCTGTGTGAATATCCATGTGTACAGAGGGTAGTAGGTCAGACAACATCTCTAGAACATGGGTTGCTTGAGAATGCCCAATGCATGTCCAGTACTGAAGACATTCTCAGGAAGACTGAAGCATCACATAAGTACAGTACTACTGAAGTTTTTTGGCATCTCTTCCAGGGAAGAAGAGCTGTAGTACTGCAAAATGTGAGAATGTTTGGAAAACAGTTGTTAATCTTTCATAGATCCAGCTGTATGATCACAAAAAAGTGACGTGGCCCTATTCTTATTCACTCGAACGGGTTTTTTTAAACTCAGGACAAGACAGTGAGTCCCAGTGCAGATTTTAGATCAGAGAAATGCATGCTGGATATGGGATTACATTTGGCTAGTAGTTTGGACCTCCTGGGAGGATTTACACCCCTGCTCAGCTTTGGGTGCTCTGGAATGTCAAATCTTACATTTAAGAAAGATTAGAAAGAGGGTGTCGTACCATCCTGCACGATGTTGGAGAAGTCTGTGATGAGCCTGGTGGTCTTCTTCATGGTGCTGGATCCTGGAAATGCTGACAGGAGCATGTGTGGGTTCTAACAAAAGAACATGAGCATGAAGAACTAAGGCAACCACTCAATCCAGACAGGACTGACATCTTGTACTTCATCACAACCTCAGCAATGCCAGCAGCCCTGAGTTACACAGTAGGGTTATGCAGACTGCTCTCTTGGTGCATGTGGTGGGAACTGTCTACTGCGAGTCCAAAATAGCAACCGAAACACCTGACTACCAGCTCAGAGCTCCAGTCATCAGCTCAGGGACTCCTCAATGCTTCACGTTGATAAATGATGTTTGTGATGTACTTTTCAACTGAGTAGCAAAATCTTGAGTGAAAAATGGAGGAAATGGAGCAAACTTAAGAACCACCAGTTTATTGAAAGTTAATGGGAAATGATCAACTTTATTAATGGGCACACAACTAACTGTTTTGACTTAGATGTACCACTACCACCCGAAGATTCTGTGGCCCAACAACCTTCAGACTTTACTACACAGTGTGAAGCACCTCTGTAAGGTTTAGTGCTGGACAGTGGGTCTATCCACTGTACAAGGAAGTGTACTGTAAAACCAACACCAGCCTTTTCGCCAGCACTCCTGGCTCTGGTTACACGTAGATATTCCTGTACAAGAAAGCCTATAAAAAGCTCCAACAGACTGCTTCATTGGACGGTCAGCAAATTTCAAAACGTGTCCCACACATCAGGACTCCCGCACGAAAAAAAAAGCATTCATTTTCCTTCATAACAAGGTTCGTCACTAACACGACAGAAAGAGCAAAAATCTTTGGAAAATGAAATTCTGAAAGACACATTACGATGTGTGAACTTACTTTCAGTTCCCCCCCAAGAATTCATTAAGCTCACTTACTGATCTGCCACTGAAATTAAAACATCTGCATTGTTCATCTTCAGTCAAGTTCCACAAAATGAACTTGCAACAAAACTGTAGACATGCAAGATTTTTTTCTAAGCCCTGATCCTTCTGCAAATCACTATATATTTGGAAAATTACTGTTATTATTGTAAATTTTCACTTTAGTGGAAATCCAACCCATTTGCTTTTTCTCTTAACCTCAGTGTCTTGGTGAGAAGGACTAATTGATATATATGACTGACTGTAATTTTATGTGATATTGTATAACTGTTGGCTTTGTCATCAGTACAATTTTGAGGGCTAGAAGTAGTATCTCAAGATAGCAGGAGCTGCAGTACCTGTAACTAGCAAGGAGAACACTCCTCTTTCTGTACTTACCAAATTCTGGGAGTCCCTAAAAAGGAGAAAGACAGATGTGTGAATTAATCCCGTTTAAGGTTTGCCGATCATAAGTTCTTCCTGATCTATGGCTTACCAACTCATCCCAATGTGTGTTCAAAGGAAGAATGGATGGTATTTCTTCAGGGTGGAGCATAGTTTTTGTGGGTTGGTGGGTGGTCTTCTGCACAGAAACTGCTGAGACCAGCTGTAGATAACGATACCTCCTTGTCGATTGGTACCATCCCTATATATAGAGTGTCCAGGAGCAAGGTGTTTGAGGAAAGTTAGAGCTACATGGAAAACGGGGAGATGGGAAAGTCCAGTGCATGACAGGTGGCCTCCTGGGCCCTTTCACCTTTCAGTATTTGTAACCTCTAAGTGGGATTTTCACCTGGTTTGCTGTGGGGGTCATCAGTCTGTTTCAGTTGTCATTGTCTTTCTCCAAGAGGTTCTGAAATCTTCATCTGGAATTTTTCAGACAGAAATGTGGAGGACTCATCTCCAACTGTTCCCAACCTGGCCTTGACTTCCCACTTTAAACATCCCTTTTTCACTCAGCTGGGTTTTTACTGCCTGATTCTAACTGACAACTGATCGTATGGAGTAAAAAGGACCTGCGACAAGCAACAAGTCAGCCATGTTCTGTCCCTGCTGGGCAGGACCTGTTCATTTTTGTTGACGATTCAAAATGCTTCTCCTCTGCTATCATAAACAAACAGATTTTAGAAGCATCTGCAGCAGATGGTGGGAAAAGGGCAGCACATGATGGCTTACATTTATTCAATTAAATGCCACTTTTCTCCAAAGCAGCTTACAATGATTTACCCCTTTTATTCAGCGGGTAATTCTTACTGTGCCAGTTCAGTGTGAGTACCTCAGTCAAGGGTATTGCAGCCAAAGGCAGGATTCAGACATGGGTCCTTCACACCCAAAGGGCATGGATCTAACCACCATGCCATCTGCCATCCCTAATGTTTGGTAACGGGAGCAAACTTGAAACCGAGCCTTTAAAGACGGAAAGGTCAGCAGAAGACCTTATGTGTTCATTAGGCAGATTAAAAAGGAAACGTCTGAAAAAGTGGTAGAGCTCGCATTTATGCATCCACTTTTGAATACTGTAATGCTAAGTTTTAAAGTCAGTTTAGCACATCTACAATATGAAGATGAGCTTAACTGAGTAAATGCGTTGTGGAAAAACTGACATACAGTTAGGTAGGCGAAAGGTGTCCACAAGACTACAGTTCAAGACAGAGTGAAAGCCATTCCCACGTCTATAGTCATAAGCATCTAAACGTTTATGCTGAGGGTTCAGCTTGGGTCAGTAATATCTTTCTGACTTCTCTTTTCCTATCTGCTATGAACACACAATTTTGTTGTATTGTAAAAACAATAAATTAACATTTATTTCATGTATTAGGAAACATATTTTCACCCTCACGTATGCAAATTTAAAATGTGCTGTCTTCCTGTATACAGTGATGGGACAGTCATATCTGCTGATATAGTCACAGTTTTCTTCAGTGGATGAGGTAAATGTCACTGTGTTCACTTGAATTTAATGTGAGCTTTTTTGTTTTAAATGACAGAAGAGACTTTTGTTCATTACTCTCATCATAGGGAACATACTTACCAACGTCCAGAGCTCCACCTTGTGGTTAGTTTGAGAGGTTGCAGGAGGCGCCGCAATTCTGCAACTATTGCCTTCAGTGACATATGAACCTTGAGCTGCTTCCATGAAATACTCAGCTGTACTAATGGGCAAAGTGTGAAATTGTACGGCATTAATGGCTGACTATGTGTTGTTTTCTTTGGTTCTTCTGGTGGATTGTGGCTCCGTGGAGTAAGTTACAAGAAATACATACAGCGTTACAAAACAAATATGTTTCTGCATGGTTCCGGCTCAGACAATTACCGCCTTGAATGGAAAAGATTAACAGTGCAACCCATGAAACCACAATGAGCGAAAGGCATTCACTGACTGCAGTTTATTCAGACATTCCAGTCTACTGTATTTTCTCCCGCTTACAGCACAGACACAATATACACATATAATGCAAACAGCCATGTCTTAAATCCAAGGGTTTCACTAAAGAGATACAACAGTCAGGGTATTTAATGATGTTTGTCTTAATCACACAGCAGTGAAGCTCTGCCTACATGTATCTACATCCATACAGACCAGACCGTCTATCACACAGCTCAACGGTCATTGCTAAAACAAGGCCCTTAGGTACATCTGGCAACACTAGAAAAGTGGAATTCTGCACAACTGTTCTGCTGACATCCATGAGCTCCTCTCGTGAGGTTGTCCTCAAGGGTTTGCCTTTCATGTGCCGTGCTGGTCCTTAATGATTCCTCTGCATGACATTGTGTGTCTGGCCAACTTTTGGAGCAAAGTGACCTTCATGCTATCCTCAAATTCCAACCTGATCTATGTACTCCTGTATGACGTGCATGTTGCAGTAATAAATTGTTCTGTTTTGCGTATGAAATACCTACACGCTATGCTGGTGTATTTACTAATTCAGTTGCACAGACACACGTCAGCAGAATGTCCAAAGAGACACTGTAGTCAGCAACCATGGCCTTTGGGCCTTTGAGGCCTTTACTCTTCAAGAGCAGGATTTTGGATCAATGGAACTGAAGCAAGGGACTTGGGCTACATTGGCTGTGCCACACACGCTGTGTTCCCTTGTGTCTGGAAGCAGATGTGGTCTATACCCCCAACCTCAACGTGAAGATATTCTCTTGCTCCTTTTGTCTTCTTGCACTCTAGTTCCCTACGACTCTACCGTTTCCAATCACACATTCTTTGCCTTTTCCATGGTTCGCAAAATACTCCTCTGTTCTGCTTATACAGCTTTCCTAAACACACACACTCCACACTGCAGACAGGTACAGATCACGTGTATGTGTGAAAAACACAGCACCCTGTCTGTTTACTTCCACAGTCTGGCCTTTTTACCAAGGCACCTACCTATATACTGCATTATCACATCCTTTTTCTGTATTTTGGAAACTGGAAACAATAACCAGTTTGATGCAAATTAAAGACCCAAACGGAGCCTTTTTATTGCACCTTTGTGTCAGGTACTTCTGAACCGCACCTGCAACTATCTGTTGCTATTAATGTACAAACAGTAAAACCTTAAATAAGCACAAGGTTAAATAGAAAAAATAACAAAATGTAGTTCCAGCAAAACACATGTGGGCCAGAACATGAAGCATTTTGTTATCTCTGGATGAATATAACTGTAAAGGATAATCTCTAATGTGGTATTCTGATATTGTTGCTCTCATGTTTTCCTTCCTTCTGCCGGCAATTTGGAAACGACACATTCAGACATCCATCGGATGCCTCTCATCACGAAGACGTGAAAAAATATACATTTGATTTCAACGCTGTCAGTATCAATAGACCTGCACAGTTTTCCATTCCATTAACACTATACACAATATATTCCGTGTGGGGGAGTAAAATCAGGCTGAGCTACTGAGCAAAGGCCTGCAGTCCATCCAGTTCATGAATCTGTTCACTTTGCGTTTTCTGTCTGTCATTTGCAAATCCTATACGCTGGGGGAAACACTCCTGTCTATGGCACAGCATTTTGGCTCTTCCTCTAAACAGAGATATATCCGGAGCTGAAGTCGTATGTACTCTTGATCTCACTTTCATTGTTCAGTTCACCGTGGATTTACAGGACTGTGGGCTGGATGTCATAATTCCAAGTGATGCACTGTGGCTTTTGTTTTGCCTTCTGCCGAAACAAAATAGCTACAGTTATCCTACAGTTAATGATAATAATAAATGATTAATGCTACAGACCAGCAAAACAGGTTAGTGCAGAATCCAACTGAAGGGCAAAATAACGTTGATATCACAAAAATGTGTAATTCCATTAGCATCACCACTGCTTTTAAACAAGCGTGACAAAGGAGACTAAAGGAAAAGCTTCTAAACGCTAAACACTCTCCATACTAGTTTCTTCTTGCTACCTTCTCAAACCATTTTCATGCTCTAATGATAAACAAAAAATCATTTCAAGTGCCATGAATTATGAAACAGCTTCAGGCATCGTTCACCATCATGTTCTCACATAATAATTAAATGGTGTTTATTACATAAGAACGCTGTATTTTGCATGTGTTCCGTACAGTGTACTACATTATCTAATGTTTAAGATGATTTACTTAATGCCAGAAACTGTCGCGTTTACAAGCTACTTGATCTCCACTAACATTCGGTAAAATATTATTCCACAGAGGTGGATATGGCAGCTGATGGACAAGAGCTGGGAAAGAGAAACTTGTTCCACAGGAGGAAGGTGGGGAATCTCCCAGCCTCCTTTCAACAAAGCTTGGATCCTGGTCTCCATATGTTTGCCTGGATGCCCATTCTGGAGGCACTGTAGTTGGGCCTGGGTGCCCGAGTAGACACAGCTGCAGGGCTGAGCTCTGGGGCACTCCTGAACTGTTTGGTGCCCTGGAACCCTGCGTAGGTAGGACCCTTGGTCAGATTAGGAGCAGACTCCAGAATTGAAGCAGCAGAGATCTTGGGCAGCTCTGGCAGATCTGAAATATTGATTTGTGCAGGGGCAGGAGGAGAGAAGCAAGGGGTCCTGACTGGGCCTTCATCATTGTGCCAAAATGCCTCCCCCAAGGTTGTGGCAGAGCGGGGTGCAATGGTGGTGGGTGTTAAAGTAGGCCCTGACATGGGCGTGGGTGTCGAGAAACGCTTGACCTCGTAGACACGGGCTGCTTTGACAGGCACTTGTTTGGGCGAGGTCAAGGTTCCGCCTGCTGCTTGCCCCCTCTGGTGCTGAGGAACCCCACTTCCATAGCCAAAGAGTGATGAGTTCAGCTGGTAGGGCTGGTGGCTCAAGACATCCATGGCTTTTATTCCTTGTTTTGGTGAGTCTCCCTTCCTTCTAGCTCGGGCAGCTTCAGCAGCCTTCGTCCCACGCTGTGCTGTGGGAGGGCATGATGGAGACAACAGGGGGTTGTAGTTAATAGGAGGAGGAGCACGAATGTTTGGAGAGTACTTCCAGTGTGCAGGGAGGGAGGGGGAGGGAGAGGGCAGACGTGGTTCCCCAGGAGACATGGGATGTGCAGGCTGTGCAGCTGCACTGTCCACCACGTATTTGTCCATGCGGCTCTGTCTGCGTGCAAACAGCTCAGCACCCTTCCCCCCCATCTGAGGGACCAGAGGAGTCTCCGGCGCTACATGTGGCTTGGGAGCAACTGGTGGTGGTTGGAGCTTGCTCCTTTGTGCTTGCATAAAATTGCAGGCTTCTGCCCCCAGATTGAGGAGGTCTTCCTCTGCCCCAGACTCAAAGCTCATGTCCTGGCATCGTCCATCCAGGTTCTGGACCAGTGACAGCAACTCAGGGTTAGGGGAACTGGTCTTCTTCTCCTCTGGGGGCTTGAACATGGGCTTTTTGGAGCCACGCCGACGAGCCTCCTGCAGGATGCCAGTGCGGGCAGCCGGCACGGAAATCCGCTGCTCTCGAGAGGCCAGGGCTTCTGTAGGAACAGCTGTAGGGTTTTGCTGCTTTGGTTGGGATGCTGTGACTGGAGTTAAATGAGTGGTGGCCACTTTATTGCATGGACTGCAAGATACATTTTGGGCTGACTGTGATGAGTTCACAATGAGTGATGAGAGACTTGAAGGATAAGTGGATGCATTTGTAGAGAAAGGAGTGGAGGATATAGTGGAAGGAGAAAAGGGGGTGATTGGAGAAGAGAAGGAAATGCTGGGCATGGTAGGTGGAGAGCAGGGTGTGGCAGGTGTGGAGAAAGTAGAAGCAGGCATTGTAGGTGGAGAATAGGGCATGGCTGGAGAAGAGAAGGGAATGCTGGGCATGGTAGGTGGAGAGCAGGGCGTGGCAGGTGTGGAGAAAGTAGAAGCAGGCATTGTAGGTGGAGAATAGGGCATGGCTGGAGAAGAGAAGGGAATGCTGGGCATGGTAGGTGGAGAGCAGGGTGTGGCAGGTGTGGAGAAAGTAGAAGCAGGCATTGTAGGTGGAGAATAGGGCATGGCTGGAGAAGAGAAGGGAATGCTGGGCATGGTAGGTGGAGAATAGGGCATGGCTGGAGAAGAGAAGGGAATGCTGGGCATGGTAGGTGGAGAGTAGGGCATGGCAGATATGGAGAAAGTAGAGGTAGGCATTGTAGGTGGAGAACAGGGCTTGGCTGGGGGAGAGAAGGGAATGGAAGGCATGGCAGGTGAACAGTATGATGTGGTTGGGGGAGAGAACGTTGCCGCTGGTGTGGAAGTCGGTGAGAAGGCCACGGATGTTGCAGCAGCTCCAGAGGGTGGGGCAGAGAACATGTTTTTCGGTTTATTGAAAGTGGACGATCTGGCTGGGATGTACAGGGAGGTCACTGAAACAGCTCGCTTTACATCACCCTTCGAGGCAGAAGAGGTGGAAGAGGGTGGTGCTTTGGCCATCTCTGACATGGGCTGGGGAACAACATTCTTGGCACCATTTGGCCGGAAAATAACTGGTGCAGTGGAAGCACGGTGGCTGACAAAACCAGGTGTAAATGGTCTAGCAGTCCTGTTCTGCACCGAACCTGAAGGCAGCTCCACCGTTTGGGTCGGAGTCAGTAGTTCTTGGCACGTTGACGCTGCTCCCATGACTCCAGTGGAACCAAACTCTCCATTCACCAAACCTAAGTCCATGGATGTGATGGGTGTGACAGGAGTGACCTGTATAATAGGGGTGATGTGGGTAGTGGATGTGGGAAGCTCCTTGGGGTAAAAGGGCTGCTCAGGCACAACTCCTGCCATGTTAGCATGCTTCTCTGCCCTCTTCCTCTGTTGCTCAAAGAGCTGGGCACCTTTCCCCGTGGTGGCACTCAGGACCTGACTGTCTGCCTCTACATCTTGGCCATGGGTCTTTCTCTCGAGAACATCCAGGTAATCGCTGTCCCAGGCAGAGTCTGGGGCAGAGGTAAAGCCATCCTCATCTATCTCAGACTCACTGCAAGGGAAGATTCCATCTTCCTCCTCTTCTTCATCTGTGCTCCTTTGCAGGTCACCATTGACACTGCCAAAACAGGTAAGAGTGTACTTCTTTGCACGCTGGCGCCGCTTCTTAAACATGAGCACACCCTTAGAATGGGGGTTGGGTGCATCTGTCAGCAAAGAGGCAATAGTGCGGCACTTGCTGCGCGCCTCCTTCACTTGCTTCTCCTGGACGCTCTCACCGCGATGAAGCTCTGCAGGACCAGAAGGGAAGGAATCAGAGGTCAGAAGTTTACAGTCTATTCCCATTTCTAGTTATGGAAACATCACGTTCCTTCTGATGCTTGCTTCTTAATGGGACACTTCTCTACCATTTCCTTCATGTCAAGGTTGCAAATTAACATCTAGATTTTCTCCACAATAATAACATCTATTAATTAATCTTTTTTGTTGTGTGTTTTGTATAATATTCCAGAGTTTCATCTTTTGAATTTGTATTGAGTTTTTTTATTTAAACCCCACGTTTCATTTCAAGAAAACTACCAAGTTCATAAATACACAGATAAAATATGAGATAAATATCAAGTGAAGCTGAAGATATTGATTTCTCTATACTCGCCTGTTCTGTTCCACTGGAATTATAGAAAAGGAACATGACCTTAGAGGGGTGAGGGTGTGGGTAAATTGTCAAGAATGATCACAGCTTGGTAAAGACATTTTTATCACTCACACTAACCAGAGCTGACCTTTAAACCAGAGAGCTCTATGACCTCAGGGGCTAAAAGCAGTCTGAACATTTTTTAACAAGCATCCCTTTTATCCCACCTGCTTGTCACCCAAACGATACGGCCACATGATAAAACCCAAAGACATTGTGAGGGCTGAGCTTCCGTGTGCCGCGTGAGACATGTAACGGTTGCATCATCAACTCTCAACAGGATTGTAATAAACACTTTCTATCCAACTGAACATCATCCTGAACAAACAGAACATTAAAGCGTGTCCTCAACCTTGTCCCCCCACCTAGTCCTCAAAGTGAACTGCGCTGAAGAAAAATTCGGATCGGCCATGCTCAAGACTTTGCAAATGTCTATAAAACTAAGACCCCTTATTCATAGTAAAAGATTCTGTACATTTCATACTGAGCTGAGTCACACAGTATCAACCCCTCACCACGGGTCAAGACAATAGCCATTGCTTTGTGTCTGAGATTCCTTGTGCACACAACATTGCCAGCTGTATCAATGTGATGATTGTGTCATCTGGAACGGCTTTGGATGACACCACTTGAGGTCACAGTAGTGATGCATGTTACTCGTACCACATAAATGCATCCTGATGTTCGTGGCCAACAGGTTTGGTGGAATCACCCAGTCTCTCTCTCTCTCTCTCTCTCTCTCTCACCCTTCCCTGTCTTTCACAGCTTTTGACAGTCAACACATTCCAATGACCTTGGTATATGATTTGTCCTGCCCCTCTGTTTGAAGATCTTGTGAGACCAGAATAGGTCCACTGTGCACAAATTCCAGGTACAACAAGCATAAGTCTGCTGAGTAGTTACTGACCATTTCAAAAGGACAGGTTCAGTGTAGCAAGCAGTGTTCACGATGATGGACTGAAAGCTCCAAAATCTCACTGTATGGGTCTCCCACACACTTGCCATTTAAATCTTACAACTTTCAAAGGGGCCACCACAGCCCCCATCAGAAGCAAACCTCACAGAAGGCACTATGGCTTGACCATCCATACATTCATAGCCTCCATCGAACGCTCCAGTCAAAGTTTATTTACACCTTTCTCCTCTCACCATTTGCAAAGTTGCTCATGACCATTTTGAATGTGCCACACTGGTATCCATCACTAAAACTAATGTCTTCATCATTGTTATTTTATTTGAAGAATCTGGGTGTCACCACAGATTTCTGTATTCTGCCTTTGATCTCACCAACATAGATCTATTACACTTGCTCACCTGTACAGCCAAACCTATGCATTTATGATCATGCTTGAATTCTTTCACTAATTTCAACAAATAGGGGGAGCAGGTGCTGTTGCGGTTAGAGGAAATGCCATATAACTGAGAGATTTAGGTTTGAATCTCACCTCCTGCTGCAGTAACCTTGACCAAGATACTTACTCTGAATTAATGCAGTAAAAATTACCCTGTAGTGTAAATGGGTAAATCATTGGAAGTGGCCCAATACAGAAGTCTCACAATGTCACCTTGGAGAAATGCATCAGATATATGACTGAAATAAGGAAGTAAAACAAGGAGTGTATGGTAATTCACCGTTTCAACGTCTGCAGAACACAATTATTTTTTACCATAGTCAACAGCAAGTACTAATAGTCAAGTTCAAAAATGTCACGAGAACCTTCCTCAGCAACAGGTTCCCAAGGCCTGCACTCACACAACCCCCAGCTGAGTAGGTGAGACCCCACCAGCTGACCAAGGCAAGGCAAGCAAAGCAGAGCGCTGGGACTCACCTGCATATACGGTGTGCCCTGCATCAGCATTCCTCGCAAAAGGCAGGTCACTTGGCATGTTGGGAAAAAACCTTCCTCACTCTCCACACAGGACCATCTGCCAGCTCTGAGTTCAGTGCAACTGGTGGACTTCCTTGGTCCACCTCGCCCCCTTTCCAAATAACTGCCTGTAAGCCCTAAATAATTCACCTGTGTCTCCCCAGCCTTTTAAAGCCCTTTTGTCTAACCACAGGATTCCATGAGCCCCCCCCAAAAGAAACACATTAGCTCACTTAACACTATTTATAACCATGTGGTCACTGATGGACAGAGTCCACCTGTCTGTCCCACCTCAGACGGGAGGGTTAAGTGGGTCAGGGGTCTAAATCTTTTGCCCATCGTTTCTGTCCATGTAATCCCACTCTCATCAAACCTCCTGGCAAATCTCAGGATTTCAGTTTTTGCCACAATGCTCAGCTGTCATATGCTGATCTTTCATACACACTCCCTCCCCCTCCTCGAGGAATTACACACTCAAAGTCAAACATGCAGTTAGTCGTGATGATGGACAGACAAGGCAGGTAGTAGGAGGGTGTGGATTTACTGCGGTCAACCAATCTTCAGTGTCAAATTTCAGTTCCATGCAAACATGTGGTTAAATATGAATGAAACTTTGATTTCCTCACTGCCGAACATGCAGCCTCTGATGTGAGTGTTTTCTGGACCCCACGTGTGATCAAGCATCTACATGAGAACCAGGGAAAAACACTGCACAAAAAAATCTGCAGGTCCAGAATAGAGCAGGTCACCCGAACTGCAGAAGTTCCCGTCTGTATAAGTGAGTAAACAAATAAGCCACGCATACGACTGCGTATGATAAATCGCAAAAAGACATTGATCTGCCCCCCTGCTGAGCCGTGCCCCATTCTATCCCTCTCTTTGATATGCTGACAGGAGCGGACAGCTGTCGGGCCTAGAACACCAGAGCTTCTCTCTTTGTTAAGCTGTCACCTGTCCCCTCTTTGTCACCTATCTGCAGCACCACACAGACATACGCACTCCCTCCCCAACAACACTGTGCAGGTACAGGGCTGAGGAGCAGTCAAAAGGTTCTGGGACCTTGAATGACCCATTCAGTCCCAACTGACTAAGAGCCGATGGACAAAACAATGTATGATGAGTGATTCGGTGGATGTGAGTGTGTTTGTGAATATAAGTGTGCGTGTTAGTGTAAGTGTGTGTAAAAGTTAAACAGATAGCTAAGCTATAATCACTCTGGTATCTGATACCAGATAGCAGCTGGAAATGTCTCGCTCACCATTCCAGAGCTTCATTTGTGTCACCACAGTGAATCACAGGATAAATATAACTCCAGGGTGCCCCCCCCCCAACTCCTTTTTCCTCCACACTAGGTCCCTTCCGTCTTGTTCCTAAAACTCCTACCTGTGTGTCAAATATTGGCCCCTCCCACTTGGCTACTGAAGCTCTTTGCTGTCTATCACAGAAGTCTTGTGTCACCTGGGCACGCACTTTCCCAGCATAGGGATGTCAGAGAAACAACTTGGATCACCTGAGTCACCCTGAGGAGCCGCCTATGTACAGGCATGTTTGCACATGTGTGTTAGCGCCCTCTTTTGGGAAGCTGGATTATTTACCGCAGTACCTGTGTGTGATACAGTAGTAGTGTGCAGAGAACCTGCGTTCATGACAGGACAAGAAACATTTTATTATGTTTACTTATATATAAATATATATAGGCCAGATATTTTTATATAACAAAATTTAGTGGAACGCTATCTCTCTCTCGCTGTCTGTCTCTCTCTCTCTCTCTCTCTCTATATATATATATATATATATATATATATATATATATATATATTATATGAAGACCAGATGAGTGAACAAACAACATATTTATTTAATTTACAAAATTATCCAACACCAAATGGCACTATGTGGAAAAAGTACTAACTGATTGCACCGTATTTAGATGCATTGACTGCAACCGAACGCTTCCTGTAATTCAATATCAGTCCTTTACTTCAACGTTTAGGAATTTTAGCCCACTCCTCTACATATAACTGTTTTAATTTAATTCAGAAGCATTGGAGAGGTTTCCAGCATGAACTGCTTGTTTCAGGTCTGGCTACTGCATTGCTATTGGACTGAGGCCTGGAGTTTGACTGGACCTGCCCAGATTTTTAATTTTCTTTGTTATAGTCATTCTGCTGTGAGTTCATTTTTGTATTTTAGGTTACTGTCTTGCTGCATGATTCAACTATACTTCAGCTCATGGATAGATGACCCAACATTCTCCTTAAGAAGAATTTTTTTATGCAGAGCGCAATTCTGGATTCCTTTAATTATGGCAAGTTACCCAGGTCCTGAGACAGCAAAGAATCCCCAATCCACCATACTGCCACCACTATGTTTGGATGCTAGTATGACATTACTACTATTTTAATGCTGTGTTTGCTGTATGCCAGACATAATGGCGCCCACTTCTTCCAAAAGTCCCACCTTTGACTCATCTTTCCATAGAACATTCTCCCAACATGCTTTACCTGCTTCATATATAAGAGAAAAGCATTTATGTTATTCTTGGTTAGCAGCGGTTTCCATCTGAATTGAGCTGAAGTGAAAGAACCCTGCAGTACTTCAAATGTTTTTCAGAGTCCGTTCTAACTTTGTACGTGATTTTTACACTGAGTCCATGGAGAATTTTTGCCAGGCCAGACACTCTACTACTGTAAGTGTTCTCCATTTTAAAATCATGCCATTCCCAGTGCTCCCAGAGTCTCAGACATGGCTTAATGTGCTTGATGAATCTTCATGCTGACAACTTGACTCTGATGGTAAGGGCAAAAATAAATGAGGTTTATATTGAGCAGGGCTGCCTATAATCATGCCTGGCTGTGGTCAATCCTTCACATTGGGATGATATAACAAGGGGGTAACTACATTTTCACACATTGCCAGTTGGTGTTGGATAACTTTGTATAGTAAATAAATGAAATAAGTTAAACAAAATTAGAAGCCCTGAAAACACCTAAAACTGGCAATTATATTGGAAATCGGGTAAGGGCAAACATCACCATTGCATATTGGTGAATTGTAGTGATGATTTTAGGGCCCCACACCAGGAAAGGGCCCTCAGGACCTGGAAATGTGCACAGTTCCTAGCTGCATCCCAGGGGGAAATGCATAGATCTGTATAATGAAATAAAACTAAAATGACTCCTCTACCCTAAATGTAAACTTTAAAAAACTCTCAACTGTAGAACAGTAAGGAAGTTCTTTAAATGCAGTCCCACAACCATGTTTGCTAAGGTAATGAGACGTATAAAGATAAAATATTTAAAAAATTTGAAATTAAAAATGACAATTCAAAAGAAAATATTTTCCAAGAACAATCCTTGTAAAAGAACAATAAAGTAAAAAACAGTTTCAAATGATTTGCTAATATTATGGTTATTCCTTCTTTTTAATCTGTTACACAGCCTTTTCCTTTTGATATTACTTATCATTTAGGGTGATTCTCGGGCCAACTTAGCACGAGCATGGACTGAACTGGAACGTTTAACATAATAAATAATGGAGTGATTCATTTTATTAGTTATTAAGAAATTAGTAAGTAATTTCATTAACCTTTTTTGATAATCAGTTAATTTTCAAGAAAGAATTAGTACTGGTTAATGTGAAAAAGTGTAATAACAGTACAGCAGTCCCTCCGTATCTGAAATCTCTATACCCGGATATAATGACTGTTGAAAATGAATACCTAAATGGAAACTTTTTTATAACCAATTTTTGCCCAATGCATATCCATAACAAATCTACATGAATAGAAATCAAAATAAATTAAAAAAATTAACAAATAAATACCATACAGTACCATACACTCTATGTATTGCAATAAACTGTATTTTATACTGTTACAAATTTATCCAAAACAAGATGTGAATGCACTGGTGTTTTATCAGCTGTTTCCACCAGCTTCACTTTGTCTGAATGTGTTTGTGCTGTACCACCACATTTACTGGGCATTTCATTTTTCAACTACACCTATTTGTTTTAAATGCCACCTATTGTGTCAAACAAAGAGGTAAACATGATATTACTTTGACACATGCTTTTATTCCCTTTATTCAACATCTCATAACACCGAACTCCCGCTGTAAACCCCGAGCATGCTCGCACAAACCTCGTCTCCCATGTGCGGCGACACCGAGGGGCACTAACATCTGATATATCTTCTATTGTACATATTGTATCACACGTTATAAACATGCAAGTTAAGTAATTATTTTGGGCACCAAAATTTTGGTATCCCACTCATTTTCAGGGAGGAATTAGATTTGGATACTGTGTTTGATTGAGAACTATTAGAAAATAAGAAGTATATACAGCACTTGGTTTTGTTATTGAAGGAGCAAAATGATAATATTTTTTGTGCAGTGATACAGTGAATTAACACATTGAATAAAATAAAATTGAAAGTAAAATGACCTTGGAACTGAGCAAAATTGCCATTGTACTGAGTAATAAGGCCCACTGTGTAAATGGTTTTTATTTTTAGAAGCAGTTGTAGTAGTTTTTCATTGTACCAGACCCTGTTACATGGTGGTTAAGTGTATACACACATTCTTATGCACATGCACTACCAGTAGGGGAAGTGCAAGCACCACAAGCACCTCACACCCTCCTGATGGAGGTACTTACTGGCCTGCCTAGCTTTGTCCTTGTAGGTGGTGGTCAGCTCTTCATCCACAGGCTTTTCGACAGGCCCCACCATGGGCACCAACTGGCTCCCAGACGTCAAAGAGAGGGCCTCCATTGCCCGATCAGGAGACACTAGTGGGGGCAGACTAGGGGGCTCTTGGAAGCCGCTGTCCACTTCATGAATTCCAGGCTTGTCAAGAGGACCTTGCTCATCAGCACTGGTGCAAGAGTCCTCAATCCCATTCTCAGTGCCCTCAAGGGGTCGGTAGACCACCTCTCTGCGTGCCACACCAGGTGCGTTCTCCCGCCGCCCTGTGCTCTCATACCCATTCCCTTCTGGGGTAATAATGCAGTTGGGGCTGCGGCGCTTGTGCCGCCGCTGTGTGTCACTGACCATATCCACGTCACTGTCTGTCTCACCATAGTAGGCCTCACTGTCTGGAGGAGAGGTCAGCAACTCCAGTCCTGTGGGGGACGTCAGTACCCCCCGGGCAATATCACCACTCCCAGGTGGGGACAGGGCGCACAGGGCTACCCGGTATTCTCTATCAATGCGGGGGGATGGAGCCCGGTTCAGTAGTACCACAGACTGCAACCCTGCCGGTGGCCTGGGGAGAATAGTGCAGGGAAGAATGAGTGCACCTTTTACCAAAAGCTTGCAGATTCCAATCCATAACAAAACTCAAGTACAGTCCATCCATACAGGTGGACCTCAGGTGACCAGATATTCTAGTGCATCGCAAAAAAAATTTTATTTTTAAAATATAATTACTAAAATTTTCCAAGAAAAGCAGCAAAATTTCACACAAATTTAAAAAAACACCTTATTAATAACAGCATAAAACAAAAATAGTAGAATAATTATTTTATTATAAAGCAAGATTTGCCAAGAAAGGCCCATAAAGGCTGGACCATCCTTCAACATGTCATGCACATTTTACTGCTTTATTTTGTCACACTGTGCTGTGTTTTGTTAAAATGAAACATTTATGTATAACAAGATTTGTATAGTGCAAAACCATTTTTTTAAAAAATCATATGTGTGATACATTGGAATGATCAGTCAATCATATGACCGGACCCCCCCCTAACCCAGATGGTCCAGTCATGAAACATATCATCATCTCTGTAGTAACATTAAACAATATACAGGCAACATACCAATTATACATATGCATGAAGTGGTAAAAATATATGTGCTGTATTCCCCTTAATGGCGCACTATTGTATTGCATACAGGGGTGTCAAAAAACTAATAAAATGAATAGAATTAACTGAAAGTATAAAATTTTGAGTTTCTACAGAGTC
Source organism: Arapaima gigas (assembly GCA_900497675.1). Lineage (NCBI taxonomy): Eukaryota > Metazoa > Chordata > Actinopteri > Osteoglossiformes > Osteoglossidae > Arapaima > Arapaima gigas. The sequence continues at coordinate 423,296 of UFQX01000174.1, read as the reverse complement.
AAAGTTATTAGGGTATACTGCTGATGTTCACTATATATTAGCTAATAAAGGGAACAGACATTTTTGAATGAACATTAGGAAAGCAGCACATGAGCTGACTTGTATCGTAACTTAGTGCACCCTGGGCAATGATATTTAGCTATGAGGGCTCTTGTCTATAATGGCCATTATAGTCCTTTGCTGGGACAGGAGCTCAGTAAGAGGGTCTGGTTGTCTGGGGGAAGAAAACAGAACCGGAGGCTTTTGAGAAGCACTGGAATACAAGTAGTAGTGCTGGAACTTCAAAGAGCAAAATGCAGACGTCCCATTTCAAGCACTGATCCAATGGGAGGGTACAATTACGTCTGCGACATGAAGCATAAGGGCAGTGGCATTGATAAGGGCACAATAACAGAGAAGGTAAATACTGAGACTACAATAATAGGCCAGAGCTGTGCCAAACATATGCTACCCCATATCTGCCACCGTCACTCTGACCTCTTGATCGCAATGCGGAGTGTCTCCAGACAGCTGTCAATCAAATTCATAGCCTGGGCGTGAGACAGCATGGTGCAGTGGTTCTCGTTGATCGATACCAGCTCATCACCCTCACGGAGTCCCGCCCGACAGGCCTTACTGCGCTTCCTCACCTAGACCAGCAGGAGGAAACACAAGAGTCACAGACACTAGTAATGAGGCACCACATTTAAGTAGTTTCAATCCTCAATATATGAGCATTTGTTGTATAATTTAGTACAGTACAAGACAAGAGGAAGGGCCAGGGAGGCCAAACAAAAATAAAGCAAACTGAATAAAAATAAATAAAATTTATGCAGCTGACTAGAGTAACCAAAATAAGAAGTAGCAGAGTTGTGTTTTGCGTCGTTGTACACAAAGGACCTGATATTGATATTACCCTCTTGTATCAATTGTAAATGAGTGTAAACTGCTTACTGTTCAAACCTGGCATTGTCGGTCACTTTAAAAGCGTGCCAGATAAATAAATGAATACTAATAAATTCCTACTAACCACCAGGGCTCTGCTCTCTCCAGGGTCACCCAGTTCCAGGCATCATGCCATCTCTGAATAAATAGCCAGACTTCTCAGCAAATCTACTTTCAGACGCACAGACAAATCCAAAGTGCACAAGGCTGGAAGGGAAAATTGCACTGAATGGCATTTTGGAGCAGGAATCCTGAAACATGGAGTAATGTGCAGTTATGTGTATTTTTGCAGAGGGTTATGTGAGTGTGGAACCTGGTGTCAGGACATGCAGCTGGTGGCATGCAAAGGATCAAAGCACTGCACCAGAGGTTGATGGGTTCAGTTCCTAAGTGGAGACATGTCTGTTGTACCTCTGGAGAGACATACAGAAGGTAACACAACAGAGCAATGTTGCAGGAAAGAGCTGTATGCTCAGAAAATGAGGACTATAATTCCTGAGTTCCATTTACAGAGTTGGACATCTACTGCTTATTGTTCAAGTAACTTGCTTGCAGCAAATCCAACCCAAGCCCCATGTCCCTGTCAAGAAGAGACGATTTAACGGTGAATCAAGGACCATATAGACCTTTATTGCATCTCTCCAAAATATAGGCCGCATTCCATTGTGGAAACAACACCAACAAGTTGTGGTGTCAGCAGCTGTCTTTGAGCGGCTGCTATAGACATGTACCAGCCACCCCCCAGCTTGTCAAACACCACTTGTGCTGGGACATGCATGGCATGTGCTGGGCAGCCCAACAAATCTTAAATAAACCACTCTCTGTTGAGAGGTCAGGGGGCAGTATGTGTTAAACTTGTCAAATGGCTCTTTTCCTGCAGGGACAGAGTATTCAGGACAGCTCTTTGAACTTTCCCAAAGTCTTCAGAGCTGGGATGAGGAGACATAGCTAATGTGAGAAGTCGAACAACACAGATGATCGAGACAACAGCAGGCTAAAGATGTGTTTTTTTTTCTGGATGTTCACAACCATGTGAAACAAGGGCTTTCGAGTGTTTATCATCAATCAGAGTTACCCAGGTGTAGCAATAGTTCATAGAAAACAGCTCCCCATTGGATAAAAAAGTCTCAGTCCAGATGGGGCAGCCTGAAAGCAGACCTGAGAGGTGACCTTGTCTCTTTGGTACGTGGCAAGAGAGGATGGGATACTGTCTTTGGAGGATCCTGACCACTGCATCCAAATATAAGAAAGGGAAAGGATAGAAACTAAGGTTCCGTATCTCACCTGCATGTGATCAGAAAGAATAACTTCTAACCGTTGACCTACTGCACCAACCCCCACATTGTAAGGGCAAATGTATAAATAAATTTGAAGGAATTGCTGACTGTGGAGAATATATGTTTTCTTTGAATGAGAGTCTATTCTGGTTCACTGAGTCTGTGTCCTGCATTGCATAAGGAACTCAATTTTTCCCTGTGACGATGGAAGAGAGAATAGTATCCTGAGAATCAGCTGGCGGGGAACTCTGGCAAAGAGACAAGGTCTAGGATAGAAGCACTGCAAAATCTGTCTTTATTAAGGCCTGAGAGTGTTAAGGAAATATCAGGAACATCTGGACTGTTTCTTTGAAAATAATATGATTTTTAACATGTATCATGATTGTATAATAAATAAACTGCTTGGCACTTATTTCAATTTTACCTGTAACATACATCAAACATTTTTGCTTAAACAGTTATGATAAGTTATGAACATTCTGATCAGTTTGGTTCATTTTCTCACTGTTAAAACTGACACTCTCATGACTATTACATTATTTCATTTATGACATAACAACCAAACTACCATAAAAAGCAGGTCTATTCACCAAATTTTGGTTCTGTGCTTATAACCAAAAGTTATTGGAAAATATAGCAATTGTCAGAAAACATAAAAAAGGTCAGATATATGATGACATCTTTCAGGAACTGTGCAGTGACACAGAGATGTAAAATTTCAAGTTTTACTAATCTAACTGTGTTCCAGATGCCCTGACTACTGCACCTGACATTATGCATAATTATATTTTATTTTACATACACTAGACATGAAGAATACTAATATCTGTATATGGATATCTATAATGTACACAGTGACATTCACATGTGCCTTTGAACATTTCGTGGTACAGTTTCTGAAAACTACACAGAAAAAAATCTGAATAATATAGCAGATAAATTCAACCATCCATTATAGTCAGGGTCATGGCAGTTCAGAGCCCATCCCGAAATCGCTGGGCCCCAGGTCAGGAGACTATACCCTTGGTGGGAGAGTAGCACACGAACACACTATGGGCAATTTACAGCGACCAATTAATCTGAAATGCATGTCTTTGGATTATAGGACACCTGGAGTAACCTGAGCTGGATTTCTTCTACCCCAAATAATTTCAGCTGTAGAAAAATTTGAACTGGCAGCAAGCTCTCTGAAAGAACCAACATAAAAACAGAATTTTTCCCCCATCCGTCCGTGTGTCCTTATCCCTGACAATCAGCATAAATCACACCTTTCTCCTGCATAGTTCATTCTTACCTTGGCCACCTGAAGGGGCTTCCTATGCTCTGTGCCCCCCTGCAGGCGGAAACCCCATGGAGCACCGCCAGATAGCGTTACAACCACCTCTTCTGCCACCATTATCCTGCCCTATCTGTGTGTGCCTCTGCTTGTCAGTCCCACTGTCCGTCTTTGTGCCTGGGCCTTCAGCAGCCCAAATCCCAGTCTGATGGAGGAATGTCCCTCAACAGCCAAACTGGCTCTCTGGCCACACTGACCTCTGGACCCAGTTCCTCTTGGAACATGGCAAATTGTGGGTGGAGACACATGGGCGTGGGCATGTACACATCCATACACACACACTCACTTATACAGAGAGTCCTGGGGGGCTGGATTGGGAAGAAAGATTGAGTGACAGAGAGCAAGAGAGAGGGAGGAGCACAGACGCACAGGCCTCTACTGCTCTCCAGCTGAAGTGGAGGAATGCAGAGGTATCACGGGAGGAGGTGTCTGAGCCCTTCCTGTTCGCCACACTTGTCCTGTCAATCGGACCCCTCAAGCGGCTCGCCTTTTTGTGAGTGGAGGACTGGGAGTTGCTGATAGCCCCTCTGAAAATAGTCCCCTGATTGCAGAGCTTTGTCCCCAACTGCCACCAAATCCTTCGGGGGGGGGGGGGGGCTCTGACATGGTGCTATTTTAGGAACCTGATTAGTGCAGGCACAGCTGTGGCACCAAAAAGGGGGATTCAAATGAAGAGACAAAAATGAATTTTAAATGTTGTGTGAGCCATGGATTGAATGCAAGGAAAATTCCGTGGCACCAAAATAACAAGACGGATGTTTATGCAGAGAAAGTAACTTTAATTATGTGCTTCTTAACATTACTTTGAATGAATACATAGAAACCATAGAAACCTTGTATTTTGCCCAACAGCAATTTCACTGAGACAAAAATCCATTCATCCATTAATAGTACCGGCTTTATCCCGATCAGGGTCATGGAATCACTTAGCACTAGTTTAAGAAACAACCCCTGGGTGGGGTCCATCGCAGTACATTGCAGGATGGCCACACACAATGAGCAGTTCCTGTCAGAGTCCTGCGTAGTCAAAAAAGAAAGGCTGTGAGCGACGACTGCCAGCGGGGTATCAACTTGTCAGGTACTGGGTGACAGAAATAAATCAATAGTACAAAGAACAGTTATATAGAAATATCAGAGACAGGAGACAAGAGGTAGACTCCAGATAGCTGTGACCTTGTCCAAGATAAAATGGGCAACAGTAATAGGTCAATGGATGGGAGTCAAGAGGCTTACTGGCACTTTGGGAAACACGTACACCTTGATATGGCAATGAGGCCCATAATCAGGACTTGACCAAGAGACCAGCAGTGAATTTTTTTTGTAAAATGCACTTTTACTTTTATGAATGAATAAATCACTGCTCAGACAGACCAGGAAGACCCAAATGTTCTGTGAGGGTTTGCTGGGACCAAACAGCAGACAACTCAGTGCATGACTGATTTAACTCCCCCCTCAAAAAATGCTTCTCACTTATGTCGAGTGAGGTTGGAGACAATGAGTCTGAATGGACCTTGTTTAATACCGCAATCATTAAAGTTGCTGCCAAAAGCTGCTCCTGGAGGGCGATCAGTGCCTCTCATGGTAGCAACCCCAAAACCCGCTGAGGGAGGCTGTTAGGCTGAAAAAAAGGCTTTCCTTGCAGTACTCTTGGTGTGGTCTCCCGATTCAGCTGAGAGGTACCAGCAGGCCAAGAGGGCTGCAACAAAGGCAGTCACAAAAGCGAAAGCTTGGGAATAGGAGTACTTTAGACAGTTTATGGAGAAAGGCTGTCAGATGACCTTAAGTTTTTTCTTGTAAAACATCCGTCACTTCAGGTAGGGGAAGGTGCAATCCTGTCCAGGCTTTTTAAGCAGGGGTGGAGATGTACTGACCAGTTCTGGGGAGACTTTAGAGCAGTGGAAGGAGCATTTTGAGGAACTCTTTATCCCTGTAGAAATGCCCTCTTATCAGAAGACATTGAGATGTCTCTGGTGGATTAGATTCCATCATTATTCCTAAAGTGGTCATGGTAGTGTGACCTCTATGGTGGTAGAGCTGCAGGGGTGGATGAGTAGGAATTGGGCGGGGTGGGGGTTGTGTGGCTCACACAGCATGTAGCACTGAAGGAGAGAAAGGTACCTCTGCATTGGCAGACTGGGGTGGTGGTCCCTGTGTTTAAAAAAGGGGACCGAAGAATGTGTTGCAAACTATAGAGGTGTCAAACTCCCCAGTCTCCCAGGGAAAGCCTATACTGGGAGAGGAGAGGAGACTCTGTCTGAAAGTCCAGCCTCATATAAAGGAAAAGCAATGTGGATTTCATGTTAGCCATGGAAAAGAGGACCAGATCTTCTCCCTGGCACAGGTGTTTGAAGGGTTGTGGGAATATGCTTATCCAGTCTACATGTGTATTGTGAATTTGGAAAAGGCATATATCCCTCGGCACGTACTTCAGGAGATATATGGGGTACCAGGATCACTGATGCTTGCTATCCATTCCCTGTATGACCGCAGTTTGAGCTGTGTCTGTGTTCTCAGCATTAAGCGAGTCTGCTTAATGTGGGTGGTGGACTCCAGCAACACTGTGTCTTGTCTCCATTCCTGTTTGCAGTTTTCATTGACAGGATATCAAGGCACAGTTGAGGTTTGGAGGGTGTTCAGTTGGAGGGATTTAGGATGGTATCTCTACTTCTTGCCAATGATGTTGTCCTTTTCACCTCGTCTGACAATGACCTCTGATGTGCACTGGAAGGGTGCTGCCAAATGTGAAGCGGCAGGCATGAAAATCAACTTTTCCAAGTCTGAGGTCATGGTCCTCACTCAGAAAAGAGTGGGTCACAGTCTTTAGGTGAGGGGGGAAGAGCTTCCCCTAGTGGATAAACATTTTTTAGCCTGTTCACACCATGACCCTCAACAGGACAACCTGGCCAGGAAACTGACTAACTGGTTAAATTAATATATGTAAATATAAATGTGAACAAGAACCTGTGGAATCCAGTAAGGTTCATTCCCCCTAGGAATGCTGGAAGATTGATCTACAGATGGTTTTGGCATACGATAAAGTCGTAAGGGGATGGGACCCTGGCACTCAGAAGGCCAAGGCCACCCGGACATGGCTGTTGGTCAGCACGACCAAACGCGTACTGTGGAATGCAAGATGTCAGCTGGTCCAAACAACAGCAGACTTGGGTGGCCAGGGTGTGTTCTACAAAATCCAGGCCAACCTCACACTTAGGATGGAGAAGGATGTCATACAGTGGAGCTATATGGAGGCCAAGGAGAGGCAGAGAGACCTCTTTTGGCTGTAGTTACATCAGTTTTATGACATTTCCTCCAGCATGGGTAAGCAGTACCCACCTCTTACACATATAAGAATCGGTGACGCTTAATTTGCTCTGTAAAAGCATTTGATTTTTTTTATGTGTTCATATATTATATATGTTTATATGTTATATGTTAGGTGTAGGTTCCTTATTTATCCACTGATATTTATTCACTATTATTCAATTTTATATATTTAATTTTTTTATTTTCCTTTCATATTTTATTGTGCATCTGTCATATCTTTAGCTATTAGTAGCTACACATTTTACCTACTACAGCTATTGTGATTATTGTTTTAATTTATTCTTTAGTTATTGTACTGTAGTTTAGTTTTCACTGGCATGTGGGTGTTAATATAATTTGTATTAATTGTTTCTTTTAATTACTTAATACTTATTAAATAATTTTATTACTGTTTGGTCGTTGTCTTTTGTTATTCTGTTTGCAATAAGTTTAATTTAAGAGGGGGGTCGTGCTTGTACACCCACACAGGTAAATCGTGTGTACAGCAGCACTCTGGGAACCGGCCGGGGGACCACGCATCTTCTGCGGGGCAGTTGCAGGTCAGCTTCCTTTAACTGTTTTTATTGGTCATACTGACTACCGGCATGTGGTGTTTGTATTTGTAATTTTAGTCAGGTTTTTATGGATTAGTTTTAGTCCTTGCATGCCGGTTTTAAATAATAATTGCAGTGTTTTTATTAGTAGTTTTAAATAAAGACCGACTATAACTGTCAAAGTTGGACAGTTGCTACTGCGTGACGCACTGTGTCAAAGCATGTCCATTCTGAGCCGGAGAAAAGGTCCATTCCTTAGCGATCGTGTATTCATATTTCATGATGAACGTCCAACTTTACCTTTTTTCTGTCTCGTTGATGTCGAAGTTGCGGTAAAACGTAGAGCAAATTCACTCAAAAAAGTTTTTTTCTGTAAAATTCAAATCTAATTATGATAAAGGCTTTTAGCTTTTGTACTCTTGTACTCTTTATTTTCCAGTATTATAATCATTTTCCGTGGCAAAAGCTGTAAAAGCCACGCATAGAGGGCGCTTCATAAATGTAACTTCGTTGTACAATATTACTTAGGATGACCATTGTTATAATGGGCGAAGGAGGGTCTGGAACGTGAGGACGCACAAGGACGTACAAGGACGCACGTCGACATACGTCGACACACGCACTTTCCGCCTGCGGACGTGGCAGACGGCGACGGCACTTCCGGTAAGTGTGTGACGTGTACGCAAGCGCCTGCGCAGCACGGAAGCAAGCGCGACTGAGGGGAAAGAAATTGTCTTGGAGGCCGAGAGATACGGAATCGAACGTCAAACCGCGGCCGCTGAGTTTTATTCTCTACACAACATCGAAGGGTTCTGGTGGTGAGTGAACCGGGAAGTTTGACGTTACATTGTTCCTTAAGGCGAGGGGATCGTTTGGCGGGCGGACGGGCGAACGACGGCGGTGGGTCATAGTTCCCCTCTCAGCCGGTGGCCTTCGGGCCCTCGGCGTTTCCCTACACCGTTTCCGCCCTCTTGGCTCCTGGTAGCGCCGCTGTCTTCCCGGCTTTCTCCAGTAAGCCCCGGCATGCTACGGTGTTTCAGGCTCGTCAGGGTCCGAGGAGAGTGTGGAATGGGGATGTTGTCACCTGGTCTGTGAGCTGTTAAGTTTCCGTAGAAAAACCGCAAAAACAAACAGCTCCGGAGGTAGTAATGTGCGTGTCTGTGTGCGCACGCGCGCTTGTCGAGGAACAGAACAAAACACACCGCTGGTTTGTCACACACGGTGATGCTGCTGTCACTGTCCCATTGTGTCTGTGTATGTGTGTGTTATTTCAAGTCACTCAGGTGTCAGACAGCGCGGCCATTTCTAGCTGTTTTGTAGTGTGAAACCCTGAGTAGGTGTCCTCAACCGACTGTGGCCTGCAAGTACAGCCCTCCTGCACTGTCACCAAGTGACTAGAGAACGAGTAGAAACAGACCCATTTGAGGATGCTGTGTAGGTCCACAGAGTGGGCTAAACACACAGGTTACTGCTGGAGGAGGGAGGAGCATGATTTTTCAATCTCCTTATGTCACTCAAAATGTAATATCTGAAACTGTTTGGTGTTTGGAATTAAACACATTATCTCATTCACAGCAGCAGATGACAACAGTCATGGGAGGACTTTTAAAAAAAAAAAAAGTTTCAGGAAGTAGTGGACCTATTTTTGACTCATGAGCTTGGTTGTGACCCACCCTCCCCCCAATGTGAAAAAGTTCTGGTTATGTTGCAGGCCAGTTTTACAGTATCTTTTGGGTGATAGTCAATGCTTCCTGTCTGGTGCAGATGGTATTGTCATTAAGGAATTTAACTTATGAACACTATCTTTTTTATGTTTAAATAAAGCAGCAGAATAGTTGATAATTGTTTTTTTATGGCAGATTTAGAGATGATCTAAGAATGAATGTGAACCAGCAACCACACATGGCCTCTCCATATGGACCCCCCCAGCCAGGCTATCAGGTGTACCCCCAGCCAGGATATGGGGTGCCACACCCCACCCAGCAGTACACCCCTTACAATGGCCACACCTCCACATACCAGCAGGGAGCACTGCCACCACCACCAGGTAAATGGGTTTGGGCAAAGGATAAAGTCTTCTGTTTCCATGTCCTGTGCTCTGCAAATTAAAGTACATCATGAATTTAGGAGGAAGTGAGCAGGGCCAATCCTGTGAATAGAATTTTCTTTACTGTAACTTTGAGGGGAAAAAACAGGAATCCCCTCCAGAGCTGGTTAGGCATTTCCCATAAAAAATAGGAAGAGCTGGCATTACTTTAAACCTCATTTCAAAATGGATAATCAAAAAATGCACTCACCTGTAATTTTCTCCTTGGGTTTGTATTTTTTTGTTGTAGACCTTAGGTGAACTGTTTCACATTAAAGTTAAAGTCACCTTTTAATCTTTAGCTGTTTGTTTGCCCCACTTTGGTGCTTCAGATGCTTATGTGCAACACACTCTTTCCTGCTTATCTTCTGTGCTCAAACCTTCTCTATTTCCTGCCCCTGTCTCCTTCAGCGTTGGGCCCTTTCAACTCTTCACTGCTCTTTTCTTCTATTTCAGGATATTCTCCTTATTCCGGGTTTCCCACTAAGACTTACTCTGCAAACATAGTCTCTGACTCATTCTGTTCCTCTCCTCACAACCTAGGTAACCTGTTTACTTTTGCTTGGTGCCCTTTGTGTAAACTCACTGTCTGGTTCTGTGCTTTTCTCAATGAAAGTACCGTGTTGCAATAATGTAGTCTCTGAGTTAGACAATGGTGGTTTGACATTTTTATGGAGGCTGAGGTGTTGTGTTCTTTTGTTGTGTTGGGTGGAATAGCTGCAGGAAACAGGTCAAACCTGGTTTCACAGTCTATTAACCTCTCAATGGTGTCCTGGATACAGAATTTATAAGTGCCTGAAAACAGAATAACTGTGTTTTGCTTGGACAGTTTGAGATGACTGTGTCTCCTGCTGAAAATCTTCCCCCCCTGTTGTGCAGGTCAAGGCCAAGCTCCACCTGCATCAGTGGCTCCTCCAGTCTCAACTCCTGAGGCCTACAGTCAGTATGCCCAGGGTGATGTGCAGAATGGGCCACCATCCATGCCCAGCCATCCTCAAAGGTGCACCATCTTTACCTCCATCATGCAAGAAAACCTCAGCGGTATAGATAAACCTGGTGAACACCCCTGCTGACTCATCTTTCTCTTTTTTGTGGGTCAGGCCTCCAGTATCCCAGACTTACACCCCTAGCCCAGGTCATCCCAGTACTCAGCCAACATACCACCAGCCCTATGAGGTTCCGCCCACAAGCACACAGCAGATTACCAGTCAAATGGGTAGCATGCAAATCAGAGGTTCCACACCAAACCCAGCGGGATCTGCCTACGGTGGGTGGTCTTTGGTCATCATTCACAACAACTTTTTATCGTTACCAGTGCATGTGGATAGTGGTCGTGGCCTTGGGTTTACAGTAATACTTTGTCTTTTTTTAATTTTAGCTCCAGTAATTTATCATAATAGTTTGCAGAATTAGAAACAATAAAAATATTTCAAACCTTTTTTTGGAATATGTTATCCATAAGACTGACTGACTGCTGTAGTAATTTGCTATTAGTAAGGTATAAAAATAATCTATTTTCTACTTGTTTGCACAGTTTCAAGCTCCATTTATCTAATACTCTATGTTCATAATCTCTTACAACACTGTTTTATTAAGTTGCAGTTTTCAAAAACACATCTAAAGCCATAATCCAGGTACTAGTGTATTATGTGAATGACTAATCAGTAATGTTGTTCGAGGTACTTCTCCTAATTGTCATTTTTTCTTTATTTTAGCTCCACCCCCATCCTCTCAGCCTACGTCCTCTGCACCTTTTACGTCTGCAGGCCCCCTATCCTATGCCCCCCACTTAACTTCCACCTCTCAGCCCCCTTCAAGTATGGGTATGACACAAGGACCACCTGCGTCCATGTATGGAGCCCCTCCCACTTCACAACATTCATTTCCAGGGGCCTCGACACCCTCCCACTCTGCCTTTCTAGGACCTGCCCCCACTGTACCCCCTGTTTCACAGCAGTCTTTTTCAACAGGAGCAACTGTGTCACAGACACCCTATTCTTCTGCTCCCACCTCTTCCTCCCAGCAATTCATGGGTGAACCACCTCTGTCGCAACCCACCTTTGGTGGAGCGCCACCTAAATCTGCCCCGTCTCAGTTCCCTGGTGCTGTTCAACCTCCAATTTCCCATCCTTCACCTTACCACTCAGCCCCTCCTGCTGCAACAGGTTTCCCTCCTCCAGGGGGTGCCACAGCTGCTGCCCCTTCAAGGCCCCCAGGAATGCAAGGGCCTCCTTTTGCACCCCAGTCCATGTCAGCCCCCCCAGTGTCTCAGCCAAACCACACTGCAGCAGGGATGCCCCCTGGACCACCGGTAGGGGGTGTACAGGGCCCTCCACCACAGCCAGGCCTGCAGGGCTATCACCCACAGCAGAATGGTGAGTCTGTGATCCACAATTATTGTGTGTAGCAGTTAATGGTTTCAAGTATTATTTGATTATGTTGGACAGAAAAAACAATTTTTGATTGCTAAGGTGATACATTTTTGGTTTATAATTGATTGATAAATTATTCCTTGAATCATCTTGATAACTGGGGGAACTAATGTTTCAGGTGCTTTTGGGCAGATGAGGCCCCCGCAGCCTGGCTATGGTACTGCCTATCCAGGGCAGCAGAATTTCAGTGCTCAGCCTCCAGCTCCTGCCCCGGCACCTCCTGCCCAGAAACGACTGGATCCTGATTCAATTCCCAGTCCAGTATGTATATCCGCCCACACAAATGTTATTTTCTCTGTATAACATGGACTTGAGAGGGGAGGCTATTGCATTTTCAGCTGCTTTTAAAGACTATCACTAGTTTCAGTTGTACTTTATAGTTCCTGGATGTTTTTTGCATTGTTGTGGATAGTGCCAGAATATATCTGTACCAATCTGCAGCCCATAATCACCTTTGAAGATGTGGTTAATGTCCATTTTAAATATGAAGACATCTGCAAGACAGTTTGTTCAGTTACATGAACACAGGAATGACCTTTTATCATTCCTGTAATGCAGGTCAGATACATACAGAGAAATCATTTGTCAGGAAATTATAAGGGCCATAAAAAGGATAATTTATAACTATTCTCTGCTGCAATATGAGTGTCTTGATTAAAATTTTGAATAAAATGGAGCAATGCTCAGTAACAGTGAAAGAGCTTTTTAACCTATAAAGTAAGAGAACTTGGTGGCTTTGTGTTGCTGTCTGTCACTGTGGTAACTGAGATCCCCAGTGGACCACAGCTCTGTGCTGTAATTCTGTATATCAAAATGCCATAACCGGACAGAGCAGAGGTAATCCTAGTGGACTCCTGTTGATTTCTCTCTCTCGTCTTCTACCCTGCTCCCTTCTTGTTTTTTTTTTTTTTCAATTGTTGGATGGCTTTTTTGTTTTTTTTGTTTTTTTTTTGTTTTTTTTTTTTTAACTTTTAAAGCAAGCCTCTGAAACCCAACCGGTGCAGAAAACGAGGCATAGAATAGACCCAGATGCTATCCCCAGCCCAGTAAGTGCTCAGTGTCTGTTGGCTGGTGTCACACTTAGAGCCCTGCCCCTGGTCCCGGGTGCCTACCTCTCTGCATGCTGCCTCTCACACCCCAACCCCTCACCACATCGTAGCTTCAACACTGTGACTGAAAACCCATTTTGTAGAAGGTTATCGTGTGGTGTTGTGCTTCAGGAGGGCCTCTGAAAATTTACTATTTGCAGAAATGCTAATAACCAGTGGCACCTCTCATTTATTTTAAGGAGAAAAGTTAGAAGAGTTGTGATGTATTAAAAAAGATGCAAAAATAACCAATTTCAAGATACCAAATTGTAAAAGCGGTTTGATAACAAAAGTTAATACTGCAGCAAAAACGGGAAGTTTTCAACATTTTGTTTGGTGATATATGGGGGTTTTGAATTTTTAATAATGCCTTCACGTAATGAGTTCACAAAATCCAAAGTTTTTAACTGAAGCTTATCCATAATAAAAAAAAAAAAAAAATCGAAATGCAGATAAAAATTATAACTAACAAATCTGTAAACAGTTGTAATAAACTGTATTGTGTACTTTTATGAATTTATCCAAAAGGAAGTTCAAAATGCATCCATTACCACGTTGGTGTCTTCAACTGTTTTTGCTAGTCTTGCTTTGTAAGACTGTTTGTGCTGCCTCAAAGCATTTACTGTGATTTAAGCTAGATAATACAACTGGATGCCCATCGGTCTTCGTAGCGCTACTGAGAATCTTTTTCGTGCTGGACAAGAGAACTTCTATTAAAGTTTCACAGCGTGCAAATGCAATGATCTCACTAACTATGGAATGTTAAACCTTGCTTTTAACAACACCACTGAAGATGCTGTCGCAGGTTATGGAGATATTTACATAAGAAAATTGATTGAACACAGACAAAGTTTCATACTGAGTATTTTTTCCCCCCTCTACCCTGTATCTGTCCATCCACAACACCTCTGGAGAAAACTGACACAGCTGCCTCCTTCTACACAGCAAACCTCACAAACCTCAATTCCCTTTATTCCATGAGTAGCCAGTAAAAGTAGTTAGCCTTGTATTGTTTATTTGGATTTTGCAATGTTTTTGACTGTTTCATTTTTTTTAATCCTATAAATGCTAGGGGCGGCACTAACATGCAAAATCCCCTTTACTGTACCTACTGTACCAATGCATTAAAAACATGCAAATTAATGCCAACATTAAATGTTTTCTAATTAGGTAACTGCTATTTAGACTGTTTGTCGTGCTGAAATCATGGGTTCATAGTTATATGTGTGTTTCCGGATGAGCTGGGAGTTTTCCATCACAGTGCTGACATCTCCATTGTTCTTTGACTCTTCATTGTAGTTTTTTTAAAATGAGGTCTTCAGCTGTAGTTAACAACCTCCTGTGACCAAGCAGTAGCTCTGTCACTATCTTCTGCAGACAAGAGCTTTAAGCTCACATATACAGTTGATTTATTTTTGTTAATGTGTTCTGCAATCTTCTTGGAACTGTTCATCTGTTTGTTCTTATACTGACATAGGGTTTCGGGGGTGTGTGGCAACTCACTGGAACGCATTTCGAGGGAGATGTTTCTATGTGTAGATGCTGCTGCAGTCTCCCTCATCTTGTATCTGTGGTTCAGATCCAGGTGATCGAGGATGATAAAACCAACAAAAGCAGCGAGCCCTTCATCACAGGGGTCAGGGGTCAAGTGCCACCCCTTGTCACGACCACCTTCCAAGTCAGAGATCAAGGTGAGCAGAGTTTTGTAGTCAAGAATGCAATTTATTCTGTTCTAGCTGTCTGACAAATAATTGATAGATTTTTGTTATTCTTCAGTATTTTCAGTCTTTTCCCCTGTGCTTTGTTTCAGGGAATGCCAGCCCCCGCTTTATCCGATGCACAGCCTACAACATGCCCTGCACCTCCGACATGGCCAAACAGTCCCAGGTGCCCCTCGCTGCCATCATTAAGCCCCTGGCCACTTTACCCCCAGATGAGGTAAGTGCTGCGTTAGTAACTCTAGAGCTTCCAGATCAGAAATTGAGGACATCTGAGGTTCAAGGTTAACAGCATCTACAGTGAAAGCAGTAACTTACACCTTTTTCATGTGCTAGCCAAATGGCTTCTTAGCGTCAACCCTGAATCGTCAATGACAGCGGCAGAAGTCACTAAGAGTCTATAAGCCCTAAGAGCTTTAAGCATTGGCTCAGGTTCATTTAATTTGTTTTGTGTCACCCTTTAGCCTGAGAGCTGTCATATAATTTCCTGACCTTTTTTGTATGTGGCTTGCATGCTCAACAGGGCCCACTACACGTTGTTGATTACTCTGACGGAGGCCCCATTCGCTGCAACCGCTGCAAGGCCTACATGTGCCCCTACATGCAATTCATCGAGGGTGGTCGCCGCTTCCAGTGTGGCTTCTGCAGCTGTGTAACTGAGGGTGAGAGAACTCACGGCTTTGATTTCTCTTTGCAGTCAGACTAATCATTACATCCACTGCCTTTTTTTAAAAATTTCATAGTGATGCTACTAATAATGTTGTCAGTTGACTGTCACCAGGGTGGAAACAATACACTTATGGGAATGATACCCTCTCTTGTTCCAGTCCCCCCTCATTACTTCCAACATTTGGACCATACTGGAAAACGTGTGGACTGGTATGATCGGCCAGAGCTCTCTCTGGGCAGCTATGAATTCCTGGCCACTGTAGACTACTGCAAGGTGAGCAGGCAATGAATGGGAAAGTTGTTGCAAAGGAAAATGGGTCAGTGCAGCCATGTTGCATAGTGCCCTTGGGTAATTTAATATTTATACTTTGTGTCTGTGTTTTCTTTTTTTTTTATCATCTCTTTTGGTACATGTTTCCAGAATAACAAGTTTCCTCAACCTCCTGCCTTCATCTTCCTCATTGATGTGTCCTACAACGCAGTGAAGAGTGGTATGGTTAGTGTTGTCTGTGAGGAGCTGAAGACACTTCTGGACTGCCTGCCCAGGTACGGCATCATACGGGACCTTTCTCTTTGCAACATTCACTTTAATGTCTACAAACCTCTGATAAATATAGTCAGTTTTGAGACTTCAGTTTCAAAGGTTCTGTTGATCTGTTTTTTTTTTTTTTTTTTTTTTTTTTTTTTTTTTTTTGTACCTGTTTAGGTTGAGGTTCAGAGAGCTTTGTTGTTGTACCAATCAAAAATAGGGGGAAAAAATGACTATCAGATTTTTTTTAGATTTTTTTCCCCCCCCCTCCCCTTGGTCACTGCAGGGAGTCCGTTGATGAGGAGTCACGCATCAGGGTAGGCTTTGTCACCTACAACAAGGTGCTGCACTTCTACAACGTGAAGAGCTCACTGGCCCAACCCCAGATGATGGTGGTCTCTGATGTGTCCGAAATGTTCGTCCCCCTCCTAGATGGCTTCCTGGTCACTGTTGGCGAATCCCGTGCTGTAATTGACAGGTGTGTTGTCTAACAGTCTGCACTAGGAAAAACATCATGATCCCAGATAGTGCCGTGACGTAGTAACTTTTCCTTTTTTGTTTCTTGAGGGTTCCCTTTACTCTATGTTGCTTCTTAAGGGTCGCTTGAGTGCCAGTCTCTTGATTTTAATATTGCCGTCCTTTATTTGGTATACGTTAAATCTTGTTTTTTGGGTTTTTTCCTGTAATTTATAATTGGCCATCTCTCAATTTATTAATGTTTGAGATATGGAAACTGCCATTTTGATTTATGAACATTTTCCCGTAATAATGAACAACCAACTCAAATTTTGCGCCAAATGTTACTAATACAACAACCCACTACAACAACACGTAGTATCCAACAAAACACAAAAATATAAACCTGCAGATTGTCATGCCAATAAAACACTGAAATAAAGCAATTCGGAGAATGTATATTAAAGCATGTGTTTTTACTTAGCTATCCTCAATATACTCCGTGTCATTACCATAGGGGTTATGGGAAATGCAGTCACTCATTGCTAATAATACAGTCCTGTAGCTCTCCTGTTACACCTTGCTGTGGTAGCTGTGTGTAAATAGTTCATTTGTTTTAAAGAGTTTTAAGTACAGACAAAAGTGGTGAATGGAGCTGTTATGTCATGATCGAGAGCTGATAATACCACTTTTGTTTCTTGGTATGTCTGTTCTGATCTGTTTAGGGAGATAATGTGCATAGATAGTTTCACCGTTGTGGGGAGTTGCAGGACAGATATTGGCCCTGATGGTGTTCTGTGTGGGTGTGTGTGAGAGTTTCAGGGGCAGCATATTGTGGTCTGCAGGCAATGCTGTGTCAGACATGCCGTGTAGAAGTAAATTTTGTGTTCCCACGGCCTTAAATGTAATTTTCATTCAAATGAACGTTATGTTTTCAGTTTAGAAATTTTCGTCTTTCGTTTTTCAGAAATGCACCATGTTTTATAGATTGAGGGATTGCTGTTTTAATCTTCAGTAGTTTGAACTGAGTGTTGCTATCTAGCAAAATACAATGCAGATATGATTTAATGCAAAACAATATCGTGAGGTTAATAAAGATGTATATTTTGTGGCCTCACTGGTTGTAGGAAATAAGAGATTCTTCTAGTATGTCTTTTTTCATATCTATAAGAATATTTTAGTTTTTTAAAATACAAATCAAATGTTTCCAGTCTTTCTTTCCAGTCCACTACAAGTTCAGTGAACAATCTTTCTAGTGGAATTTATTGTGCAGCATTTTGACCATGCCTTCACAGTTGGGTTTCCTGTTGCCCACAGCTTACTGGACCAGATCCCAGAAATATTCGCTGACACCAGGGAGACAGATACTGTGTTTGGACCTGTGGTTCAGGCAGGTCTGGAGGCCCTCAAGGTGTGTCTTGTAATCCCTTTTCAGAAAATGTAATGTCTTTGTCCAGGAGTAAATGACCCAGAATATACACCCATCACCTTTCATTTGGCCAGTAGTTCAACATACACGGTCATTGCACACTACTGGTGACCCCGTGAACAAACCTTTCTGCATCACAGGCAGCTGACTGCGCAGGGAAACTGTTCATCTTCCACTCCTCATTGCCTATTGCTGAGGCTCCTGGGAAACTGAAAAACAGAGAGGACAAGAAGCTTGTGGGCACTGACAAAGAGAAGGTATGAATGAGGGTACACGTGTGGATCAAGTCTGAAACACATTAACTCTTTGTGGCCACTGTGCAGAGGGTTGCTTAGCATGCATATCCCATTTGCCTTATGCTGCAGCATGATGGTTGCTTTTTAACCATATATTTTGTGCATCTCCTGTTGATGCAACCATTAATCACACTTTTACTACTTCCCTTTTGGTGCAGCGTACTGGGGTCCAGACTAAGGATGACAGTACAGAGATGGATTTTCTTTTGTTTTGCATCTTGCATTTGCGCTTCAAGAAAGTCAACAGCTGTGATTTTTCTCCTGCAGAGTCTGTTCCAGCCCCAGGTGAGTTTCTATGGCAACCTGGCGAAGGAGTGTGTGGCGCAGGGCTGTTGTGTGGACGTTTTCCTGTTTCCAAACCAGTATGTGGACGTGGCCACCCTCAGCGTGGTGGCCTGCTCCACTGGAGGATCTGTCTACAAGTACTCTCACTTCCAGGTGAGCCAAACCCCCAGAAAGGTCTGATCAAAATTTCCAATAAAGGTGTGAGATTTAAAGGCTACATTTATCTAGTCACCTATGTGCATCACACAGGCTCAGTTAGGTTGTGTGTGTTGTTTCAGGCACAGACTGATCGGGACCGGTTCCTCAACGACCTCCGGCGAGACGTTCAAAAGCCAATGGGCTTTGATGCAGTGATGAGAGTGCGAACAAGCACAGGCGAGTGCACCACAAGACATAGCATTTGCTTGTTGTCATGTGTAACCCTTCTAGCCTTGGCAAAGCACTGTAGCCATGCTGTATGAACCATTCTTACACCAGCTGGTCTACTACCGCATATGTCATCATTTGCATCCACTCACACATCATATGCCCTGACCATGTCTTCGCTACCACCAGGCATTCGTGCCACAGACTTCTTTGGCTCCTTCTACATGAGCAACACCACTGATGTGGAGCTGGCAGGCCTGGACAGCGACAAAGCAATTACGGTTGAGTTCCGACATGATGACAAGCTGAGTGAGGATACGGGAGCCCTCATGCAGGTGAGGTGATCATGTCCACAAAATGTGTCAGGCAGTTACTGCCCTTTTCTCGTAACTGAAGCTATTTGTTACTGCAGATCATCCTGGACTATCTAAACTAATTAGATTTTTTCAACTTGTTTCAGATCAGAAATCAAGTTAATTTCTCCTTGCAGTCTGCTACGGCACCTTTCTAATCACCTCCACTTTTCCACATCCCTTTCTGCAGTGTGCAGTGCTGTACACCAGCTGCAGCGGTCAAAGGCGGCTACGGGTCCACAACCTGTCTGTGAACTGCTGCACACAACTGGCTGATCTGTACCGCCACTGTGAAACTGACGCCATCATCAGTTACTTTGCCAAGCATGGTGAGTCAACATGTCCTCCAGTTGCTACTGTTCAGAACCTGGTGGGCGATTCTTGCTCGTTCCCTGTGTTGTACACTCGTCTTAATAGGTTTTCAGATTCTGCTTTAACATCAGGGTCTTCCAAATGCATTTCCGCCATATTCGTCTCGCTCATATGAGGTCTATACCGCATGTTGTGAAGTTTTAATGACATCTGGTTCTCCAGCAGGTGTTTTATTCTCATCCCTGTTTCCATGTACAAACTAGTGAGATTAGGTTTTTTTTCATCTGGAGACACTGAACAAATAATTATATGGAGTTGGGTTGCATGTGCATTCTGGGATACATACAAATGGAAGAGTGCACCTAAACATTTCTTACAGTGTGAGTTATTTAATGGCTGAAAGTGTCCATATTCAGGGTGTGCAATCCCAAAGCTCACATAAAATTTTTAAACTAAATGTGTGGCCACTTCAGGTTATTGTTAACAGGTAGCATGTGCCCTATGTATAATTTAAACTTAAAATCTCTATTGAATTTCAAATATATAGTCAATGATAACCCTGACTCTAACGCAACCAGAATGTTTCTTTATTAATGAATGGAGTGGAACTGATCACCTCTTTACACGAGCATCAAAGTCCATTAACAGCTATAACAATGAGTAATAGGCAGCTCAATTGGGAGATTAACCTTTGTTCACTGAGAGTTTTGGGCTGGGCATGTTGCTGTACTCTGTTGGTTCTACATTTTTAAATATGTCCAGGAGAAACATGTCTTGTTACCTCATTCTAGTCTCCTGAGCCCTCGTCTCATAATGTTGCCAACAGGAGGGGTCATTAGAGTAGTTATTTTCTATTAATACATATAGTACTTGTCACGTGCTTGTTTTGTTTAGGATGATTGGTCCGTGTCCTCTGCTTAATAAGTGGAAAATATTTCCTTTTTTCCACACATTAATTGGAAGGCTGACCTGAAAAATATTGTTTTTCATTAGCCTTACAATAAAGCGACCCCACATTTTATGTATTATGGCAGGAACATGCTATAGTTTCCATATGGCACACCCAACTAAAATATCCATCTGTAGTTTTTCTCTGCAGAGGTGTAACCCATAACCACTGTATTTTCAGCTTACCGCAGCATGCTCAGCAGCCCTACCAAGAATGTGAGGGACACTCTCGTGAATCAGTGTGCACAGATCCTAGCCTGCTACCGCAAGAACTGTGCCAGTCCATCATCTGCGGGTCAGGTATGGTGGATGGTCCACTTGCTTTCTCATTGGTTATTGCACTCTTACACTAATACACACACCATT
The DNA here is from genome assembly GCA_900497675.1 of Arapaima gigas. Taxonomy (NCBI): domain Eukaryota; kingdom Metazoa; phylum Chordata; class Actinopteri; order Osteoglossiformes; family Osteoglossidae; genus Arapaima; species Arapaima gigas. The sequence goes on along the minus strand of UFQX01000174.1, from coordinate 402,569 downwards.
TCATTGGTTTTCCTCTACGTTTTTATTAAAGGAAATGAAGTACTCAAGGCAACACTAACAATCTCGCTCGCTTTTCCCCTTCCAGCTGATTCTGCCTGAGTGCATGAAGCTGCTGCCCGTTTATCTGAACAGCGTACTGAAGAGCGACGTTCTGCAGCCTGGCACAGAGGCCTCTCTGGATGACCGGGCGTACCTGCGCCAGCTGGTCTCCTGCATGGATGTGGCTGAGAGCCACGTCTTCTTCTACCCACGTTTGCTGCCACTGGTGAGCTGGGGGTAGGAAGGCTCCTCAAGCAGCTGTATTCACTTGTCTGACTGGGTAGTTTTGGGGGAACCTGGGGAAACTCTGTCTCTCATTTGGTCTCATTAAATTGTTTGACTGTACAAATTTGTTTTTTTTTCTCTGTACACAGCAAAAGCTGGAGGTGGAGGGAGATGCTCTGCCGGTGGCAGTGCGGGACTCAGAGGAGCGCCTCTCCAGGGGAGGACTTTACTTACTGGAGAATGGGCTGAACCTCTTCCTCTGGGTTGGGGCTGCTGCCCCCCAGGAGTTTCTCCTCAATCTCTTTGGCACGTCTTCCTTCTCACAGATCGATCCCAACATGGTGAGCACTATTCACGATGACTGAATTATACCATCCACTCAGTTGGATAGCAGGGTTTTTTTTGTCAAGATAACTTAGCTGCCTGCCCCATATGCACCGTCTATAGGCCTCTCTTGTTCCTGTGGCTTGTTGAATACCTGCAGTGACAATTGATCCCTCAGCTTCTCTTTGTAATATCCCTCATACATTTTCTGTAGTGACTTTCAGTCTCTGAACATAAAGTTTTGAAATTTCCCATCATTTGTAGATGAGCTTGCCGGTACTGGAAAACCCCTATTCAAAGAGGGTCCGACAAATGATCGAGTCTTTCCGAGTGCAACGTTCACGATACATGAAGGTAAGCTGATTTGCTCTCCTTTGCCTTCCTCACTTCTATCCAGACTCCCTCCTTTCTGCAGCTCCCTTTCACTGCATCTCTCCACTTAATCCACACAGGCTACTAGATTTTCAGCCTAGTTTCTTCTGGCGATCTACTCAGAATTTGACATCAACCCTTCATTTCCAACCTCCAAAAGTCTTGTTTATGGGTAGATATGTATGAGGCAATGTTTTCATCTGCTTGTCTCCACAGCTAATAGTGGTAAAGCAGGACGACCGGTTGGAGCTTCTTTTCAGACATTTCCTGGTGGAGGACAAGAGCAACAGTGGGGGAGCATCCTACGTGGACTTCCTGTGTCACATGCACAAAGAGATCCGCCAGCTGCTCAGCTAGGAGGTGTTTCCGGAGCCCACCTCCGTCATATAAATCACAGACTCGCTTAACTTTTTATTTTGATGTATTAAGATAGATTAATTGTTCCCCTCTTTCCCTGTCGTGTCCCCTTCATTACCATTCTGCCAGAATATTCCAAAGCAATGAAAAGAAGGAGGAATTCTGGGTAAAAGAGAGGTCTGCACTCTTAATCTGTTTTGTGTCTGGTTGGACTCAGATCTTACAACTTGGTAGGTGTGAGTGATCTGAAGGGTGTTGAGGGTGCACCGTAGCTGATGAATCCATCAACCCTTGATCCAGGAACAGCCGACTGCATGTTCACTGCAAACGCCTTTGCAGGATGACACCATCCAGAAACAGTCTGTAGTTAAGGTAGAGGAAAACATGTCCTCTACCAGTGGTGGATGATGCAGGGACTTTGAGTGGATGGCATTGTGCCGGGGTGTGGAGACTGTGAAGCAGTAACCCTGACTATAACAGGCATGTCCAAAACACTAGCACTGATTGATGATCTGTCAAGCATACACTGGTTCCAAAATTCACAACAGGCTTTTGTAAAATTTACAAACAAGTGAAATTCGCTTTAAGTTCCACTAGCTAACAAATATTAAAAGTAAATAAACTTCTTTTTTCCAATGTGAGGTTCATGGTTTTTCCTTTTTTTTCCACTTGCAAAAGTAAAACTTGTTTGCTCCTTGTTTTTTTGTTTTGTTTTGTTTTGTTTTTTTAACTTTTGAAATGTATGGGAATTTATCACAAACTTGTTGGCCCTGACATGAAAATGTGGCAGTCGCTTCAGATGATACTTGGTGTACCTGGTGGCACCTGTTTCTCAGGAGACTAGCTGTGCTGTGGTTTTTATACCCATTCAGTCGCTCATTGTCTAGTCTCATAGTAGTCACTTTCACTATAGCTCACGCACCTGGTTAAAAGGTGAAAAGGTAAAAAGTAACGCATTATATATCATCGAAGTGCCTTGCCCATGAATTGTTTGCATTTAGCTTATTACCTTTGTGTCACTAACGTGTAGAACTGTGTGTCGCTTCTTATCTTTTACATTTTCTCTCAGTACAGTTTCTACAAATTATTTGCACACGTATTACAGCTACTGGCTCCTGTCGCCAGTGGGGACCTTGATGATGGTGCTTTTCCATCTCTGAAGCATATCCCGGCTGCCCACGCTCTCCTTGTCACCATTTCACCCCCTTCCAAGCTCAGAGGTTGAGCTTTATAGATACAGAGATAATGTGGATACCCATCTTTTGATTTCTTGCTCACACCTAACAAACCGGCCCATTTTTTGATCTCCAGTCTCTTCTGTGAATAAATTTTCTTCCTGAGCAAGAATAATGTTTAAAATATGCCAGCCTTTAACACCCATTAAATCGATGTTACTCCAAACCTTGGTGGCCTCTGTAAACCCCCAGAGAAGATGCCATTGATTTCTCACTGCAACAGACTTCCAGACTCGGAGTAAGTGAACATCAGAACATGGCTTCCTGAAGGTGTTCTGGTCACACTGCATTAATTCTGCCTGACTGCTTGAAGTTGCTGTCCATTGGGTAAGATGCTGTTTCAAGAATTAAAGCTAAAAAAGCCTATTTCTTTACTCCTGATTTATTAATATTAGTTTGGTTGGGTCCCAAAGATCTTTTACATCACTTTTACACCTTACTGCAATTTAAAGAGACATTCACATATTGCACCACAAATTATTTTTTTTAAAGAGAAAGGATGCTTCCTGGGAAATGGTTACACCTAAAGGTAGGTCGACAAACCAGTGTGTGTGCCTGTCTAGGCCCACTGGTCTGCAGTGCTTTAATAATGTATATTGCAGTACATTATTTGACCAGCAGAGGGATTTAATTTTGCAGTTGTTTTTCAGAGCACGAGCACAGCTAATCCTTTACCTTCCCTGCCTCCCTGCATTCCTCTGCTCTGTTTCCGCTCTTTTTTTAAACAGTTTATGGAATTTCATTAGTTTTTAACAACCAGGAGTGTAGCTGAGTAGTGTTGCACTGCAGTGCCATTCCTGAACAGTGAAGGGTCCTCTCTCTCTCTCTCTCTCTAGGTGCAGTGCCCCATGATGACCTCACTGCTGCTCTTCCCCATTGCCATCTGGGTGCAGTCTGCCCACCTGCCCTGCACTGGCATCATCTGTCTTATGTGGGTCAGTCTGCCTCACTGTTCCACTGCACATGCGCTCAGCTCAGTGTCCTTTTCCTTCAGGTCACTAGTGCTCCTCTTCTCCTTGAATGTCCAAAAAGACGACGGTTGCTGTTCGGAAACCTAAGTGATTTAGGGCACCTCATCCATCCGAGGTTTTTTTTAGTGCTACGATGCATTTCCTCTTTTGTCTGCGAAGTCCGCTCTTGCTGCCTTTTTAGGGTTGGGCCTGCTCGTTGTCGCTGACTCTGGTTAAAGGCCCAGGTGTTTGTTACGGCCAGGGATCGGTCACCCTGCAGCTACACCTGCAGCACGATGTAGGGTTTTGGTGCGTTGCCATGGAAACGGGCCCTGTGATCAGGCACAATCTGACCGTTCCTGGCTGGTGGAGCTGGTAGGGAGGGGGTAGTGGATCAACAGTTGCGTTTTTTTCTTCTGCCTAATATTTACAGTACATCCAAACAATGGCTGAGAGATCTAATGGACACTAAGCAATAGCCCTCTAAATGGAGCGCCCCCCACCCCTGCAACCCAGTTACAGATATGTTACTTTGTGGGGGCTCCTATGTTCCTTTAGACCTCCCCAGCATCAATCCATTATCATCGAAATAGGGATGGGGTGGTGAACACAGGCTTCCAAAAATATCTACAATCCCTAGTTAATACATATCCTCTCATCATCAGATGCAGTATTCCACATTTTTAACACCAATTTAATTTTTCCACCCTTCTGCATCAAGGGTAGCCAGAAGGGTATCTCGCTGCTTGAACCGCTGTGGCAACTGGCCAATTCCCTCTAACTCTGCCCAAGGCCGAGTACAACAAAGCCTTTATAAAGTGCCCAACACCTTCACTGCTCACACTCCTGTCCTGGAAAAGGTGTGTTGTGATCCCACATTGCACCACCTGGTGGGTATTAAACTTTCCCAGGACTAATTAGGTGTCTGAAATGACACAATTTCGTTTTCCTCCCTTATTTCTGTTGTCATGTTTCCATGACGCACTTCCTGTTATGTAGAACATCTCCAGCGTAAATCAGCTCGTCGTCCCGGAACTTCTCATTGGTCGCTTCCATTCTCTCCTGGGTTTCCTCAATATAAACTCTCTTTTTTTCAGGCAACCTAGTTACATAGCATGACATTTATTCAGACACTTCCCAGTTGTCCAAAAACTGAAGTGCAATGAACAGTTGTACCACTCGGGATCAAAACTTTAGGAGGTCAAACCACCACAGAAGCCTCTCGGCACAATGAGGCACCAAGCCGCATGCATGTAAAGCCCTTGTGAAAATTCGGCCATGAATGATGGGATTGCTCTTGACTGTCTGGTGTTGAGTTGTTGCCGAGCTTTTCATGCGGTTATGTTCTGAAGATGAGGGAGAAGCACCCGTCATCTCCCATCTTTGTCTTATTTGCACTGTGCCCCTCTGGCCATCCCACTCCCATAGTAGTCCACAACAGTTCACTTTGGTTCACGTTGGTCTATGTCTGTCCACCTTGATCTGCATCAGCCCGCATTGCCAAACAGCCTGCAAAAGTGACCCTTGCAGTGGGTTGCCGACGTGCTGTGCGTCTCTAAGTCCCCAGCTGACCTCTCGATAGTGACTCTCGAGTCCCCTCAGGACTGAACAACTACAGATTGGTCCAAACACCCATGAAAGATTTCTGGTAACTCCAGGGTGTCCTGTTAGCCCCAGTGAACATATGCTGTCAAGCAGCCAGGTGATTGGGAGGTGAAGGAACTTTCAGGACTAAAAGGTGACCGGTTCCCAGCGATTACACACCTGAGCTAAGCACTTGACCCAAATTGCTTTGGTGACCATCCAGCCATGTCAATGGATGAACTGCTGTAATGAAAGCTTCATAAGCTGCTTTGGGTGAAACAATTGCTGTCTCATCTTCGTTTAGTGAAGATGGAGCTGCTTCTCTGTCTGCAGTCCAGCTGAGATAGACCCGCTCTCTGTCTCTCCAAGTCCACTCAAGCGCACACTGCTCCGGGGTTGGATGAGGGCTCAGTGACATGGGGACGTCAGACCCCAGAAGCAGTCTCCTGTCACACTGCTGGCTGTGACCGTTACTCTCTCCATCCAGGCTGACCTGAAAAGTCACCCTGACTCATTGCATCTATCTGGTTGCGGACAACTGAGACCTTTTGGGCATAATTTTATTTTTTTTTAGTTTCTGAAACCATTATTTCACAACCACGCTTTGCAATAATTTTCATAATTATTATTGGTAGAATAGTACTATTTGTGTATTTTTATGCATCTGTACTTTGGCAATTCGGGTTAAGTTCCTCCTCAAGGGTAAAACAGCAGGGGCACTTTGGGACCCAATCCAGCAATAATCAGGTTACACGTCTGCATTCTTAAGACATCACTGCCCAGTCTTGGTTCTTGGGAATATATCAAAAGCCCATAGACTTTTTTGGGGAGAAAAGTATGTTGGTGCATAGTGATTTGATTAGAAAGGGGAAAATGTGAGCGAGAACATCACAATGTGGTCTGTTTTCTTTTTAAAATATGCAACATACTCAAACTTTCCTATAGGTATCATTTATTTATGTCCTCCTGTGCAGCTGCAGTATATAATGGAATATCTGCAGTGTTCCTTTTGGCATATAGGAATAATGGGCCTTCTCTGTGTTGTTAGAGAACCACTGTGTGACTGATCCTATGCTGCCATCGTCATCGCATGCAGAAGAGAGAGAAGCAGGTTGCATGCTCAACTTCAAAGGACAGCATCATCAGCAAAGCCTGCAGCACTATGAACATCTTCCTCTCGTGGTGCCATCACCTTGGTCATCAGCTCTTCTCATTCCTCTTTCCATGTCCTCAATATTCCCACTTCCTGGATCTGTACATGTACCTGCTGCAGAGTAGTGCCGTTTCTCTCTCTCCCTTCAGATGTGTATGGAAGTGGTGGGCTGGAGCAGACCCTGTGGAGGTGCTCTAGTGCCCTCTGACAGGCGTCTCTTGTTTCTTTGTATAAATGCATACAGGCTCCAGAACATCGCAGCAGTTTTTAGATATCAGATAGAATAATAAAACTGGAGACTGAGGCGTTGTGGCTATAGAGACTAACTGCTGACCAAGCATGTGGGTTTTCTTCTTGTGTGGTTGTGTGAGTGTGCAGAACTGTGTGAATAGCTTGCTGGGGAGAAACCTGATGTAATAAACATGTTTTCTGGGTTTTTTTAGGCTATAGGTTATTCCCCACCCTCACTCTGTTATGAATGTTTCTCTCCCGCAAGGCCAGAACTGCACATGTGTGCAGCAGCCACCAACTCTGCTCTAGTTTGTGTGGGCACCTCCAGGCTCTCTGCTGCTTTCCATGTCCTCCTCCTCCTCAGCCTCCTCCTTATTCCTCCTCAGTCAGCAGGGGGATTTTGCACCTTTATCTACCCATCCATGCAGTTTTTTTTTTCAACCAGCACTTTAATGGAAGCCTAACACAGGTAGTGTTGGATACTAACCAAATCGTAAACAGTGGAGGATAAGAACAGCCAAAAATCCTGTGCTTGAAAATGGTGACATCATCAAAACATGAAGAGAAGCCTTCATGCCAAATCTAGAGTAGATGTAGTAAAATATTAGGTGAAAGTAGCTTACTTACAGCAGTCAGAGCCAGGGTCTTGTACAGACAATGTACATAGTCATTTAAACCCTTCTGTTACATAATGGAGTTAATTTGTTACCCCCCCCCCCCCATTAGCCAAAATCTCATTATTAAGGGGTCAATGCTGTCATTTAGAAAAGAAATATTTTTGAGTCCACGACAAATTGTTACCTAAAATTGAAATCACAACAGAGTCAACTTGCAAAGAGGACATGCAAAAGGAGCCCCCCCCCCATAAGTTGAGGAATACCTATAATCATGAATATAAAGTTGTTGCAGCAGTTTTTTAGTGGACAAGGCTGTGCTGCATGAGGGAATGGTGCACCAAAATATATGCTATGTGATCATATTGGAAGAACACGACAAGCCCAATCCCTGGAGCTCCACATAGTGAATTCTCTCGCTTCCTATTTGCCCCAAAGGCACTGATTGCTTCACTTTAAAAGTGTTTTTGAAAAAGCTGTGGCTACGAAAAACGGCTCGATACGATTGCTGGGAGTGAAGACGACAAAGCTTCCCGCTGCTTACGGCAAATGTATTAAAATTTGCAGAGACTCAAAGTAATTTCCTCTGCTAAGTGCTCAACGGTGGGAAGATATGGTGGGAAAATGGCCTCTACATCTACCTGCTCTTGGGTCATATGTGACTAAAGGTCTCCATGGTATGGGATCAAGAGGCTCCATTGGCCATAAGGTTCTGACACAAATGCACTGCTGACTGAAGCTTAATGATGACAGATGAATGATTGGTTTTAAATACAGTTGGCAAACTACATCTTGGCAAAATTCAACTTTCAGCTTGATTTCACCTCAAATGTATATGCATTCCAAGATCAAAAAATGACACAAGACCCCTGAGATGACAGCACAGTGGGAGCCCCAGGACTGTGTTGATGTGTCCTGAATTTTGATTTTGACTCCACATTGCAAATTTGGGATACATCAACAGAACTTGTGGCGACAAGAGAACTGCAGAAGGTGCAGAACGTGCCTCCCATAGAGCTGTGCTGTTTGATTTTACATCAAACACAAACTGATACCAGTTGTCCACTGTAGGTCACATATTGCAGTTTACTCTCAGGATTTATAGAGTTTGGATAGATTCTTCAAACTTATTAGGTATGCAAAAAGATACACAAAAGTGCTCCATACGTCACACTGGACAACTTCACTTGGCTGGACCTCTAACATCAGCCACTGTACCACCTATTGCCTAAGCAATGAGAAGGAAACTTCTAGCTGCTTCCCTTCCCATTTCAACCTGAGTGCTGGAAACCAAGACCTGTACATTTGAATCTTTAGACAAGTTTAAATCCTTTTACTGACAACCCTCGGGATAAAGATAGATGAGCTCACGTGATTTTCCTATATTTTTATTATAATTTATTTCTGTGTGGCGTACACTTCCACTTTGGGGAGAACAGGCCTGATTCTGTGAATAATGAACTGCCTTAATTTGAAGCGTAATTAAAGATGGGAAGCAATTCCTGAAATCCAGAGTGGGAGGATTACACACACACACACACACACACACACACACACACACACAGAGACAGGCCCAGCCTTTCTGAAGAAACAGCACTATGCAATAAAAAATCAGCCAGAAGATATAAAATATACACTGAGTTGCCAGTTTAGGTACAACCCTCCACCTACCTTCCCACAATTGTGCATTCTGACAAGTCACGTGACCAGGGCTTCTAGCATCAGTTAGTGCTGAGTCGAGCTTTGGAACGGGCAAAATGTGTGACGTTAATGACTTTGAACGCGACAAAGTAGTGCTACACGTGGCGGATCTATCGTCTTTCAAACAACTGTCATCCTGTGCTTTCGATGTAGATCCTTTCAAAAGGGTTTACCGAGAATGGTGCAAAAAAAAAAGTGATTCTTGATCTTGTGAACAAAAACAGCTTGTGGATCAGGAGAATGGTGAGAATCGTGCAAGTTAAACAGATGGCCTGCAACCAGGAAAATCATATCCGAATTCAACATTGGTGTGCAGAACGTCATCTCCGAATACAGCACTGATTAGACTTTGCACTAAATGGGTTCTAATAGCCGAAGAGTATGTCAGGTGTTGAGGGTGTCAATGAAAAACAAGAGAGCATCAAAAACAGAACGTTGAGGAGTGGGGAAAAAATGGTGCCTGGATGGATGAATCCAGGTTCCTTCTGCATCATGCAGTGGTAGTATGATGGTGTGGGGAATGTTTTTCTGGCACACATGAGCATCATTGCTAACCAAGTTCAGCCCTTCATGACTACAGTTTTTCTGTACTCAAACAGACAACTCTAGCATGATAATGCACCATGTCACAAGGCAGGTGTCATCACCAAATGGTTCCAGGAACATGACACTGAGTTTTCATTGCTTCATCTGCACTGTCCCCAGATTTCAAACCCATCAAGTATCTTTGGGCTGGAGTGGAAAGGACTGTTCACAGCAAGACTGTGGAGTTGTCCAGTTTACAGCAACTGCACAACACAATCGTTTCTGTATGGAGCATCATATCTGTACAATGTCTCCAGCATCTTGTAAAACAGCGGGGTAGCAGTGGAGTATCAATAGAGAGACAGCGGAATTACAGTGAACTAACTGAGATAACAGCAGAGAGACAATTGAGTAACTGTGGGGTGACAACAGAGACAGTGGAACTACAGTGGAGTAAACTGGGGTGACAATAGAGACAGTGGAACTACAGTGGACTAACTGTGAGATAACAGCGGAGAGACAGTGGAATAATAGTGGAGTAACTGTGGGGTGGCAATAGAGACAGTGGAACTACAGTGGACTAACTGTGAGATAACTGCAGAGAGACAGTGGAATAACAGTGGAGTAACAATAGAAAGAATGGAATTGCAGTGAACGATGGGGTAAGAGTGGGTTAACAGTGGAGAAAGGCTGTGTCTCACCGCAATCACCTGGCAGCCCCAGGGCAGCACCGGGACCCCACATGTCTGGAGCCCAGTGAGGGTCTGATAGGGCCCGGAGGGATGCTGGCGGAGTGTCAGGCTCTGAGACTGTGGCGCCCCCCTCAGCCCTGGACGGCCCATGTGAAATGATGAACGCACAGCTTTGTAGGCTGCCAACAGTAATCTCATTGTGGTGCATTACGGTAAACACAAAACTCTGTGGTGTGTCGAACCGGAGGCCTTTCATCCTGCCCATCGCACAGAAAATCATTACAGGTCCAGCACAACTAATGGCCTGATGGGTTTAAGTGCACCCCCACCCCCACCCCTGTACCAGTGGAGCTGAGTGACATCATCTGTTTTTTAACTCATCACAAGCTCTCCAGCACTTCCTGACTGACTTGGCCATGTCCACGGCCACAGGGCATGGCTGCAGCGTGGACCCCCCCCAGCAGAAATGTACAAGAAGCTTCGCCGAGGCAGTTGTTACCCTTGGTTGTTGGGCCAAACCTGTTGCTGCAGGGCAGGCCTCCTCACGGCGACAGAGTGTGTCTGATACAGCAGTGAGATCGGATCAGGTTTGCGGACGCTCACCTTGAATGTGACCACATCTCCTGGGATCATGGCTGCTTTGAGTAAACAGTAACACTAACTGTAAAAAGAGACCCAAACCTCATATGGAGAATTTGAACACAGAGCACAGGACAGGTTCACTTGCAAGTGGCTTCAACCACCAAAGGTGTATCAGTAGCAGGAATAAGGTGGTATAATGGTTATAGCTGCTGAGTTAAACTTGAAGGACCTGGGTTTGAAACCCTGTTCCTGTTGTAGTAAAGTCCTTTCCCTCAATTAATGCAGTAAAAATTACCTTGCTGTATAAATGGGTGGAAAGATAAACCAGTTAATGACTTCGGGAGAATCTGGTGGTCTGGAATTTCAGAACCTGTCAGCTATTGGTTGTCAGCTTTAAACCCACAGAGGGGCTTTGATTTGTGCATACATGCTTCTACTTAACCTGAACTGCTTCAAATATAGAACCACAGTTCCACATTGTTCCGCCATTCACAACGTGCAGAAGGGAAACCGAACTGGGATGTGAGCAGCACCACTATGTCCTGGGTTCAAACACCATGGTGAGATCGGTGACTGGCAGTTTAATGTGTCCTCCCCAACGTTTCTGTATAACTCCAGTGAGCCGACATATCTTTATTCACAATATTTTTTTGTCACCAAGTATCTGACAAGTTGTTTTGTCTCTGTTTTAATACAGATATGACTGAATTGGAATTAAAATGTGAATTATTGTTCTCTTCTCGATTTCCTGCAGCCCGTTAAAAGCGATGCCAGACACACAAAGCGGACCTCGAAGAGCGTAGTTTCAGTACCTCGCACCCATCAAAGCATTATTATTATTATTATTATTATTATTATTATTATTATGAGGAAGAAGAAGATGAAGACGCGCATTCTGACAGCAAGACAGGAGTCATATGGTTGCAGTTTGCAAGCGGACCACCTGGACTGTCACGTGGAAGAGGAAGTTATTTACTCACAAACCATCATAACAACAACGAGCAATTTTATATTGTATAGATGTCATTCAATTTCTGAGAAAGGCGACAGATTCGCATTCGGGCCTAAACGTTTTAAGTTGGGTCGCGCTCTACAGCTGCTCGGTCTCGCAGTCCCCTCCCCCGCCGCTCTCTCGCGCGCTCTCTCTCTCCTTTCATCGCCGTCTCCTCTGCGCGCGGGTGCGCGCACGCATACGCAGGCGCGCATACTTGGCGAGGCGGACCTCCTCCTGCGGAGCTCGTGCGACAGGCGGCTCCTCGTGCCCGCAATATGGCCTCGATTGTCACGTCCACCCGCTTCACGGATGAGTACCAGCTGTACGAGGAGCTCGGCAAGTAAGACATGCGCTTTTACACCACTGGGTACAATGTCTGTACCTTGTTTTTACCCTGATTTACCGCTCTTTACCTGCTCTTGTCTGCCCCCCCCCCCCCCCCCCCCCACACACACACGAACTGATCGCGGACACCGTGATGCGCGTCCGACTCCTTTTGCAATATTATTGTCATTATTCATGCTATTGTTATTGTCGCTGTTGCATTGAATGGGTTCGTGCCACTTCACGTATCCCCAGTCTCGTGCGGGCGCCGCGCCGTTCGTGCAGCTGCTATATTCGGGCGTGTTTATCCTCTTCTTGAGGAAGTTATTTACACAAAATACGTGTTTTTGACGTTCCACTCCTTCTCGCGTGCAGCCTCGCGCTTTCCTGGTGGCTCGTGTGGCGAAACTGCGGGCGGGCCGCGCGACGCGAGGCGCAGGTAGCACAGCGCGAGGTGCTCGCGCCTCTTTGGCTCTTTGTTGTAGCAGCGCGTGTCACAGGGGAGCCACGATACAACACGAGCAAGCAACGGTACATGTACATGTACAGGGAAGGTATAGTTACCAAGATGTCATACATGTGCAGGTACAGAGATGGTGCAGTTACCAAGATGACGTACATGTGCAGGTAGAGGGAAGGTGCAGTTACCAAGATGTCATACATGTACAGGTACAGAGAAGGTGCAGTTACCAAGATGTCATACATGTACATGTACAGGGAAGGTGCAGTTACCAAGATGTCATACATGTCAATGTACAGGGAAGGTGCAGTTGCCATGATGGTATATGTGCATGTACAGGTACAGGAAAGGTGCAGTTGCTGTGATGGTACATGTACAGGTACAGGGATGGTGCAGTTACCAAGATGTCATACATGTACATGTACAGGGAAGGTGCAGTTGCTGTGACGGTACATGTACACGTGCAGGTACAGGGAAGGTGCTTTTACCAAGATATCATACATGTGCAGGTACAGAGATGGTGCAGTTACCATGATGTTGTTCATGTACAGGTACAGGAAAGGTGCAGTTGCCGTGATGCTATATGTGCATGTGCAAGTACAGAGATGGTGCAGTTACCAAGATGTCGTACATGTACAGGGAAGGTGCAGTTACTGTGATGCTACATGTACAGGTACCTTTGTGGAACAGGTATATGTGCTGATACAAAGTAGGTAGAATGATGACATAGGTGCAGTTTAGATGATACAGGTGCAGCTGTAGTACAAGTACATGTAGGCAGACCCTGTGGGATCACTGGAAAAGACTTCCTGTAGATGTTGCTCTGTGGGGGTAACCCCCTTTGGTCACAATTTACGGAATGTATAGGGTACTGAATTTACTGATTTTGCTGACTTAACACAATTCAGTGAATTTGCTAGTTTTAGAGAATTTACTGAATTTACAGTTTTCAGAGTTTTCTGAATTTATCAGATTTCCCTGAATGCATATATAGTATCTGCTGATTTTTCAGTATTTGTCAAACTCAGAAGATTTTTTTGAATCTCCCCAATATGTGCTTTACTAAGTTTGCAGAATAATGTTCTGTTACTGTGTGTGGAGTTCCTGCAGTGTTACTGTGTAAAGAGTCACTGTGTTAGTCATTCTTTATTCATTGTAAAGAGTCTGTTTGAGTTGGCAGTTATGCCGTGTCACTTTGTTGAGTCTGTTAGTGTGTTGCAGTGTAGAGTCACTCCATCTTCAGTGTAGTCACTTTGTTACAGTGTGTTGAATCATACTAACTTATCGTGTAAAGGGTCTGTGTTACAATGTGTAGAGTCATGATGTTACTGTGTTATAGTGAGTTGGTTCATGTTACATTACAATGTAAAGAGTCTGCATCACAGTATGGTGGGATATTTGGAGTCATGCCAGGTCACAGTGTTGAGTCTGTGACAATGAAGAGTTCAATGTAAAGATTTTGTTACTGTATGTTAAAGTGTGTAGATTCATATTATGCAACAGTGTAAATAGTCTTTTAGCTACAGTGTGCAGAGTCATGGTGTGTTAGTCTGTTACAATGTAGAGTAACCCTGTGTTCACCCCAAAGGGTCTGTGTTACAGTGTCGTACAGTGTGTAGGGTCATTCAGTGTTACAACACACCAATCGTGTCATTGTCTTTGTCCTCCTTACAGGGGGGCCTTCTCAGTGGTGCGCCGGTGTGTGAAGAAATCCACAGGACAGGAATACGCTGCTAAAATCATCAACACAAAGAAACTCTCGGCCAGAGGTGAGACTGTGATGACCACGAAGGGGGTCACTCAGATACAAACTTACGTAGCTTTGTGTCAGGAGAGTGAAGCGCCTCCTTCTGGCTGCCAGAGCATTCCTACACCCGCTCCCCTGCCTAACCACAGGCGTTTCTGAGGCCTCGTCCACGGGAGCGTTGCTACCACAGAATGTGTTCAGATACCGCAGGGCGGTCGCAGCCAATCTGTTGCTCATTTGAATGCAAGATACTAAGCAAAGTTGCACAGTTGTATTTGCACGGTGCATTTACATCACACCTGTTTACACTGCTGCCTTCATGTCCACTTGAGTAATTTGTGTTAAGTGCCATGACTAAAGTTTAGTGGTAACAAGTCACATCTCCAACATGCTACCTTCTGGTCACAGTTAACATTCTGGTCATCATTAACATTTGGTCACACTTATATCCCCATGATTCCTGGCTGTTATCTTGGGACATGACTGCAGGTCTCTCAAGTGACACAAGAATTCACTGGATACGTATGGGTGTCCACTGGAATGATGACATCAGTGTCTGAGAATCAAAACAAATATCTTTTTGGTTCTTTCTGTCAGGGGCTTTGGTCTTCAGCTTGACATGCTAATCTCATTGTGGAGGGATTGTGCATTTTGTTGTTATTTGAGGCGTAGCGTGATGTCCTTAGATCAACCCGGTTATTCTTTGTGCTTAAATTCAGGCGTCCCCCATTTTCCAGATCTAATCCTTTAAATCAACGTGTCTTATAGCTGGTTCATAAATTCCATTGTTTTCAGTGTTAAAAATAATATTGTGTTCCCAGACCATCCCTAAAACCAATCCCAGACAGTTTCCCACATATCACTGAAACACTCTTAATCATCTATATCACAGGATTTCTTCACAAGCCTTTCCACCTTCTTAGAATACATTTTCACTTAAATGTAAAATGGGGAAGATGACAGTGCTAATGCTTTCAAGATGTGATCCTGTTGAGAGAATAGCTGTGATACGAATGCAGCGCACTCTTGTTACCTTTTCTGGCTACTTTCAACCAAGGTTGGAAGCCCCAGGGAGTTTCTTTTTGAAAAGTCCAGGGTTAGAGTTACTGCTTTGGGGCAGTTCACACTTTTAACTTGATTAATAATGAACTGAAGTAGGGATGTACTGAGCTCATTGTTTATTGTGGACAATTTTATAATTGTATACTTTCTGTCCAATGCATAGTGTATCAGAAAAACCATCTGTGCAACTTCTACTGCTAATTTCTCCGCTGCCTCCCATTTGTTTAGTAAAGTAACACTCCGGTTTTCTGTAATTATATTTACTTTCCCTAATGCTCCAGTCTCTTATAGCAATACTTTTACATTGCTAACACTCTAAATTCATGTTAGGACTTGTGTGCAAATTAAAAGTTTTTTTGCTGATGCGTTTGTAGAAATTTTTTTTGGTTGTGGATTTGTTGTACTGGGTTTCTGATTTGGATAGTGAATTTTGGGTACAAATTTTTACAATTCGTTACAGTGAATATGCAGATAGTGACCGTTCAGATAGCAAGGGATAACTGTACCTTTTCTGAAGTTTCTACGGAAGTGTTCACGTGAGGGCTGACTATTTTCTATGCTTTCCGCTTGGCGTTTGGCCCGTGTAAAACATTTGCTGTACCGGATTATGTACTTATCTCTTATCAGCAACAAAACTGTGTGGTAATGTGTTTTAGACATGAAACTTGAAGTTAGTCATACAACTGATACTTAATAAATGGGGTGTATGTAGGACAGCACTTAGTCATGAACAGTCTTGAACTCTTTTGTAGCTTTTTTCAGTTTGCTATATTGAGCACATTAATTCTCTAATTTTGATGCATATTGAAAGTTGAGCAGTTAAGACTGAGACCCATGAAATGCTATGATAACTATGTTCCTCCCTTTTACTCCTTAACCATGCTTTCCTGCTCCTATGTTTGTTCCATGAGGGTCCAGTCTGTCTGTGAAATGTAGTAACATGGGGGGGTAATCTCAATGGTGAACACGTGCATGGTGTTGCTCAGATATGCTTTTGGGTCTTGGCGGGGGAAGGGGGGGGCGGTTATGTAGTGGCCACTACTTTTGTCCATCCTTTGCTGCATTTGCCAAGAGTTGTAGGTGTAGATGTAGGTGGTACTGGGGGTGTGGAACAGGGGCAGAGGCGGTAAGCAGCTTTCATTTCTGCTGCATCGTTTTATGTGAGCCCTGAACCGCGGAGGATGTCTGAGTCCGGTTGCTGTGCTGCCTGCTAGGTATATTCAGAAACTCACTCTCTTTCTCCATCTCTCTCTGATTTATTTTTTGTTTATTAATATAAAATTTGTACATTTTCTGGTATTTTATCATTTCACCCACCTTCTGGACAGTTTCTTTTTCCTAGATTTTTGTGTTGGGCTGTTGTCTTTATCTGAGTGCTTTTCTGGTGTTGTCAAGGTGTTTAAGGTATGGATAGGTAATATACGTCAGCCTGGTTCTGCCCCCCATGGCCCCCTGGTCTCTGGCCTTTTGTGAAAGGCGACTTCATGTGGCAGTGATTCAAAGGCACACCCAAATGGGTGGGGTAACAGCACTATTTGCTGTGTCACCAAGCTCCTCTTACTTTCCATTTAATGTTATATTTCATGAATGGGAGTCACTTTGAACCAGGACAGCTAAATAATGAATATGTGATGCAATGTGCTGAATAAAACTCATTTTTTCCTCCTCCTTTATCGCAACAGTGTTATCGGACACTGCCCTTCCCTTATTTTCAGATGATTTTGTGATCCAGGGCAAACAGCTGTATAGGTGAGAGGTAATACCTTGAGCAGGAGGTAGGTTGGTCGCAGCAGTTCTTTCAGTGATGGGCATGTGTTCTAACAGATGGACCTTATTATATTTCCGTACGGCCAGCTTTGGGGAGCCTTTTTTGTTTCCCGTATCACCAAGGATACAGGCACTGATTTGTATCTATGGTCATCTTGTTGGCAACCTTCATCTGTATCCTTCGTCTGGTTTCTACTCCATTTTGGGCCTGAGTAATTAGATGGTTTTCCCTCCTGAAGAAAGTGTGACTTTTGCTGATTTGTTCACAGGAAGGAATGTCCATGATTTTCCTAATTTGCAATCCTAGCAGGGCATCCACCGTATTGTGCAACAGCTGAAGGATTGCCGTGCAAGTGAGGTGTCATGTTGTATCATCACAGCCACACAGTTGGCAGCCCATGTAAGAAACGAATAAATGGTTTTCAGTGACTTTCTTGTGCTAAAAAAACAATGCTGTACAGTTAGGTACCACATTACTCAGATGGATTTTTCCACCAGTTGTACCTGTACTGCTGGCATCTACATGTGAAGGCCTGTGGTTGTCCAACATCCACAGAAAGTTTCCTCAGTTTGGGAGCTCAGATTAATTCATCAGTCTGTCCTTTTGGACATGGTAGCCATTCATTGGCCCAACATACTGCCAATGCGTGAGAACTGTCTTAACTGCTCTGCACTGGTGTAAGAAATACCTTTGTGACCGATGGATTCAAGTGATGGTGGTAGTGAGTTCTAGTTCTTTAGAGACACAATGATGCAACATGGAGATTTCGATTCAAAGAGATATTTAATGCATAGTAATTCTTCTGAGATGTTACCCCTGTATTCTGAACAACAAGCCCCAGAAGTACCTCAGTAACTGATATTTTGTATTCCTTGTTGTTGCTGGGGTTTTATCAAACTCAAACACACATCTTACACACCCCTTTTACAACCCAACACTTTAAGAGTTTAAGCCCTTCGTGACCCCTAGCATCTCTAATATGTTGCAGAAGCCAAAAGTTAATGCAGAAAAACAGAATGACCAAATATACACATATATATGTAATATATAACACACTTGAGTTCGCACGTACTGAATCATCAAATTACAAACGCAGTTGGAACTGCAAGTTAACACATTTTTACTCCTTTGCAGTTAATAAAAGCTAGATAATGCATACACCCATCCACATGTTAATGGGGTTGTTTCAGTAAAAACCTTAGCTAAAGCTGTTCTAAATTTAAAAAAAAAAAAAAACCTCTTAGCTGTAAGTCATCCATCCATCCAATCCCAAAAATGGCTTGCCCAGTACAGGGTTGTGGGGACAGGACACAAGACTGGCTGCTACATTGCAGTGTTACTCCGCTTTATGATTTTCTGCCAACTTCAGCTTACATGACAACTAAAAATAGTTTCAAATTGGCGAAATCAAAAATGTCATTTCTATCACCACCTATTGTCATTGACTGATCTCAAGATCATGTCAAGTGCTAGTCAGTTTCAATTCACTTTCAGATTTCTTTTGATTAATTATATAGACATCTAACAAGACAGGTAATCTTTGATATATTTATCTACAAATCACATGTATAGCAACAATGAATACAAATACTTGCAAAAGTATTCATTGTAACATTTGTATTAACTTTGAGCCACATTAAAATGAACTGTAAATGACTGAAAACAAAAATATGTGCCCTTCATAAACTCCAACTGAATGCTGATTATTGACAAAATAAATCCCAAAAATGTGTGCTGTTTCTCTTATTCATTTTCAAAACTGAGGAACACCAGCACTGGAATGAAGGTGCTTGTGCACTACTGTTCCGCCTGAGGGTGTTTTACTACTAATGGTGGCATGCAAAATGCAGAAACAGAAATTGTATGAAATACAACAGTAAATGAAATAAGCTAAAATTTTTGTATTATTGTCTTGTATCAGAACTCAAAATTTTGCTACATGAATTCTGCGTTCTTGTGTGTATCTGTGTGCACACTAATAGGTTCCTCATGTTACAAGCATATATACAACGAGAGTACAAAATAGTGATTTGTAGCTGTGGAATGAAAAGTTGTAAGAGAAACTTATTAAAGGTTATGTTATTAATGATGTAGCTTGGACTAGTGAGATTATTAGTAAAATTATGCACCTGGTGTCTGAGTGTAATTGTTTACTAGAAATGGCTCAAATACTGTAAACTTGGATATCAGGACACAGTTTCCATTATTTCTTATGAGGAAAATTATGATTTCCAGGTTCATCTGAGAAGACGAAATTAATTTCACCAAAATATCCCTAACGCTCTAAAATATCATGTCAGCATGATAAAGAACATTTAAGAGTTAAAGCGGAAACTAATGTACATTGGCGTGTCTTTATGCTGTTACCTTTATTTTAGTGTCATGCATTGCGTTTTGTTCTTTATTAGAAGTAGTAATAGCAACAAACATTTAATAGTCAAATTTATTTTTAAAAATGACGAAATTAAAACACTTTAAAACAGAAAAAAACAAGAAAAATGTACCTACTGTAATGGGCTGTTGCTGTGATGAACTGTGACTGGGCTACTTTCTGACTGAACAGTAGTGAACAAAATTGCAAAAGTACAAGCTGGATTTGAACAAGGGTGCACAGGAGGCCAAGCCTAAGAACTTAGATATTCGGTATGGTGTTGCCATGCAGCCTCGCACTTGTATGTGCACGAATTTCCCATGTTTCTTTGATGTGAATTTAATTCACTTGGAAATAGTGTTCCTTATCCAGGGAGTTTTCGCCTTGGATACTGAATTAGGAATCAATATATACTGCTCATTATATCGGTAACTTGGAAACTGGGAGCTCGAATACAAGGGGATAGGTATATATCTACAGGGTGGAAGAAGAGTATTAACAGTTGTTGGAGCAATTTAGAAAATTAAGAAAAATTTTGGGGTGAATAACCACTTTTCCTTGATTCTGGGGAGTGATGCAAAACTGGGAAGCATTGTCCCTTGTTTCATTGTCTGTGGCCTCGGTGGACACCAGAGAGACAACACCGGAGAATGTGAAATGCTGCACAGGCAGGGCTCTCTTTGCTGTGGGATTCCTCCAATGAATCATTCTTTGCTAGACACCAAGTTTTATACATCTTTTCAAATGAACTTCTCCCATGTTTAAGAATCCTTCTCCTCCACTAGTGCGGTGAGAATCCATACTGCATATGATTGAACCTTTTTAGTTCCTCTTGTTCTGTCACGTCTGATCATGGTCTAGAGTCTCGGGTCGCAGTGAAATATGGTCGACTTTGTCCTGTTTGGAGAATAGCAGCAGCCTGCTGGTATATCCGCCCACCACCCTGTGTAGGTGAACTGAGAGGGATGGAATGTCATGATGTCAGTGGAGTTTGGAAAGACCACAGTGCTGTACTTACTCATCGCAGTGGGTGTTGCGCAGTCACGGTTTGGCTGCAGGATAGCATTTCAACACCAACTGATCCTGTTGCTTGTTCTGCTTTGGTCTTTGTGAAACGTGGCAGTCAGTGTGGAGAAAAACAAATCCTGCTCCTTATTTTGTGGAGTTGTTTATGAGGTGGACAGTATGCATAGTGTAGCATAAAAAAGTTCGTGTTGGAATTAATAGGAGGAATGTATCGGAAATGCAAATGCAAAGTAAATGTCTAGGTTTAAAATATCCTTTAATGGGCAAACACTCAACAGAGGCCTTGGTTTTGTTTGCCTTTAGACTGTCAGTCCCAGCACGTTGCTGTTCCATCCAGATTGCCAGAGATTTGGTGATCCACACTTGGTGTGAGGTTTTTGACTGGAGGTGGATGGGAGAAGATTTTCATATTGCATATTTGTGTTTATTCATTTTCTCCTGGATGCTCTTGATCTAGTTTTTGATCTGAAGTGTGCTGGTGGAAAGTGGGATTGGATGCAAAGTGCAGATTTTCAAATTCATGTTCGATCTCTGCTTGGTGCAACAAATCTGTGTGTATGATCTGTCGTACAGACCGTCCTCCTCTCACATTCATCCTCCATTTCACCCAACTCAATCCGCCCACTGCTTTTCTGCAACAGTGTTGTCTGACATTCCACTTAGTGGTGTGATTGAAATGAGTGCTGGGCAATGTGTTGTCTCACCCATGTGGGATGAGAATTGGTACCTCAAAGGTAACACAACTTTTCAGGACTGTGGAATTACCCATCACCAAGATAAAACTGGTGTTCGGCAGTCCTTCTTACGAAATCTTAAACAAATATGAACAGATTTGGATCATACTTAATAATGTATTAGAGGTGAAAAGCCACTTTCAGGAGGCTTGGGTGAAGCCTTTGTGGACCACAAGCCTCCAGCTGTAGGTTGGGCGACTGCTTTGCCCTTGATGAGTTTCAAACCTAGGAGGATTGAAGCATCACAGTCTTTACTTGGATATGGTCCTGGACAGATTAATTTGGTCTCTCCTTAGAGGGATGCTTTGAAACTTAGATTTTGCATTTATCAGGTGGACAGACCCAACCACATCAGTTTCAAAGAGCGAAGCAAAGAAGTGGAGCACCCTTTTGTCTCTGTAATAGTTCTTTCCAATGGTGCTACTATCAAGAAACACAACTGCATGGTTAGATGTTGAACCACAATTTAGTTTTTTTTATAAATGGTTGCGTTTGGGTGATGTGGGCAGGGAGATGTTTCTTCAGAGGCCGTTGGGCTGGTCTTGTGAGGGCCTCACACTTTTGTAAGATAAACATGGAGGTGTAAACATCTTTGCATCAGGCACCTCAAAGAGTCTGCAGACACTTTCTGTATGACTCCATGACCCACTGGCAAATGCTGAACTCCTGGCAACAGTGGTGTGTGTTTTTGTGTGTGTGTGTGTGTGTGTGCGTGCGTGCGTGTGCAGTAGGGTTCTGGAAAAGCTCAAGAATTTCATTTGTTCCAAGGAAGAGCTGGTGTTTGGGAAGAGGCTTCCAAGGGCACTTGGGGAATTTTTAAATAATATTTATTTTATAATATTGTAAATCCAAAGGGGTCTGAATGCCATAACGGAAGCCCACTACACCCTGATGACTGCACACTCGATGGTGCTCCTTCCAAGTGGGTGGGTGGCGTTGTGCTGCTAAAAGCCATCTTCTTGTTTGTTGTGCTACGATGTTGTCCTATGAACAGATCTTCATTGGACATCTAGGAACATTTTTTATATTCGTGTGCTTGCATTTATTGGTGTATTTGTGCTATCTAGAGCCATCACCTTGGACTTTGACCCAGGTTTCAATCCCACCTCCTGGTATAGTATCCTTGATCAAGGTACCTACCCTGAACTGATAAGGTAAAAATTACTTCTAAAGGGGTAAATCACACTGTAAGTTGCTTTAGAGAAAAGCATCAGATAAATAAATGTAAGTGTCATGTGTATGGTTGTATTTGATTATTAGAGACTTTTGATCCCTTTGACCCAGTTTGGCTTTTCTGCTTCTATCTCCTTTGCATCTGCATCTTGGCTCTGCTGCTGTTGCGTTGCCGCAGCGGGAGGTTCCTGAATGCTTCCTGAATGTTTGCATCCTCTGAGGGTCCTACCATAGTATATCTGATGGTCTGCTGATATAAGGATAGAGTAGTGAACTAGGCATCGCAGGAGGCGAGCTCCTATTGTACACAGAATAAAATTTTTGTCCCTCATCCAGCTTTGCAATCTTCCACATGAGAGTCAGCTGAGTAAATACAGTAATACCCTGATCAACGCTCAGGATATGTTTCTAGAAAGTGGAACGCTACAGCAAAACAGTGACAAAACAGGGACCATTTTAACCTTGTGTTATTAAATAGGTGAAAATATAAATACAGCAGAAAAATTTAGAACTTTTATTGAAAATCTTGTCATTGGACTCACTATAGTAGTTTCTTTTTTATTTTTGTGATTGTATTGCACACGTCCATGAAAATATAAAGGATAAAGAGGGTAAATTCCTTCTCAGCTAGTTGACTTTGAAGGGGTGTGTTTTATTGCAGTAAGTGCAATAAATGTTATGTCCACAGCAAGCTTCTACTGTCAGTTTGTCTTGAGCCAGCAAAAAAAACAAACACACACACACACACACACACACGGTGTTCAATTGTCAGAAAACTTGTGATGCACGTTTAAAATGGGTGATAGAAAGGGGCCGGAACTGTTTCTGGTTGTACATGAAGGGGAATTGCATGCACTGTCAAGTTGTGTGCAGCATGTCACGAAACCAAGGGTGGAGGCCAGTGCATGGGGGGGGAGCACTGAAAATCCCTTGCCCCCACATGGGTGAGGCCAGAGCACCTGGCACAAGCAAGAAGCGAATGAGACAAGAAATAAGCAAGAAACGAGATGTGTAATGCTGAGTGCACTATGCACAGGTGCAGTATAATGGTTTATAATGACCATAAGCATTTTAACGAAACAGCGCTAAATGGGGCAGTTTTAAACGAGGTATTACTCTATATAAAAACATAATGAGTGTAATCGTTTGAATGACTGGGTTGTTGTTTCGTGTTTGGAATAAAATGTAAAATCATCCCATTTCCATCACTCCTCGGTCCTTTCCTGCTACGTCTGATTTGGTTGCTTTAGTGTTGCGTCGCTTGCTGAGAGGAGAGGGGAGAACATTGTGCCGAGCGAGCGATTCCTGCAGCCCAGTGAAGCTTCCCGTGGTGTAAATCACAGTAATTCTTAAGACATGCAGCAGCCTTCATTGTTTACATTGTCATACACACCACACACATGTTGTGTTGTCTTGTTCAGCTGCAGTGTGTGTTTGGGTGTACACACTACAATGGTGTGGTCCCATCTCCTTCACTGAACAGTGCTCTAATGGCAAACCCCCCAGTGATCTCCTTCCTGGGGAGATACTTGTGCTGTATTGCAGGAAAGCAGTGGGCAGATTGAGTTGAGTGAGATGGAGGATGAGTATGTGTGGAGGATGGCCTGCATGACAGATCATACACACAGGGTTGAAAATCTGCACTTTACATCCAACTCCACTTTCCACCCAAGTCTCAGCTTTCTTTATAGGTTTTGCCATGGCTTTGGTGATGGAGATAAATTTATAAGTTTGAGCAGATAAACCATGTGAGGTGGGGGTGGGGGTTGGGGCATTTCTGACTCCTGGGTGGGGTGATACCCCCCTGATCCCCCTTAAGGGCACTGTATCACTGTCTGTTGTATCCTGGGTGCACTGGTATTGTTATCTTTGGAGACACATCAGAGTTTCATTGACTCATACAGTTTAACATCAAATATGATCCAATACCAGTTGATTCATTATAAACAAATTATTGATAAATAGCTCTTTGAAAATACATCTCTGGTCAGCTCATCACAACAGGTGGTGAATACATAAGCTATTCCCAGCCACAAAGGCACCTTTTTCGTGTCACCTGATGCACAGTGATTTTGAACCCATCTCCGTCCAAGTGCTGCCAACTTCTGTCACATTCCACTGGGTGATGAAAGTCCTCAGGGGATTTGGAGCAGAGTGCCTCCCCTGGATGCCACCAGCGCCGCAGCCATGTATTTGTCTGACAGCTCCCAAAATATTTTTATTCACGTTTATTTGTTAATTTATTTATTCTTTTTTTCTGTTCATGATACTAGTGATGTGATTTTGGTGACCTGTCCTGGAGTTCTCAGCACTGTAGCGTTAATTATTTATCAGCCCAAACTTTACTAAGTTCCACATATTACATATACTCTTGACAGCTTCTTTCTGTGTTATGCAAATACCCGAGTAATTTGATCAAAAAGTGTTTTTACTCCCTTCAGCATTCGTCTTTGTTTTGATAGCTGTGTATGTCTGGACCCAAAAAGTGATTTAAGAATCATTATTATGCAGTATGTGTGTATTTGGGTACCCTGAGGCACTTGTGGGTGTGACTGTGACCTCAGGGATTTTTTGCTATCAGTTTAGATGGAAAATAGCATCTGAAACATGAGAAATGTGTAGTTTTCCTTTGACTGAACATCTAATAGGTACATAGCAGAGCAGACAGAGAAATTAACAGGGTGCATAATGGTTAGAGCTGTCACCTTGCTTTTGAGGGACCATGGCTTGAATCTCAGCTCCTGCTGTTGTGATACCATTGAAGTATTTACCCAGAATTGATACAGTAAAAATTTTTCAGCTGTGTAAACATATAAATCAGTGTAACAACACTGTAGGTCACATTGGAGAAAAGTTTCAGATAAATGAATAAATGTCAATAATAAATCAGAAAAACAGTCAAATATTCATATTGCTAGCTTTGGTGTTCATGTCTCATTGGGTCAAAAGGTCATAAATGTAGGTTTTCACACCACCTCTTTCTGTTTTTTCTCCAAATGGTGGAGAAACTGTGATTTAGTGAATGATCTTTTGATTTTGTTTTTTTCTATCAAAATACTGTAAATATTGAAACCTCCCTCTGTGACTAGACTGTTCTGGTGTTTGCTGCTCTTCTTTCTCCTCTTCCTGGGCATTTGATCCCCCAGGTGGCAGATCTCTTAATTACCTGTATTTGCAGTATAAGGTAATTATGGCTGTGTTGGTGAATCTCTGTGGGAGAGGGGCATATGAGGGGAAATGGGTCCATTGAGGATTGGTTGGGGAAGGTGACTGTTGCTGTTGCAGTAGGCAAGAACCTCAGGGCCTGGGGTTAGTAATGGTGACCAAGAGCTTGTGCTAGACTGTGACTTGGTGCTTAATGTCTGCAGCACGAACTCATTTAGCCTGTGACTGTTACATCAGTTGTCACTATAAACATAGAGTTGTCACAGATGGTCATCTTGTTGACCCCTGAGCTCATTGTTACAGTTGAAACTGTTGACAGCTGCTGCTCCGTTCTGAGTTTTGAGCTCACTGGTGGTGCGTGTCATGGAAAAACGTATAGCATTTTCTAAAGATTGAGGGAGACTGAAGCAAACAGAATGAGGAGCAGGATCTCAAGAAATTGTTTTCCTGCCCTTGAACACAGTCCTTCCAGCCAGTGTAGCTCCAGTGTGGTGCAGTGAATTGTCAGATCTACTTCTGTCCTGATTTCCCAACTGGTTCCTAAACTAACATCACACCATCTGCCACTTACCTTTGTATTTCCACCCACTGTTTACAACCCCCCCCAGTCTTTTAGAAGTCAGGTGTTCCATACACAAATAGGGCCAAAAAACAGGCTCTGGGAAATTTCCCTTTCCTTCTTTCCATGTGTGCCCATTGCCATTTTCCCCCCTACCTTCCTCTGTACTGATCTGGGTCACGGCATAAATCGGTGTAGCATTTATGAAGACAACAAGGGGAAGGCTTCAAGCATTGTTACAGACAGAACAGTTCTAAAGTACACCAATGTGTCAGCTTTTGAACACAATTGAACTGAAGTCCATTTGTAACTCAGAATTGTGGTTGAAGTCCACCTACTATGTCACAATTAAAAAAGCTTAATCACTTGATTTATTTACAGTTAGACTCACTTAAAAATAATCAGCAAAGCTATAATGAATTAAAAATCAGTGTCAATTATATACAGATATCCTGCTACTTAATAATATAATATGTTCCTGGAAATCAGCTCATAAGGTGAAATCTCATCAGTTTGAAATGTAAAAACTGTTACAGTGCAAACTTTGAAAATTTCTTCATATTCAGCTCTTCTTACTTATAAATGCAAAAAATCAGTCATATTTGGTTGTAACTCAGAAAAGGTTATTAAATTTCATTTGTTTACACAAAAAATTGAAAGTCAAAGGCTCATACGTCAAGGGATACCTGTACTGAGAACACTGTGCATAAGGTAGGGACCATAGATGCTAGTTTATTTTGTTGTCTTTTATTAACATGCAGCAACATAAAAATTTTACATTAAAATGTCTGAAGATATATAAATATCATCTCCACAACCTTCTTAATTTTGTTGTGCTTTACACTTGTAAAATGGTGCTTTTTTTAGTTTTATGTGTCATTTTTGTGCTTTGGACACAGGAGAATAAAATGGTGTTGCACAGAAAGGCCAGTGATGGCAGAAAGTATTAAAAAGTATTTCACCTTTTAAATCCCGACTATATTTTACTACCCACAAGGAACCAAGAAATTTATTAGGGAAAGATGTTTGTCAGAATCTGGTCAACTAACCCTAATCATCAAAAAAGAATGATACAACCCCTTATGTGTATAATTCATCCCTGAAAAGGCCGCATTGTGTAAAAATGCGTAAATTGAGACGGGCATTTTCATTATTTCTAATGGGACAAATAATCATGCCTTTCTCAATCCTGCCGAAAACACCCAAATTAACTTTTCCAAATATCAGTAAAACACCTTGTAGCAGGTACAGTGCAGTACAGCATGTGTATACGCATTTTAAGAGAAAGGTATATTCTTGACATTCCAAGATGTGATTGCGGTTTGCTTACAGGGTAAGTGGATACTCCGCCTAAGTGGATAATGTTAATCTGGTCCTGTGGTTATCCACTTAAACAGGATTCACTGTTAATAAATAAATTGACAATGCAATTAAAAATGTTTGGAAATCTTTAAAAAAATTGTAACTCTCATATTGTAAGTATATTATGAAACATCCTGTTAGTCAAAACAACAGTTCCCCGCTGTTAGGGTAATGTTTCACTCTTTACGAGGACCAGGAAGACAGATCAGGTCAGGCCCACTGTGGTATTCGTTTTCTGTACTGTAAGTTCTATAGGCAGTTCTATAGGCAGCCTGTGCACAGGCAGTAATGGTGGCTTCAGACCAAGTCACTATGCTTTGACAATCATGTGTTTGCATCTAAAAATCTTTTTCTGCTATTGATGTATATTTCTAAGTTGTGCATTGATTTAGAGAAACGTGTCTGCTGAATGAATAAATGCAAATATCACAGACAGTTGGTAATTCTAGATCCTTCACCTTCTATGGCCCAGATTAGCCACTTAAAGACTAAACCAATACCCCCTGGAGAGGCAGACCAACACCACAGATCCGACCTAGCTCCCATAGATCTGTCTATCCACTTGCCCACTGTGTACACTAGTATATCCTGCCCCTTTGTCACCTTCAACAGTGGCAGTAATGTTGGTTCTCACCAAGTCCGTTAATAATGCAGCGATGAAGCCCGTAATGCCACCAACAAAACAAGCTGTCAATTATTCACCAGCCACTTAGGTTTGCCGCTGCAAACAAGCTGCACTTCAGTCACCCTGAGGCACTGTACTCCAACGTGTTTTGGGGGCAGGTTCACAAGGAGGAGAAGAAAGAAAGAAGAAAGACCCTGTCTCTATGGTGCAGTAGCAGTGAACCTGGTCAGAGATGGCTGTGCAGCCGCTGTGCCTCCTGGTGGAACAGATTTCGCCTGATTTCACCTGTGCCACCTACCTTTTTTCCCCTCCTCTTTCTTGCTGCCCCTTGTGGCTATCTATTGCAGTGGCGGTGATACCTCTGCATGCACATTTTTTGATTTTAATTTTTTAGGCTGCTGTTGATCTGAGTCACTACTAAGCCTCAATATACATTTATTTTTAGTAATCTGGGCCATGCTGACCTCCCGCTTGGCCCCATGGGTAAATCTCTGCAAGCTCAGATAGACAGGGGTAATCTTTTGCAGCTCCCCAGTCCCACCCTGCCCCTCTATGGTGCCTTCTCAGGCACTTGTCAGTGGGTGTGTCCCCCCAGGGTAGGAGGTTCACTTCGAGCCCAGATGCACCCCCCTCTGCAGGTGTCCAGCCAGCTGTGAACAGTACAGTGAATATCACAGTCAAGAGAAATTATGTCAGACATTTTACACTTGTTACCAACAGAATTAAATTGAAAAACATCCTGATTATGCAGGAAAGTTATTAGAAATATAAACCTTTCAAAAACTTACATTTTTGCTGCTTTATTTATGTGATTTAGCTATGTGATTCTTCTCTGAAGGAACTTAGGATTAAGCTGCTATTTATACTCATTTACATTTATGCAGCTGGTTAATTTGTACTGTATCTATGCAGGGTAAGTACTTTGATCAAAGGTACTACAGCAGGAGATATATATTTTTTTATATTAGGAAATACAAAGAAATGGCATTGACAAAATTATTGACACCTTGAATTCAGTATTTGTTAGCTTAGACTTTGGTCAGTTTAATGAAAATCAAGTAGTTGCTCTGGCCATTGACAAGTTTCTTGCACTTCTGTGCTTGCAGTTGGCCCACCCTTCTTTTGTAGACTGCTTCAGTTTTTCTCCCAACTGTTCTTCTCATATTTCTCCACAGGTTTCCAATGTTCACGTGTATTTTAGACAGTTGCTGTTGGGCTCTTGTAGATCTCGCAGTAGTAGGGTCCTTTTAGGTTTCCTTCCACATAACCCCCTTTCATTTGAGTTGGAGAGCAATGGTGGGTGTTGAAACTGGCATGCCTTATAGCTGAAGATCAGCTTAAATCTTGTGTGGTGGTTGATTGAGGTACTTTCTCTGCTGTTTGCTGTTGTCTTTGATCATGTTCTTCCTTGTGATCATATCCAGGTAGGTGGGCTACAGGGCTATGGGTCTTAAACTTCTTGATAACATTATAATGGTGGAAAAAACAGGAACATCAAAGTCTCTAGAGATCAACTTGGAGCTTTGGTCCATACTTGGTTACAGTCCTGTCCATCTTTATTTCTTTCATCTGTACTCATTGCAGTATGCTTAGTGTTTAAGAGTGTTTTAGTGATATTTGGGGAATTTAGTTGATTTTGGATGTGCTGGGAAAGCATTATTTTACCATTGAAAGTAATAGAATATAGGCTCTCTTTTATATATATTTGCAATCTGACACATTTTCAGGAATGAATTCACCAGCCATGAGGCGATCATAAGGTCATGTGATGCAGAATGTACTGTTAAGGAACTTTATAATATATGTCTTTATTGATTATTTGCAAGTAATTAGTGAATATTAATATTTATTCCTTGTTCATGTATAAGAAATGCACATGTGCTACTTACCAATAATACTGGCCTCTCAGCAGGCAATGCATGTTTATTTTAGTTAGTTTAGAGTGCAGTCACTAAAGTGAGCATGAGTGAACATGGTCCAAAGATGACTGTAAAAATGTGCCATCGTTCACCACATATGGCATTACCTAGGCAATAACCGTATGTGCAAAACTACTTGATGACTAATGGGCACAAATCTGCTGAGAGACGCCCTTTTGTGACACAGTTCTTTATGGCTGCTTGTTGGGGTCACATGAGCATAGAACAAGGGTGACTAGGGGGTGTTTTTGGGCAGAGCATTGGATACAGGACTGCAGTTGAGCAGCTGTTTTCTCTCACCGGTGTGATGGGTTCACAGATGAATAATTAATGTGATCAACAGCCGCCTCTTGGATGGCCTGTGGATTGAAGATCTGCAGCAGCCACCCTTTGCTTGTCATCTCACTGTCGCTCTTTTATTTGCTTTTATTTTTTCATTTAGCAGACACTTTCCTCCCAAAGTCATAGACAACACAGAGTAAACAACAGAAAATTTCTCAGCAGATAAAAAGGTTTAGATACAGATATTTGAATGTCAAAGCAATCAATCTGCCCACAACCAAAATTTTTGCTGGAGCACATTACACAAGAAGCTGCAAGTAGAATTGATAGGAAGGAGTTTGTGGCAGATGATTTGATGTAAAATTATGAGCTGTCAAGACATCAGTACAACCGAGGGTCTGAAAGATGGATTTTGAGACCCTTCTTGAATGCTGGGAGCGATTCAGCAGTTTTGAGAGACAGATGGAGATCATTCCAACACACCTGAGCTAAAACCTTCTAGCGTTTGATTTTGGACCAATAGGCAGCCTAAAGTAGTGGTGCACAGCACTCCGAACTGAGTGATCAGGCTGTAAGGATTTGGGTGCAGATGTTTTGACTGTCTTGTAGGTTGTAACCAGGTCTTGAACTTAATGAACTAAGAAGCCTATTGAGAGTGATGAGGAGGGAAAATAAACAAGAATACCTTGGCAGGTTAAACACATCTCATTCTCTCTCTAGCTAGATCTCCCCAGTTTGAGTTTAACTTCAAAAACTGTACGAAAATCTCATCCAGCAGACCAGAAGGAGTGGGGTAAAACCCAGGGTCAGGGGTCAGAACAAGCACTGGTGTAATGGTGTTAGCAAGTTCCTGCAAATCGGCCTAATCCTTAGCAGCCTGCAGAGCTTGAATGGGGGTAGGGGGATTATCTGCCCTTCAGCCCTGGACACGCTATGCAGAAATACTGTCTTCTTGTGGACTGTGGATCAGAGTTCATGCCAGCAGACCATCAAAAAACATACAAGAACAGCATCAAAAGTGAATATCACATATTCATAATTTCTGAAGAAGGTGTAATAAAAAAAAGTATGCAAATGGTGCAAACTGTATAGTACAGTTAGTTTCAGGTGGTGCCAGGTACAGCTTTCAAGAGTTATAGCTGGATGCTAACAGTGGAATCTTAAATGTTCTTTGAGCTGAGCATATGGATTGTAATGTGCACCTCAGAGGTTTATAATGGACATAACCTGTTTTTGTACCTTATTGTTTGGGTCCTTATTGCCCTGCAGCACTTCCCAGAAGGGAGAGATTGGTACATGTGATGGCCTGGGATGGGAAAGGTCTGTGATGATCTTACTTGCTCCTGGAGTGGTAGAGGTTCTGGAGATTAAGCAGGTCACATGCCATGAGCCTTTCTGTGACACGGTAATGTGTTGTCTGGCTTTGTCCTGTGTGGTGATTTCTCAAACCAGACAGTAGCACGAAGGAGGTGATGATTGATTCAGTGATGGCAACGCAGAGTTGAATCAACATTGCTGCTAGGTCTTCTTACCTATGTAGTTGATGTTGAATTATGTATTCTCGTTGTGCTCTATGGGGACAAAGTGACTTGGTGGCTGAAGGTATAGCACTGTAAGTGGAAGACTGTAGGCTGAAATTCCTGGAGAAACCTTTGCCTTGCAACCTTTACATGTTTCTATTAAGTATCTGTTGGAGTGGCTGATGCAGAACTTATAACCATACAGACATAGCGTAGCATGAGCTCTGGGAGTTTAGAGCCCCTGAGAAAGCTGAAAACAAACCCCATAGAACCATTTAAGGACAAAATTATGGGAGAGATTGGAGGCACCAAGACAACAAAAGGGCCTGCAACTTCAGAGCTTTTCACAACAACCAATAATCTCCCCATTCATCATTTCAGTTTTAAATTAAAACTCTTTATTTAATAAATTGTTGAAACCGTCACACAGGGACTAAAATTTATACAGTAAGGTCCGTTTAATAAAACCAACAAATATTTATACTGCATGGTAGGTGCTTAAAAACAAATTAAAAACCATACCCCAAGGCTCTAGGATCTGTAAAACCAAATGGAAACTTACTACAGTAAAATTAAGGAAAGAAGAGGTCTTTGAGTTCTGTAATTCCTCACAGGAAAAATGGGTAGCCCTTCTAAGTAACCTTTGAGTGCAAGGCCACTGTGTTTTTACATCCATGCCTTTGTCTGAGCGCCGTCCTTTTTAATGAAGCCAAGGATAGTCCCAGGTGAACCTCAACAGCAGCAGTTACCAACAAAGCTCTGTTTCTGTTTTCACCTTTTCTTGCTCACTCATGTTTTCCCCCCATTCAGAACTTGTGTCTGTGAAAAATGTGGGGAAAAAATCATTCATAAAGGGGATTTTGTGTGCACCACTTTGCTAGAAATGAATTATAGGTCTTGTTTAAAAAATGGATATGATTTGCACACTGCTCCACCCTACTGGACTCCTGGTCCGTCATGGCACCAGATTCTCCTCTCATTAGAATTATAGGCATGAATTATGCAGACCTTTAAACTGGGCATCTCTTATTTGGCCAGAGTGCAGGAAAAGTGCCACTAGCACATAGGTCTTTGAGTAAACATGTCCCTAAAACACCACTAACCAACCTGTTGGTGACACTGCTGCTGCTTAGAAATTGTCAGAATTCATACACTCAACCTTGAAGGTGGCTTAGCGGTTACTGCTATGGTAGAGCCCAGGTTTGAATCCCACCTCCTGCTGTAGTACCCTTGATATTTACCCTTTCAGTACAGTTAAAAACACCCTTGCTGCATACATAGGTAAAACAGTGCAGTAGAAGGAGCTGGATGCCTCTATTCACTTCCATTGCTGTAGAAGAGTGTGGCAGCTCAGTTTTTGGCGGTCCAGGCTGAGGTTCGAGGATGGGAAGTTCAACTGGCCTGTTCTGTACTCAACTCGGTCCCCATGCCACCACATGGAAGAAAGAGAAAGAAAGAAAGAAAGAAAAAGACAGACAGACAGACACACACACACACACACACACACACACACAGATCAAGACCACTTGGTTGACTTTCACTAGGACCACTGACTTCAGCAACTTGAGAACTCATGGCTTCTGTTCTGTCTTTGACACTTGGACCAGTTTCCCTCAATTTCTCTCTGCTTCTCTGCAGACTATCAGAAGTTGGAGAGAGAAGCTCGCATCTGTCGCCTACTGAAGCACCCCAACATTGGTGAGTGTGTGTTTGTGTGTGTCTGCAAAGTGAGAGAGTAATTCTTTAGGCACTGCTCGAGGAGGGACAGCATCAGCGTGTCACTCAGTGTTGCAAAGCAGACCATAACATCATTCATCTTTTTTCATAATCTGTCCTGGTTGACCGTTACATCTCCCTCCTGCATCTCTCCCCCTCCTCCCCATGTCCCCTGCCCCCTGTCCCTCAAACCAGTGTCAGTGTCATTGTTGTCTGCCCTGCCAGCTCTCCCCCTCCCTTGCACCCCTCGTGCAAGGGAACATTGTCATCAACTATCCCTGGCTTTCCAGAAACATCTTTGTTACTGAAAGTGAACGACTATCAGCCCGGGGTGTTTGAATGCTGTAAAGGGCACAATAAACCTGTGTTCTTCACATCCACGTTGACTGACCCCTTAATGTCTATTTCCCCTCAGTCCGGCTCCATGACAGCATTTCGGAAGAGGGTTTCCACTATCTCGTGTTTGACCTGTAAGTACCTGAGCTCAGCCACATGATGTAATGTCATCAGGTGTTCCCCCCTTTGGCTGCTTCCATCACCACGCTGCTATTTTCCAGGGTCACCGGTGGAGAGCTCTTTGAAGATATTGTTGCTCGCGAGTATTACAGTGAGGCTGATGCCAGGTGAGGCAAAATGCTTGCTGTTGCCATGGCTACACTCTCTTTCTTCTAATACTGGACGTTCATGTCTGCTCAACGGAAGGATGTGTTTGGCACTAGGGCCACGTGTGACTCATCTCTGAGGTAGTTCCTGTCATGTGGACTTCCTTCTTCAAGTTGCGATTGGCATGCAGCTATTGGTGCAAACTAGCTGGTTTTGTTCTGTGATTCTAGAAGATGCAAGTGTGCAATTTAAGAGACCAAGGAACTGCTGTGACTCCAGTGAGAGCAAATGTGACCAGGTTGTGGATGGTCCATGCAATTACTTCCCATGGTAAACTGCAGTAACAATGGATGTCATTTTGGGCAAAAGTATCAGTTGTGCGACAGATGAAATTCACACTATCCTCTGTTTATTAATCAAGGTGGGCCACAGACTGAAAGTTTAGCTGCTCCCTCCTGCAGAGCTAAGTCTGTCTATGCCTTCAACAGGGGCTGGAGGGGGAGGGAGCTGTTTAGCAGGAAGCAACTCTGGTGCCAGCAGAGCAGAGCGTTGGGCACAGATTTGGCCAAATTTGGACACAAAGAGCTCTGTTCTGCATGTCCTAATGCAGTGCTTGGTCCACTCTGAGTCATGGCGGGGTCATTTTCTCTCCTTTCGCTCGGCTCTTGGCAAGGACAGGGAGTCATAGTGTTCTTTCAGCCCCCTTTCCTGTGAGCCTTGGGTGGTCCTCATCGTGTTTGGGACAGAGGTGCTGTTTGGCTCCTGGG
The DNA here is from genome assembly GCA_900497675.1 of Arapaima gigas. Classification (NCBI taxonomy): domain Eukaryota; kingdom Metazoa; phylum Chordata; class Actinopteri; order Osteoglossiformes; family Osteoglossidae; genus Arapaima; species Arapaima gigas. The sequence goes on along the minus strand of UFQX01000174.1, from coordinate 367,808 downwards.
GCTCCTGTCCCCAGCCCACTTCTCTGGAGTGTCATCTTGAAATGTATATAAATCACATGCACTGGAGACCTGGGATGAGAAATAGCGCAAATAGGCCTTTAGAGACGAGAAATTGCAGTTACAAATAATCCAAGTTACAAACAAACAGTGTGCCTCACAAAAGGGGGTTGTAAAGTGTAAAGAATGTAAATCGGTGGGTGATTCATTTTTGTTTTTCCCCTGGTTTTGCATCTATGGTTTCTGTTAACAGTTGAGTAAACTGGGAGTTAGCTGGTTCAGTCCTCAGTGTTAGGGTGACTAGTACTGTTGTGACATGTGTCTGTGTTTGTGCGCAGCCATTGCATCAACCAGATCCTGGAGAGTGTCAGTCACATCCACCAGCATGACATCGTGCACAGAGACCTCAAGGTGAGCATCTGTCACCACGGCAACCTCGCAGCTCGGGCTGCATCACCTGTTGCCATGGTGATATGTTGCGTCATGACTTTCTGCCTGCTTGGCCAAGGACTGATAGTTTTCTGATCGACTCGAGGAAGTCCAATCTAAGGGTGGAACATCTGTGTGATGTGCAGCTTGGACAGACTGCACTCTTTGTGTGTGTGTGTGTGTGTGTGTGTGTGTGTGTGTGTGTGTGTGTGTGTGTGTGTGTGTGTGTGTGCGCGCGCGCGCGCACGAAAAAGTCTATATCCTTCCTGGCCACAGGGTGACCCCATGCCGATCATGGTGAGTGGTGGGGAGGAAATGTTACTGCTGTGGCACATGGGACTGTTCATCACGGGTGGTGAAATGAGCTGTGCCAGCAGGTTGCCATGACAACTACTGCGCAGATTTCAGGCAGGGTGACGAACAGTGCAGAAACAGTCACCCAGGCAGAGATGAGTGCCTCCTCAGGGCAAAGGACTCCTCTGCATCCCTGGTACTGCTTCCTGATCTGGAGTGGCACCCCCTAGAGAGTTGGATGAAAAGTTGGACTTAGTCATCTCACACTAGGTCACACTGGGGTCACTTATGCCAGTTCAGTTCCCTTAGGAAAGTGTGTCTGAGCATGCACACTTACAAACAAACACACGCACAAAGTCTGATCTGCATAATCAGCAGTTTAAAGTTGAACGTTTCCTTGTTATCAGAAGCAGAACATCAAGTTGTGCAGTTACTGTGCTGAAATGAACTGAATTGTTTGGCATATTAAGGAACAGTACACTAACCCCAATTCCTTTTGCTGAGTAAACTTGCTCCATTTTTGTTGTCCATGAATTTTGTAACCAAAATGGTGCCCCATTTAGTAGATGAGTAAAACCCTTGGCCAAATGACAACAATGTTAATTACAGTCCCCTTGTTTGCAGAAAGCCATTTTGTTTGGAGAACGTCACCATGCGGGAAAATCCTTTTCATTTTGTCTCACGTGAAACCAAAGAAACTGCATTGAGTATGCGAGGGCCAGTAGGTGCCATAGTGGTTAGTTTCCAACTTTGTCTCAAAAGATCTGGGTTTGAATCCCACCTCTTGCTACAATACCCTTGATTAAGGTACTTGAATCATGTTGATTGAGCAAAAATGACCCAGTTGTATAAATGAGCAAGTCAGTGTAAGTAGTGTAACACAATAACTTCTGTTGAAGAAAAGTGTGGGATAAATGAATGAACATCCATCTGTCTCTGCAGCCTGAGAACCTGCTCCTGGCCAGCAAAATGAAGGGTGCTGCTGTGAAACTGGCTGACTTTGGCCTGGCCATTGAGGTGCAGGGCGATCAGCAGGCCTGGTTTGGTAAGACACTGTACTTCTCTAGCAGGTGTGTCAGTGGTTATGTGTAGGTGTGGGTGGGTGTGTATGTGTGTGGTGCTGAACCACTCCTTTCTGTGCAGGTTTTGCAGGCACCCCTGGGTACCTATCCCCGGAGGTCCTAAGGAAGGACCCGTATGGCAAGCCAGTGGACATCTGGGCCTGTGGTGAGTGCTGTGGCCTGAGTACCTGTTGGTGGCAGCATGTCGCCTCGAGTGTAGAGTAAGCACTGAGCCTCTCATCTCCCACTGTCCCTTGTTCTTCAAGGTGTGATTCTGTACATTCTCCTGGTGGGGTACCCGCCATTCTGGGATGAAGATCAACACAAACTGTACCAGCAGATCAAAGCTGGTGCCTACGATGTGAGTGCAGAGAAGGAGAGCGTCTTTGTCCTACGTATGTGTCGTGTGTGTGTGTGTGTGCATGAGCATCCTGTACGACTCTGCCTCTTCTAGTTCCCATCCCCTGAGTGGGACACGGTCACACCAGAGGCCAAGAACCTCATCAACCAGATGCTGACCATCAACCCAGCAAAGCGGATCACGGCTGACCAGGCCCTCAAGCACCCATGGGTCTGTGTGAGTGTCCCCATTGTCCAGTATCTTTTTCTGTTGTCTTTTCCTGCCTCCTGTCGGGGGTCTGTCTCCACTAAGTGACACCATTTCTCACTGTTGTCCCTCATGCAGCAACGCTCCACTGTGGCATCCATGATGCACCGGCAGGAGACAGTCGAGTGCCTACGCAAGTTCAACGCCCGTAGAAAGCTTAAGGTTAAGAACCGCTACTTTGTTATATTATTTATTTAATAGTTGCTGATGTTTAGGTTTTTGTTGCTTGTTTATGGCAGATTTGATTTTTGATTTGGTGTTTCTTATATTTTGGATTGAGGTAAGACAATGTAAAGGTGATGGTTTTGAACCTGTGGAAACTGAGTTCTTTTTAAGTTCTTTAAGAGTTTGAATGTCCTCTGGTTTCATTTGTCAGATAAGAGTGTCAAGTTTTGGTCTTTATGTTTTGATTTGTGCTTTCCAGCGAAGTGGATTTATGACTTCTAAAAGCATGCAGCTAGTGTAGCTCATTTCAATGTATCAGGATTCATTTGACCGATGTGAGATTTGTTTGGAAATTTTTTTATGTTGCTGCTGTTGTCCTTTGTTAATTTGATGTTATTTCAAGTAATGACTCAACAAAGAGGGGAAAAGGCCAGTTGTGTCTCCCCGGCCCCATCGCACTCTCTCCCCTCCAGGTGAGGCCTTTGTTGAGGCTGCTGCTCGAGGCGTTTGCACGGTCTGTTCCGGAACACCATATGGTCAGAGAGTCTGGCCTTCCCTTGGTGGGACTCATATTGGTCCCAGAGAAGCATCCTGAAGTTTGACTTCTTGTGTCTCCTCATCCAGGGTGCCATCCTTACCACCATGCTGGTGTCCAGAAACTTCTCAGGTGAGTGGGAAAGGCCTGTGGGGGTGGGACCAGAGGCCTGACTCTGCCTCTGATTCACCTGGGGTCCTTGTGTATCCACTACTTGATCCCAAAGAGCTCTACTGTGGCTGTATTTCGTCCATTCTGGTGCTTATTATCCACACTGTAATTTTTTCTACAAAGGTTATAACCTCAGAATCTTTATTTTTCCATCAGATATTAAATTGGCCTAGTTTGGTCACTGAGATGACTTTTTAACAGTTTTTTACTTATTTTTTTCCTTTAATTACATAGTTAATGTGTTTCAGCTAATTCTCTGTTTACCTCCCTTCAAAACATATTCTTGTCCCAGCAAGTCCACATTTATGCCATTTGGGTGGCACACAAAATGGCTGACAAACACTTCTTTGAAATAAACTCACTTTCCTTAATTTCCCACTTTCACATTATGGCTCTGACTTCTAGGAACACGTTATGCTCATAATACCTGTACCATCTTAGTCAGCATCTCAGTATCAATGATAAACAAAGAAACTGTTAAACACAAAAAAATGATTCATTGGCATCAAAATAAAACACTAATACACCATATTAATAAGAGATAGAAAACCTGAACTCCTGTTACTTTTACAAACACGCTTAATATGGTCAGTACAACGTACTCCTCAAACAAGAGTAATAGACACAAATAACAATCTGCCATCTGCATCAACACCATGAATAAAACTGTGGTTTACACTGAGCAATATTTCACTTATAAATTTTTACTTCAGCACTCCAGGCCTCGATTAGGGTCCTATCCTGCTGTTGTGTGTGTAGTTTGTGTCTGGTGATCTCTGTGGTCTCCACCCATCTGGATTTTTCAGGTTTGTTCCAAAGAGCAAGTACAGTCTGTGCATGATTTTCTGGACCTCGGTTTTATGCACTTTGGATTTTGTTCATGTTGTCATGAACATATTTCTTAAAAAAGGTTGAAAAAATCATTCATATTCAGAAAACCTACTTTAAGTTGTAAAATAAAGTTAAATATAACTATACGTCAAGCTAATTTTTACATTTGAAGAGAAGATGATCATTATTGTTTTAAGCATATTGAAACTGTGTATTCGTGAAGAATTGTCCAGTTGTCTTCATTGGTAGTGTCACGAAGGGGGTGCAGTGCCACCAAGTCCCTCTCTAGCAGCATTTTGATTGAGTCGGATCAGCACCTTATTCACTGCTTTCTGCATGTAATTTACTGTACTGTCTATGTTTAAGTTACAGTACTGACTTTTTAATTTTATTATCCACATTACATGTTCATTATACATTACATGAGGTTATAAATGTGTTGCTGTAGTATACAGCAACACAGCAAAAAAATTACACTTAAATTACACTTTTTTGATTTACCAGACTGTAGCATGACATTTTTCACCAAACCAGTTAAAGCTTAGAAACAAACTGGGCTTTGAACCTGTAGCCTCCCGGTCACGGTGCTGCCGTGTTGACCCTGTCAACTTAATGCCTCTCTGTCCACTAGTGGGCCGGCAGCATACAAGCCCTGCTGCTGCCACCACCAGCACCGCCGCTCTGGCGCAGGAAGGTATGTGACGAGCACCACACGGGAACCCCCCCTGCCAGCATGTGATTGTCTCTTTGGATCGCCTCTCATGACACACAGACACACGCGCACGTGGGTCTCAGGGGGCCGCGTGGTGCTCAGCTGTGTTTCCAGGGTTGGCAGGAGCAGGGTTGGCTTGTTGCCTTCCTGAGCCGGGGGGTCAAAGGTAACAGCTGACCCTCCCGGCATGGAAAGAGCCCCAGTTGCTGACAGAAGGATGGTGCCGTTCTTGGGAAATATAGTTTTAGTGGAGAAGCAACCCAGGTATCTGTGAAATAGGTGTCCAAGGCCTATTGCTACTTGGAAGAAATCATGAAGGAGGGTACACAAGCCTCAGGTTTGGGCTTGGCTTTCTTTGGGTTATCCATGCTGTTCTGTTCTTCCGTTACCTGGTCCACGGGGTATAAGGAGCCTGAGGTCTGTCCATCTGGGATTTTAATTTCCACACACGGTTCACACATTCACACTGCCAAACTATATCTGTGATTTGAGTCCATTCTACTGATGGGTCCACCTATCTGCCCAGTGGGGATTGAGCCAAAGCCTGTAAGTGTTGCTGACACATCACCCCATTACCCCCATGTCCTCCCATCACTCAGGTTCACCCCATACGCCCTGGTTGGCAACGTTGCCTCAGCATTCCCTCAGTTGTTGTTGGCCCCATCATCAGGGTTTGACCCATTACCCTGGTTACCTCCTGTCCCTTTGGTTGCCCACTCTCAGGTGTGCAGGCCTGGATGCTGTTCCTGCACTTTCCCTCTTTGCATTCATTTTTACCCATGGACCTCCTATAGCACATCATGTGTCACTACAGAATTGGGTGTCCATGTTATGAATTTTTTCCTGCATCATGCTGAGCTGCATATGTCAGCTTTGCCACAGCCACATCAGTGCTCATAGAGCTGTGCTCACTGTTCTTACTGTACAACTAGTGTTTTGGGGGCTGCTGTACAGCAACACCCCCTATGGTATAGGATATCATACCATCAGGTTCCCCCCCTTTTCCCTGGATGCCTCTGGCTGAAGAAGTACATTCTGGGAACTGTAGTGTTTGCTTGTAGACCCTTTCAATGCCCCCCTGTGGCCTGTAACCTCGTTACAACGGTGCATGAAGCTTGTGGAGCTTGAGAGTGCTCAGCGCATGGAAGGTGCACACATGTTCTGTGAGATCAGATGTTGTGGTTCTCTAAATGTTTTTCTTTTTGTCATTGCCACCCTTTCCTTTTTATGGAAGGTAAGGATAAAGTACAGTTTGAAGGTGCTTTACGGTGTGTGTGTGTGTGTGTGTTTGCTGTAGTACTTGCAACTGGTGGAGCTAATGTGTCAGAGTCTGTGGCCAAACCATTGTGTTATTTTTTAAATTTATTTTTTGGAAATGTTACAGTAATATTGAAGTAAACACAGCAGTGTTTTACTCATCACACTGCAAATATGAGTATGATGTGAAGGGCTGTTCATGAGGCTTTAACTGTGCTTTCTGGTCTTGTATTTAACTCTGATCTGTTTCTTTGTGTCGGTTTCATTCACTTCATTGTGGTTTATTGGCGCACGTATTGCCAAAGCAAACGCAAACAGTTGTATGCAAAAGATTATTTTGTGATTCAAAAAAGTGATTATGGTAATAATAACAGTGATCTCTCTGTTTCACAGCATGCAAAAGTTTACTGAACAAGAAGTCAGATGGTGTGAAGGTGAGTGTCCCCGCATTTTGACCGGTCTCTCTTCTGTCACTCTTGACATAGGGAAGTGGGGAGGCTATTTGGCAGGATGGTTACACAGCAGCTCTGTCTATTCAGCACGTTGAGATGCCGATAATTTTGGGGATTTTGTTGGGCTCTGCATGTGATGATGAACCATCATGTGAGCCGGCTGCAGCATGGACTCTTTGTTTTGTTAACTTTTTTCTGAATAAGCAAAGAGAGAAATCGCTTTCACAAGGCCTCGGTCGTCCATCCCATTCCCCAGCCACTGAGTTCTGTGTATGAGTGTGTGTGAGTGTTGTCCTAAGCAGCTACACACACTTCTGTTGATCAGGAGAACCTCCAAACCATAATACAATGTTGGTGTAGTTGGTTTTGCAAAATGCATCACACTTTTTTTACATGGAGTCCTGTTGACGTAGTAGTGATTTTATTGTTGATTTTTCTGGAAGATCAAGCCTTTTCTTTGCTCTTCAGTTGCTTTTGTCCTCTGAGAGCCTTTAACTGACTGGCTTTTGTGACTTTTTCATTTTTATTTATTTTTTTACTGTTTCCTCTAATATTCTTATTCAGAAAAGGAAGTCCAGCTCCTGTGTTTCTTTAATGGTGAGACCCCTCTCTCCCTTCCTTGCCCTCTTACTCCCTTGTTCTCTCTCTGGTGTCAGGGAGATGAACAGGGTCGTGGGATTGTCTTCTCATTGGAACTCATTGGGTTTTGCGTCCATCTCACGCCCCCCTCTGTCTTTCACTGTCACAAACACGCACACAGACACACAGAGACACAGGCTCTTGCTGATCCATCACCCATATTTCCGATCTTTTTCTTTCCCGCCCAAAATCACAACCATTTGGCAGCTCAGCCAGGCCCCCACCCCACCCTGGGACAGGATGCCTTTAGTGGGTTCATCACTATTTCCCAGCAACCCTCAGCACTCTCTCCAGTCGCTCCTGCATCAAGTCAGATGGGAAACCCCAGATAAGCACGTGGCCTACAGCTGTTATGAGTTTGACGATTTATTCACAATGTCACTGTCCGGCAGTGATCAGTAATTCCCTTTGTGGAAACAGTAGGAAGGATGCTGAAGAGCACTGCTCAGGCTGTCTCCATGGTGACTTCAGCAGTCCTCTTGATGGCAGCGGAGTGATGCCAGCCTGTATGTCATAGTCCTTCCCTTGGATTACGTTGACTAACAATTATTTACATTTAATTTTCCTTGTTCCTATAAATGATCCTCTGAACATTCCTGTTTTCTACCACAGTTTGTTGATGCCACTGAGGAGGCTGGTGTGAATGCAGATGGCCTTGCGACAGTGTTTTATGCCACAGGCGGCCTGGGGGTGGGGGCTAGAGCCGCTTTCTGCAAAACAAGTCCTGCATGTTCACCATGGGCTGCAGAAAACACACCTCAACCACCATTACACTCCCTTTTGCTGTTCACCCTGTGGACTTGCCAATACCAAAAGATTCTGCTGTCCAGCAAATGTAGTCCCCCTCCCCATTCCTTTGGCTTTATTTTCATCACATTCGTGTACACTTAACCCTCACGTAAAGGAATTGTGTATAAAGAAAAAGGGCAACAATGGCTTATGAAATGTATATTCGTTTTTAATACAATAGTCTTATGATTCAATACAACAGTTTTATTGCCCTTAACATGGTAATTTTACATCCAGAATGGATGGAAAAAGACTTGACATAAAAATCTCAGTGACCTTTTCTCCTGGAACAATTCAGTCCCTGTGTGACACAGCTACTGCATGGCTTTCGGGCTGCCTCACACACTGGGATGAAACAGTTTGCTGAGGGAGACGGGCGTAAAAAGTGAGGACAATAAAAATGATTAATAAAAGAAAGCCAGGCATCCGTATTGCATTATTTCAGCCAATAGTTTTTCGAGAAAATAAGACTAAACCACACAAGAGTGACAGTTTACAGTTTCTGTTGTTTAACAGAACACTCACTTGTGAAGCACTTCTTCAAAATATGAACTGCACTTTACTGGACAAGTGCTTATTGATAATGAAATACAATATTAAAAGATGCCTGGACATAATTTTATTATAAATACAGGATCATTAAAAAAGAATTTAACAATTTCATAAATGTATTGCTCAGTAACTGAGTACTATATGAACATGCACTATGTTGAGCATTTGTAAATTAGCTCTTAGTTTTTTCTTTCTTATAAATGCCCAACATACTGCGTGTTCATATGACACTTGGTTACTGAGTGATACATTTGTGAATGCAGTTTTTTTTTTTAGTCTTCCTGTATAAAATATGTTGATGTCATGCATAAAAATACCATTTTTGGTATTTGAATAAATTTTAGGTGACTTTTTTGTCAAGAGACAGATTTTTTTTCCATAATAATGCTAATTTGATTCTGTAATAATGGGAATTTACCTAACAGAAAGAATTAACCCTGTTATGTGAGGAATGGGTGTGCTTTCCCAACCAGAAAGGAGGCTGCCCTCCATACAAGATGGAGATGTTTGGGTGAGATAGGAAAGATATCCATCCTAGAGGTGTGTCTGTCTTCCTCTAAGAAGACAGACCTCCAGGAAGCTGAACTTCACTTATGCAGTTACCTTTTCAAGGACTTCAAAAGTTTTACCATTGCAACATTGGATGGTTTGGTAATTTGTTGAGCTTTTAAAATGATGGCTGAGTACACTGCACTACCTCAGCTTGGAATGATACTCCACTTCCTTACCTGGTTCTCTGTGGTCATTCTTCTCAAGTAAACACACCTGCCTTCTAGCCCACCAGGCATTCAGTACCACTCTCTAACACAACCAAAACCACAGAGGCTGATCTATTTTCCTTCCATTTGTAGAAGTTAACTTTTTCTGTCACTTCAAAGTGTGTATTTGTGTGTGAAGAAGTGTGGCAGTGCAGTAAGTACTGTATGTACAGTTTCTGTTCACCTGCAGACAAGTACAGACTGAAAATGTGGACCTTTTTCTTTAAAAATGTGTGTGCACCTCCTGTCAGAGGTCCTTCACTTCTCTCTCTCTCTCTCTCTCTCTCTCTCTCTCTCTCTCTCTCTCTCTCTCTCTCACACACACACACACACACCGGTCCATGTTCCCCATGTGAGATATTAAAATGTTTGGATTTCATGCAATGCCAGGTGTCTCCCCTTGAGCCCTGTGCCATATACATAGTGTCTGGGAGAGGATTCTGGCACGTGGAATGATTGACTCCCTCGTGAGCCTCGTGTGGTTGAGGTGGTTGAGGTCAGCGGATGTGGATGAGGCCAGTGGGCTCTCACACCAATGTGTGAATGTTGTTTCTAAAGCTCTGACCTGCCATTGTTTCTTTTTCTTTCTTTTTCTTTTAATTACCCCAGCCGATGACAAACAGCAGCAAAAACAATGTAGTGGGCAGCAGCAAAGACAGCAGCACCTCTTTGGTCCCAATGGTATCTCATTGAACATTGATTTCCCCCTCATGGGGTTTGTTCATTGGCAGTGTGGTTTAGTTTAGTTTTGTTCTGTTTGGTTTGGTTCTATGTTGCCATTGCATTCATTTTGATTTTTTGTTTGGCTTCCCAATCCATTTTATCCATCTCTCCTTCCTGAGATGCTCGCCGCTCCACATGCTCAGTCCACTAGCTTCTGAAGTAAACTTCTTCTGAGATTCACGTCTGGCTTCTGTTTTACGGAAACACAAAAAACCTAATTCAGTGTTGTTGTTCTGACCAAAACATGAGGTTAGATAGGTCATGGTCAATATCAGGGGGACATTCCAGAGTTAGCCCCTTTGAGGAGGTTACAGTGTGAAATTGAGGCTGTTTCCTGTTGAAGCAGGTTTGACAAAATTTTATCAGTCATTCTAGTGTCAGGCATTTAAGTGTAAAACTGGAGCCAGAGCTGTGACATGACACCATTGTGGTTGTGTTTTGATGAAGATGCAGCCTTTTCTGGGCTTCAGATAAAATGGAGTAATGCAATAGTTCCACCAAAGATTCTGAACTCTCCAGCAGGATCCCAAAACAAATGGGTACCCACATGGGGATGGAGTCAACCAAATTAAACTGGAGTGTTGGGGTTGGTGCACATCAAAGACAACCAGCAGATAATCTTGGTTGTCTCTAACGGCTGCATCTTTTCCAATCTGGTCATGACATCTCACTAGCTTCCTGTCTGTGTAAGTAGGTTGCACTTGTACGCTGAAGGCAGAACTTCACCATTTATGGTGATTTGTTTGGCACATCAGATGGGGTCAGTCCTCCCCAGCCCCCGTCACTTTACCTGGCTCAGTCCTCCATCATTAGGTGCCTCCTCTCTCCATCTTCCTTATTGGTCACGATAACCCACCAAATGCAATTGTTATTCCTGCTGTGTGTGTGTGTGTGTGTGTGTGTGTGTGTGTGTGTGTGTGTGTGTGTGTGTGTGTGTGTGTGTGTGCGCGCGCGTGCGCGCGCCATGGACCACTGCTCCGCACCGACATCTCTCCTGTTTCCTCTAGGAGCCTGAGACCACTGTTGTGCACAACCCTTCAGATGGCATCAAGGTATGACTTCACCCCCCCACACACTCTCCCTGTAGTTGACCACCTGAGGAGGATCAGTATTTGCTAATAGATCGTACATGGAGCAGTAGGTGCCATTAGAGCTTCTGCCAATTGTTGTGAGTAGGTTAGCATTACTATATAAATGTTTTATAAAGACTTAAATACATATATAAATTTGTATTATAGCATTATACTGTCAATATTATACAAAAAGGCCATTAATAAATAATGTTAATCACATAAATGTGATTTAATTTAACTTGATTTTTGCAACCTTAAGCTACTTGTACTTATTTATTCCTTTTCACTATTTGGTCATTTTTATTGTGTCAATTCAAGGTGATGTATACTACAGCAGGAGGTGGGAGCTGAACTTACTATGTCTGCATAGTGAGTTCAAATCCCACCTCCTGCTGTATATATTTCAGTTGTCTTATGGAGACCCACAGTGTTGACGATCTGATTCCAGCTGAGAGCCAGATGTGACAGAACCACCCCCCTAGAGAGTTTGTCCTGGTGTCCTAATAAATTCTGTTTTTTTTTGTTTCTGTTCCTTTCTCCCCTGGCTCTTTTTGTGTCCACTGCCTCTGTCCACTCTGTCCTCTGCAGGGCTCCACCGAGAGCTGCACCACTACTGAGGAGGAGGAGATGAAAGGTAGGAAAGGTACTACTGCCTTTTTTCTCCCTCTTTACTCCAAGAGCTTCAGCCAAGTGGGGAGTGTTGGGAAGGACAGCAGGTCACCACCCGTCCACCCCTCATTGTCCCCACCATCAGGGCTCTCCAAGCTCTATCAGTTTCCATTTTGGCCGAGGGGGAGCTGCCATAGGTGGCAGTACAGCCTTTGTAACAGAAGCCAGTGTGCATATTTAGGAGAGTCTGTGAAGTGTGACGGGATGGGTGTGTGGGTGACTGAGCTTGTATGCAGTTAAATGTCGTCTTATTTGTCATTTTACCATCAGTACATTATTTATGTTGGGTTAATTGTCATAATTCATTATTAATTTTTTTGTCGCTGTCCTTCCTCTGACAAACACATTGTCTCCCTCCTGCTGGGGTGGCCGGCTGCAGTGTCGGGGCGTGGGGCCAGCTGTGACAGTGCTCTGAGCCAGTGCAGTGCCACCGAGGAGCCGCTGCCTTCTGCAGGGTCCCCGCAGTGCTCACCAGCCAGTAAGTGGGGGTGGCCTGCAGCAACTCCGCCCACCCTTCCACCTCCTACTGGATTCTAGCTTCTCTCTTCTTCTTCACACTGGATTCTGACTCCTTCCAACCAGCTTGATGGCTTGTCCCTGTGTCTGAACATCACATGGATCTTGTTGTGGTCTCTAGTTCGCCCCATGTCTGCTGCATACAGAAAACTCTTATTGCTCCTTTTCTGGCCTAGAAGGAATTTCCACATAATCCTTAAATGCACTCCCTGTGTTACCATAAATCTCCCCAGCTGCTTTTGTGCTTTTTTCTCATCTTTTGGCTGGAGATGGGAACCACCATAAAGATGCTTCTCGAGCAGTTTCCCAAAACCTCCTCCTCCATGTTGGACCCCTGGTGTGCTGTTACTTTTCTCAATCCATGTAGCGCCCCCTTGTGGCACTTCTATTTTTGCAGTTTTCTTGTCCCTTTCACCCTGACCCAGATTGAGAACCTCTCTTCCTTCTTCTCTCGCAGCAAGACTCTGCCTCCTATTCCATGATTTATCATACTGCTACAGTGAATATGATGTTCTTACCCTCCTGGTTTCTTCCCTAACTTCAGTTCTCTTTCCTCTTTCTGAACCTCATTTCCTGGAGTGCATTTTGATCTCTGTATACAGGGGTCTGGGCTTTAGATTTATATCATGCTTATGTTACCCTCAGTTAAAAGAAGTCAACTCCAGCGTGATGTTTCTTCTCTTGTAAGGGCACCAGATCAGCATATTTTTCCATCTTTACTCAAAACACTGGCTGGGCCTCACGTTTCTGCACACATCTTCTTTCTCCTCTAGATGGCAGCGAGACTCCCTCGCCTGCCGGTGGCATCTGGCATCAGTTGTTGCTCATTTACCGCAGCAGAAAACAGGATTAATTTCATAAATGGTTTTGGTCTGTTGTACTGTTGTTGGACTGAGTGGCATCAGTCGCCTTCCTAGCTCCAGCTGCATGGGGCTTAACATGAGGTGTTCTCATCTCGGCAACACACACACACACACACACACACACACACACACAGAGGAAGCATTTTGCGGCTGTTAAGATATATTGTGTAGAGTCTCTAGGTCCTGCTGAATCCCGCTTTTGTGCTCTTGTCTCTTTAGAGGCTCATAGGAAATGCTCACCTAACCCCTCTTACATGGTTTTGCTGCTTGGTGTGTCACCGTTGGGGGTGTTAAGGCTCTGTATATGATGTCTTTGTACTGGATCCAAAAACCCACCCTACTCTGGCTTCTGTATTGTAAATGTTGTATTTTTTTAAATTTGCTGATTAATTTATGCTTTTTACAATGTCTTTCATTTCTCCTTTCTCTCTGTGGTCTGTGTTGCATGGTCTGTTTAGTGCGTAATTCCATGTGTCCAGCTGTCCTGTGCTCACGCCACATTGTGTCTTCCAGCTGTCCTGCTGCATGATGTAAAGCGCATGGCTTGGAACAGTACAGGACGTAGCTCTTGTCCTGAGTTAGGGCGGGTTCACGCGGTACCCTCCACCGTGTCTCCCCCGCAGGCCGCTACCCTGCCACAGGGGGGCAGCACCACCGCACAGTGTAAGTGCAGGGCTACACAAGAGCTCCAAATATGATGAAGGCCTGTAGACAGAGGGTTTTCCTCTCTCTCTCTTAATCTGTTTTACTTTATCTCTCCATCTGTCTCTGCACCTCCCTCCTCCTTGTTAACATGTCCTTGGTTCCTTGACTATGTTCTCTGTTCAAACACTTTTCCTTCCCCGGATTCCAGCTCGCAAGCAGGAGATCATCAAGATCACAGAACAGCTGATCGAGGCCATCAACAACGGCGACTTTGAAGCTTACACGTGAGTGCAGCATCATTTCTCCTCACAGTCCTCCCAGCATGCATCAGGGTCAAGCAGCAGGTCAGTGCCAGACTGGCACATCACTGACCAGTCCTCAACAAAACAGCGTCCCATAATCTGTGGTCTCCTGGGCAATTTTTTCCTCAGACGAATCTGCGACCCCGGACTGACCTCCTTCGAACCTGAAGCGCTTGGGAACCTGGTGGAAGGCATGGATTTCCACAAGTTCTACTTTGAAAACTGTGAGGAATAGTCTTATTGTTCTGGGATGTTTTTTGTTGTCTTTGGGTGTTACAGTTCATGCTAACTTTACTGTTACAAAAATACTGCAGAAAAAACACAGATGGAAAAATAGCTTAAGCATAAGGGGAAATATCAATTAAAAATTGTTTATATTTTGTAATTTTTTGAGTTTTTATACGATATAACTTCCATAGTGCATAAAATAATTTATATTATATATATTATTATATTGATATTATTATATAATAATTTTGACACTGTCAGTGAAGAACCATTCAACCATCTCCATTGTTATTATTATGAAGGCAGCATAGCGCCCCCTAGTCCCCCTGTAGCAGCATCCTGATCAAGTCATTGGCGCCTTATTCACTGCTTTCTGCATATAATTCACTTTACTGTCTGTATGTTTGTTACAGTACTGACTTTATTTTAGTATCCACACTATGTTCATTATTCACTACATGAGGCTATAAATGCATTACTGTAGTACACAGTGCTGTACTGTACCTGGGTTAGGTATCTTAGGTTTCTTTTGTTTTTCCAGACTTTCACCATATCTGGACATCTCTACCCCCATATAGCTTGGAAAATTGAAAATTGAATATAATTGAATAATTTGTAAGTATTGGTGCCTATTTTCAGTGCTGAAGAAGAACAGCAAGCCAGTACACACCACCATACTGAACCCGCACGTGCACCTGATTGGCGAGGACGCCGCCTGCATCGCCTACATCCGCCTCACACAGTTCCTTGACAGCCAGGGCCGGCCACGCAGCAGCCAGTCGGAGGAGACGCGTGTGTGGCACCGCCGCGACAGCAAGTGGCTCAACGTGCACTTTCACTGCTCCGGAGCACCTGCAGCCCCCCTGCAGTGAACCGTGTGCAGGCACAGGTAGGCGCACACGTGACGGCCAGTTGGCTACCTGGTCTCTCTACAATCCCCTGGTCTTAACGTTCTTACTTTTCCTCGGGGCTTTACCTTTCCTGGCAGCTCGCCTGGATTAAGAAGCTGACCGGAGCGTTCTGTCTCCACGTTTGGATCGGTGCCTGAAGCTCGCCGAAGGAGACCACCTCAAGTTTTTAAACATGATTAAAGAAAAAAAAAAACAAAAAAGCTAGAAACCATCTGACAACAGCACCACCAATAGAGTCCGACCCCAGACAGCGGTTGGGCACCGGTGGCCGTGTTGGGTCCGTCCCTGGGTCAGTGCATGCATGTGACACCCCCTGGGGACATCAAGGTGTCCCAGTCTCATGGATCCAGCTTCAGAAAGTCCTGAAGGTGTTTTATGGTATATATACATATAAAACTATATTTATGGATACATTACAATAGTGAGGTTTCCAAGAAGAAACTAAAACTTTTCTGTATGTTGAACGAAATGCGGAAGCTAAAAGCAAGGTGAGATGTAGTTAGTAAGGAAAAACGCACATGGCAGAAACGTGGAGAAGACTCCACTCCTCTTTCCCAGAAGCATCAAACAAGCACTGTGGGTGTAGCTGTTGAGGCGCAGCAGGGCGCAAGTCAGGCTGAAGCTGAGCGCCTATATCCTAGTCAAAAGCACCAAAGTGTACCATTTAGGCATTTGAGGTATATTTGGTTTGGGTCTGTTTTTTCCTTTTTTTTTGTTCTCCTGGGAAGAATGGGACGGTTGTCATGTCGTGGGAACTCTTTATGAATGATGATGCATTTAGCGTTTTTAGAGAATGACTTCAAAAAGGAGGGATTTTCATTTAACCTGTATTATGTATTATGTATTTAGGCACGCGTGTGTGAATACACACTCAGACACACACATAGATGTTATGTACATATATATGAAAAAAAGTGAAAAGACCGTCATGTTCAGGGTGAGGGGAGAATTAAGCCCCGCCCCTTTGGCTGCTTGCTCGGCTCTATATCCGTACCTGTGAGTGTGTATGAAAAGGTGCAGAAAACAAAGCCTCGTTTCAGCTGTGGATCCGTGTGCTGCCCATCTGCTCGTCCGCCTTCACCTTCGCATAGGTGACGTCACCATCCACCCCCCGCCCCCCTTCCCGATGCTGAAGAACCCGCACTGTGCCCGGCGATTGATGAGCAACTCCCTCCTTAAGTGGCTGTCTGGGTGGGTCAAGGATCACAGCGGTCAGAGCTCCGCCCCTCACAGGTCGGCAACCACCCGGTCAGTCTGATCTCCATCTCCAGTCCCAACTACCTTCTCTTCTCTTTGATACTTGTTTTGAGGGGAATAGTTTAAAAAATGGCGTGAACTGTTTTGCACACTCACTTTGAGACTCGATGCTGTTACGTTCACTCTAAGTGGACCTTCTGCAATTTCAGGTTGGCCGTCCCCAAAGTGGGGGTGGGGGGGTGGTTGAGTGGTCTGTCTCTGTGTCCATCTGTGCGTCCCCGCAGCGTGCACTAGTCTTGTTGTAGTTGTTCACTGGAGCTCTCGGCTGCGGTCAGACCCCGTTAGGGCCACGCGGGGCTCCTGCAGCAATTTTGGGACAAGCAGCCGGTTGTTTGGTCTCTTCTCGTTTCTCGTTTGTTTGTTGTGGTGGTGCTGTGGTCATCTTCAGTGTGGTCGTTCCTGTCTCGTATTTATTGATTCTGTATATACAGACGGGTGTGATGAGCGATGGGAAGGGGTTCCAATTGGAGGAAGGCGCTAACTCACCCCCGTGCACGTACACCTGCTCAATGCATATTTTATATATAACGTTTGCGCACTAAACCACACAATTATGCACATCCACAGACTGCCTGTATTCATAGAGCCGAACCTTCATACCTCTCTCTCTCACACACACACACACACACACACACACACACACACACAAAACCTATTAGAGCACAATTCCGACAGGGATCCCTGCATCCCAGTTATTCCTCACGTGACTGACTGAACAAAATGTAGAACTTCTGGGGCCAATTCCTCACCCTCACATTTTAATTTAATTTTTAAAGACTCCTGACTGAGACAGTCCCCCCTACACTGCTCTGCCGCTCTGTACTGTCTGTATTCGTGTTTGTTTGTTTTAGTATTTAATTTGCTGTTTGTTGCGGGAAACTAGCCGCCTTGTCTGGTCACGCTGCCATCGTGGGCAACGGGGAGCAAGAACACACAAGTGTCACGAAGCGGCGGCTCAGTGAACTTGGCATCAACTGTGACACCACGCGGGTCACCGAGAAGACAATTATATATGCAGTTTTATGAAAATGGAAGCTATATGCATGTGTACTTTCTGGTAAATATTTTTCACTGTCTGTTTACTTGATGAATTAAATTCTGTATGTTTAGCTGCATCTTTGAGGTAAATTCTGGATATGTATCACAAAAAAAAAAAAAACTCTGGAAAGGAACAGAGGCCTCTGCTTGCTGTACTCATCCTTAGAAAATCTAACATAACAGTATGTTCTGGGGCAACTTCAATATAATCACTTTGAAAATTGGATGCTGGATTTTGCATGATTACACAAGTAAAAAATGAATCGAAACTTAAAAGTGTTTGAATGTTAAGTCTTCATTATAGCTTTGTTATTGAAACAATCTGGAAATATTTAATAAAAATAAGCTTTAAAGCGTGCCAGCCTCAGTTTTCCTTGTCTTTGTAGTGAAGTCACATACAGTACTGAACCTGGTAGCATGTGCAGCAGCTGGCCCTGGTGACACCTCATCTACCTTCAGGTTCTCCACTGCAACACAACATTTATTATTAACTAACTTACTTAAGGCTGCAGAAATCACATCATATGCTCACCTAAAAAAGTTCAGCATTTCCACCTCCTGCTTTGGGGTCCCTGGGCTCAAATGGAAGTCAGGTCTCTGGTTAAAGAGGGTGACTAATGGTCCAAGGAGTGTCGTCTTAGCTCTGTCTAAAGCGTGGAGGAAGAGGGATTATAACCTCTGCATCGATAGTTTGTTCTACTTTTTCAACCCAGATCACTTCTTTCCTTTAAAATCTGGGCTCCTGGGTTTTACATGCATCGTCTCTTTACACCTTGTAAGTTATGTCATCATCACAGAGACACAGGCAAGACTGCTCCAGTCTTTCTATGCCTTTATTTGGACTATATTGCTGTTTTAACAGTTTTACAAAAAAACCAAGCAGCTACCATTGAGGAGAACCAGTTTAAGTCCACTGTCAGCTCAATTCAAGCACCTTGTTTGCGATTCACTGCATGTACGTGTGCGTACATGAACACCGTGTAGGTTACCCTTGTTTTACATATACCCCCCCCCCCAGTCTGCTGCTCCTTTCCCCTCTCGTACACCTCTACAGTGGGAGATGCATGGTGACCGTCTCTACAGCCAGCCTGTAGAACTGAGGGATGCTGCTTAGTCTGTGATTGGCTGGTAGGCGGTCAACAAATTGTCCAATCACAGCCTCAGAACAACCAAACAGTGTGCATGTCCACTATTAACAGATCTGCTTCACCCTTTCCTGCCACTTACACCAAAGCGGGATATTTACCAAACGAATCTTGGCCAAATATGGGGGCAGGTAACCGTCTCCATCCTCACCTGCACCTGCTTGGCGGCGCCTGCTCTACGCTTTGCTGCACCTCAAGGTTCCACAAAACCAACATCAGCTCAGCATGTGCTTGCTGTGCTCATTCCACAGAAGGCACTCGAGGGTGGCTTCCACATGTGGGACGGGAACGGGGCCCCACTTTGGTCATTCTGCCACTTTGCTCAGAATCAGCCCTTGCTCTGCAGCTCCTCCTTCAGCCAGGTGGGGGCAGTCTGCCCCATGCGTCCCAGCAGCCTCAGCAGCTCCACATTGTGCTCGCGGTAATGCTCCGTCAGGAAGGTGCGTGTCTGCATTGGGGGGGGGGTGTCTTGTTAGAAATTATTGCTGACATAAACCAAACTGTGTGAGAGATGACAGTCAGGGGTACCTCTGGCGCCATGGCTGGGTACTTCCTGCCCTTGCCTTTGCCTAGGCACTTGCTCCGGCCACCATCCAGCTTCTGACACCAAAATCCTTTAACCTTGTCGAACCTGGAAGACGGTGAGAAGAGGGTGCGTCTCACAATTCGTCCCCAGAGACAGCGATATGCAGCAGGATGGACGGGCCATGTGACCCCTGGCACTCACATCAGGGTCTCTGTGTAGTTAAAATGAGGCGTGACTCCCAGAAACCTCTGGATACTGTCCATTGTCAGTGCTGGATTCGAGCGGAACAGGGACCCATCCACAACCATGATCTGGTTGCCAAAAAGAAAAAAAATGTTAGATGAGCGTTTGTTCTGCCAGCAACCCCCTTTCAGCAGTCTTCTGGTTCCCTTTACCGGCTACATTGGAGCAGCAATCTGGTTTCTAGCGAATGCGTTACCTGGCTGTGTTGGAAATGGCGCAGCCAGCGCTCCAGGTGTGTGGCGTAGGTCCCTGGTGCCAGGCTGCTCCGCTGCAGAGCCCGGAGTTCTGGGGACGATGAGGGTCCCGCTGTCACCACCTGGTGGAAGGTGTAGTTCAGAGCAGCAGGATCCTGATATGCCCTTTGATGCTGTATGACAGAAAGAGACCGAAAGGTAAGAAGAAAAACACAAAGAAGGAAAAAAAGTGTGAATTTCAGTTTGAACCCTAATTGGGGGTCACTTGCGTACTTGGTACCAGGAGTAGGCCCGGTCGGCCGGGTTGGTGAGCAGTGCCAGGATCTTGGCCTTGGGCAGCAGAGCAGCTGCCCGCCTTGGTGTAACCTCAGAGTCAAAGTAGGCGGCGCTCTTCTCAAACAGAAAGTCTGTGCTGGCATTAGATGGGAGAGGGAAGAACTCCATATACCTGCATGAAAGGGGAGGATCTCAGGTCACGGGGGGCTGGATTAGGATAAGAGGAAGCACATCCAAGCTGTGTATGGCATCTGTTTTCCTTCAACCTGTACACAATATACATAGAATTTCATCCATAATGTGTGGTCTCCTTCAGGTTATAGAGAGAGTATTTTGGAAAATCTCCAGTATGATGACACAACCCCTCATGGCCCCACATTCTGAAGAAATGGAGATGTTACCAGTCAATGCCGCGGTGGTAGTTGAACCCACTGAAGAACTGGACCTCCTCAAAAGTTACCGAACTGGTGAAGCTGCTGGTAATGGCCGGGTGAAGTGTCAGAAAGGCGTGCAGGGCCGTTGTGCCTGAGAAGATCGCCATGGGTTAGCCTGATTGGTCATGCCAACATATGTGATCACGAAATGGGGCCACTTGGTGGTCTTCAGGTCTTACCAGTCTTCTGTGGGCCAACCACCAGGAACTTGGGAAGCCTGTCACAGGTCTTCTCCTTGGACCAGATGTCTTTGTGGCGCTTGTCATCACAGGGGTTCTGAGAACAAGGGGAGAAACACCTTAAGTCACACTGTTTTTCTGTTACTCCTTGACTAATAATTTGTTTTAGCAGAAGTGGAAAAACATCAGTAAGTTAACTAATGTACATGATTTGAATTGTTCACTTCAAGCTGTGTATTGAGGACTGAGCCAGAACCACATTCGGAAACTAAACGTGACTGTACTTTGAGGATCTTGAACCTGTATCTGAATTTCTGTGGTTGATGCACTGTTGTTTACTATGAGATGTAAATTGCTGTGGAGAAAAGCATCCTGTAAATGAAAAAAAGTACATGCAAATATCAGCATCAGCAGCTCTGCAGGCTGGGAGCCAATGGTGAAGTTTTGGACAAGGACAAGAGCAGCCATCTCTCATTCTGTTCCACTGAGCAGCTCATGGAGACAATGCTGGTAGACAGTCCCTGCCTCTGATGAGCCAGGAAGCCTGGTGCACGTGCTTGCATTTTCCGAGTCCCCTGGCTGTGGTACATATATGACATGTTTCTAAATAAAATAGCACAATGAAGAACCCTGACCAGAGCTGGAGCAAGATTTTGAATAATTTAAAGCAGAGCTTACTATTCAACATCAACATCTGTATCAACATTGAATTATGCACAACAGTTGTCTTTTAAAAAACAAATACTAAATGCTTCCAAAAAAAGTTTCTTTTGTTAAACTAAGCCTGGACCGACTGTATAAATACAGCAAATTACTAATGCAGAAGAACTGGAGGTGCTGTTCCACACACCTGCCACAAGGGGTCCTTCTCCTCAGGAAAGATCTGGAAATACTTGTTTGCCAGCTGCAGTGGAGGCACTGTTTGCAGTCGCAGGTTGGTCCAACACTGCACGAACTTGACCAGGGACTCAAATGTGTACAGGCCCAGCCGGTCATTCCCGTAGTTAGACAGGTGAGTCATGAAGATGTTGACCTGTGGGCGAGAGGTGGGGCCAGTGAGAGGACGAGAGGTGGACGTCCACCAGGTACAAAGTGCCACGTGATCTGTGAAATACATTATGAGCGATGCTCTGTTTGCATCTGGAAGGGGGAGTAGGAGAGGTTTACACTGCAGAGCAGCTGAAGGTGAGGAGTGTCAGCAGAGCAGAGTTATAAGGTTACATTAAAATTCGGAAATAGTATTTGCTTCCAAATCTAATTCTGCACCTTTTCCAACGAGCACTGTGTGCTGCTTTGGAGATTTCTGCTAAATGGATGAATGTAGATATACAATTCTTGTGGACAGATTTAATGAGTGTTGCCCTGACCGTGGTTTGACTTGAGGTTCAGACATGACTGTGTAACCGTGTCCCGTCTTATAAGCTTCTGCACCTGTTCTGCGCACGGCTTCACAAACATCCTCTGTGGATCTCTGTTTAGCCAACCCAAATTTTGCTGCTAGAGGTTTAAGTAGCTGAAAATTACATTGGACATGAATGGCCCAGATCTGCCCTGGTTGTGTTCAAACAGCTCATTCTCATTTGGCTAATTAAATTTAATGGAATTTATTTTTTCCACACCTATGGTCCCCCAGCAAGGAGATGACATAAAAACTATAATGGTCTCACTTTTCCTTTCAGGAGTTCCATTCACAGAGTAGCAGAACTGACAGACGAAATCCCATCAAATTTAACATCAAGTTAGAAAAATAAAGGAAATTGCAAAGGGGGGGGGTCAGTACTTTTTCATAGCACTATATGCGTAAACAGGGGACAAGAGAGGTACATGCACTTAAAAAGAAGCTGAATTAAAGGTTAAATTCCACGGTTCGTAGACATTACTCACAGGGTTCAGTAGAATGGTCTGGAAGAGCTCCCCTCCACGGATGCTCTTGTCCAGTTCCTGTGGGCCTCCTGGGTACTCGCTGTAGAAGATGGTGTGTGTGAACAGGCCACATGTCTGCCTAGGGAGGACCTGCAGGAGAAAAAATGTGCACGTGCGCACGCACACACAAAGATTCATGACATCCCAACACTTTGGAGAGTGATCGTGCACCAGAGTGGCCTTTATCGAGTGAAAGAGATACCAGTCAAGTTCTGACATTGCCTCCTTTCCAGTTCCACTTTGCACTTACCTGGATGCCGGCATGAATAAATCCTCTGCGGTAGCGAGCAGGACGCAAGTGGGGGTACTCCTCTGTGCTGGTTACCCTGATGTCCCACACTGTCCTCCAGGCTTCGTACAGCTGGCTGTGCACAGGGTACACCCCCGAGTGATGGGGAGCCACGGCGTAGCCCATATCTGTGGGGATCCCATGCTCCTGCGGGGCAGGAATCCAGAGTCTCTAAGCTGTATTCTACAATCCCAGCTCACCTGGCAGAGCAACCCCCTCCGTTGTGGTCCAATGCAGACCTTCACCTTATTCACCTGGGCAAAGAGCCTGTTGAGGCGCATCTGCTCGGCCAGAATGCTGACGTTGTGGAACAGGTGCGGCTGCATGTGGCTCCACATGTGAGGAAACCACCAGAACTGTCTCCTGTACTCCAGCAGCATGTCGTCTCCATGGTCCTCCTCATCCGTGCCTTTCAGGAGAGGAGTCCAAGGTCAGCACAGCAGGGAGAAAGGAGAGCAAACTGTATTGTCTCCGCCATGTGACTCACCGGTGTGGTAGAATTTTCCAGAAAAGCCTAGGTTGAAGGTGAAGTTTGGGACCAGAGAGCGGAGTCTGTTTTGCGTGCTGAGCAGAGCCTGAGAATGGATGCAGAAGGTACCTCCATTGCAGACCTTACATGGGTCAATCACTCAGACAGTAAATTAACCTGTCACTGAGTTTTGGAACATCAATCCGTCACCTGACCATCATCCGTACCACAGACATTAGGTCATCTGTGCTGCAACCTCTAGTCAACACCAGGAAGTCTCACATACAGGTTGAGAACAATCTGGATGAACAGGAAAGACTAATTTCAGGTCAGTTTAGCTGTTATTTACCCAAGAGGCCCCTGTGGGATTCCAGCCACATGTGTATTCAGGCCTGAATGGGTTTTGGCATTTCCAGCTAGGTTTGCTCAGTTGAAACCTAATGTGAATGGCACAGTTACAAATATTACAATACGCGTTTTACACTTTTTACCTCCATTTTCTTCCCTTACCTGTCTCTAGGGGCTAGTAAACATGACCTTGCTTTACATATCCATCTGATAGACGGCAGTATGAGCACTCAATAGGAGTATGGGACCACCTTACTTCAACTCATTTCCAGTGTTTACAGCTCGGATGTTCCCAAAATGTTAGCGATCAATAACACGACACGTTTATGGGATGAGTTGGTCAACTAAACACCTTTAACAGGAGTTTATGAAGACAACATTTTTATATTCATTTAAATTGGGTTTTAACGGAGCTTAAAAGAAGAAACAAATTGGGAGAAAAACGACCCACCTCCACATCAGACACCTTCATGCGGGTTCCCTCCTTGCCAACAAAGATGTCGTCTACATCCACTAAGATGTGGCGCTCGAGGGGCAGGCAGAGTCGCTTAGCTGTCAAGTAGGCAATGGCGTCCACAAAGATGAGCTTGTGCAGCCAGAAGGAGAGGTCATTGCCAAAGAGCACCCTTTGGATGCCATCATGGAGACCCAAGTCTTGCAGCACCGTCACGTGTCCTGCCGGTCGAGCTCCCGGGGGTGGAGCCCCTTCCCTGGTGCTGGCCAGCAGCACCGGCTCGTAAGTACTGTGGTTGAACTGGAAGACAGTCCAGCCGTCCCCAGGCAGGCGCCCCGGTTCAACTGCATTGGGCCGGGTGACAAAGAGCAGAGGGGCGGCAGGGTTCACACGGTAGTCCCTGAGATCCAGACCCGAGTGCAGCAGCAAGGGAAAGCCGTGGAGCTGGGCGGTGGGTGGCGAGTTCCTGCCAGCCCGGAGAAAGCCCACTATGCCGACAGCAAACTCGGTGCAGTATCTGTTGAGCAGCTCACGGTTCCAGGCATCCAAGTTTACATATTTGAGGAGGTTCTCAAAAACAATGAGAGAGTAGCGGCCCCGGTCACGAGAGGCCAGTGTGGGCATGGAGCCCTTCCCAGGAGCCACCTCAGAGCGGTGCTGGAAGTGGCTTGACTCTAGGATGGCCACAATGTCCTGGCCCAGCTGAGAGTAGAGACTTTCCACAAATACCAGTACCACAGGGTCTGTGCGTGGACCGCCTGTGGGCTTGACCTTGGCTGTCCGGCGGCGGCCAGGTAGCACGGACAAGAGGGAGGGAGCCCTCTGGAAGCCTGTAGGGGGAACTGCCGCCCCGCATGTTGCCATAGGCAAAGGGGGCAGAACTTGTTTGATTTTGGAGCTCGTGCTCACATAGTAACCCAGCAGAGCCATGGAGAGCAGGCAAAAGACAATGAGAGCCAGGATGAGGCGATGGAACTCCGGCTGTCTTGAGGCCCGCACCACCTTCCACACACTCACCATGGTCGCCGGACCTAACTGTGGCGCAAGACGAGCAGGTAGGCAAGTGGGACCTAGAGGTGCGGGCAGTAGATGCTGGCGCAGAGCTCTTCTGACAGTCGCCCATGGAAGCTACGTCACCATGGTCCCCATCGTCATTCACCTGTGCATCCTGTGTTCCATTTCTCCTTGGCAGTACCTGTCCTCTTTCTGCGAGTCTCCTTACTTCTCCTGTCTGTCCTGTGCACTCCGCCTGCCGTCTCTTTAAGAGGATTGCGTTTCTCTTGGTCGCACAGTCCCACCCCCACCTGAGCCCCTCCCTCAGCCCACCTCCCTTCACTACCCACTTCTTATAGCTCAGCTCCCTCCCTCCTGAGCCACTTTTCCCAGCCACACCCCCTGACACACACATACACACTCAGTCAGTCATAAACATAGCACCCATTTGCTCCAGAAAGAGGGCCTCCACTTCTCCATCTTCTGCCCTTCGTCCCGAGTGCTCCTGCAGTCTTCGTGGCATCTGAGCCTCACACCTAGAGGATAGGAAAGGGGAGACAGCAGCACAGAAAAGCCGCACACTTAGATCTTTACTACAGCTGGGTAACTTTTAGAGTAGCAGCACACAGTACTTACCTCCATTAAGGTACTACAGCATGATGAAGGACTTGAACCTGTCTCCTTAGTGTGGAAAGTGGCAAATCTAACTACAGCATCACTTGCTGCTGTGAAAACAGTAGTCAGGAGTTGCGCCTTGGAACCACACACACCTCGATTACAACTGGTTGGTTGCCATGTAAGCATGTGCTGGTGATTGACTGATCTTCCCAAACTTTCAGCATTTGCCTCCAAACTTCAAGACCTCTGTAATAAACCTTCAGTCATGCAGCAGATTTGGAAAAAGCGTGGGGGAGCTGTCAGAAGCCGGGTGCTTCGTTTGACTCTTTGCTGAAGCTGTTAACTTCAAGCAGAACCTTCCTTCCACAGTATCCTTCTGATTTTCCCATCAGCCCCCCTTCCTCACCTCATTTTGTCTTCGTCTTGAACGTCTGACCAACTCCTTCCCAGGGATCCTAAAATAGCCCCTCCGGTCCCTGTACACCCCCACGGAGATAGCTTTACAGGTGTGACTGGAAAAACTGCGTTTAGGATGTGTTGTGTGTGTCACGGGACAGTCACCCGAGGTGACCAAATATTTCAGTACCCTCCTCAAGGCCCATTTGTGCTCTGCTGCCTGTTTGACCTCCAACCATTCCTTACAACTTGGACGCTCCCCTGATCAACCTTCCGAAAATGCCTGTATAAGACTCAACATCAGTTAACTAGGAGCTCTGGGATGAACCCAGATGACCTTAAACCATCACAGCAGCCCTGGTCATGTTTAATGACTCAAACAGGTCTCGATCACGTGGTTGGCTGGATGCCGTTCACCACTTTTTAAGTATAAATAGCTACCTATGGTGGGAAAGTACTACCCCTTCAAACCCCTACCATCAGGATAAGCGGGATCACATGTCAGTCGGCAGTCGGCCGGAAACACAGCGCGTGGTCCGCACGGCCCGGGGGTCGCACCTTTCAACCGCTGGCTAGACAATATGCATGGAGGGAAAAGGTGTGTGGCAAACAAATCACTTCTGATTCTCAGGAATAAGACAGCAGCTGAAAGAATAAGGTGCGCCTGGAAGCCCCGCCCCCACCCCACACTGTAGCACAGGTGGCAAAAAGCAGCACCAGTAACCGTAGATTCCCATTTATTACGGAGCCGGAGGAGCTGATCCGTCTGATAGCGCAAACGCAGCTATTAATAGCACCGTGAATGACATTGAATCCAGGTCATCCTTGCGCTGACACCTTCTCACGCGCCTGCCTGCTGGAAAGACTGCCGGATGCGGACAAACAAAACAATCTCTCTGCATAAACCTCCTCTTCTGAGAGTATATTTACACCGGCGATGGCTGCACTTATTCAATAATAGTTTCCGGGAAACATTTGTAGGTTAAACTGTGGCAAAGCATTTCTCCATTAAGTACAGTCTTGCACAATGAGCCTCCGTGCTAATCTGTGATAATCTCTACTGACTGCATCCATCCTTACACCTGTGGGGGGTCAGCATATCGGCAACTTAATCAATTCTTTCTGCATATAATTTAACTATACGTTTCAGTTACAGTATAACTTCATTTTATTAGGCACATTATGGTCAGTACATAATAATTAGTTTAAAAAAGTGTTACCGTAGTACATAGTGCTGCATTTTACAGCATCATAGTAAAAACACTACGCCTGAATTGCTAAAATTATGCTTTTGAGTTTTCGGACTTTTGCCATATCCAAAACACCTCCTCCCCCATGTAATCCAGGGGCGACCAAGAAAGAATACGATTTCCCTGCCACTGTGATGGAGCATCTATAACGTCTTGTCGTTGCCGTTACCTTAGACAGAAGGACACAGTGATCTAAAACCCAAAATCAGGATGTAGTTGTACAAGAACCTTATATGCAATAACACCTGTCCATCTACAGATGGCACAAAATGATCTCGCTGCTAACAGATGTCCACAATGGAAAGGCCGGTCCAGACTACACCTGATCTTCCTCAGCTGCTCAGAAATGAGTCTAGAAGGTTCTGCTAATCACTGCGTTTCCTCCTCAGATTCAACACCATAGATGCCTGGTCACATGTCCAGTGTACTCATCTGTGCTTAACCACAGGCTACACTGCTTCAGCAGAAATATGTTGAAGGTGAAGTGGGAAAAAATGCTTTGGGTAAAAGCGACTCAGTGCCGTTGAACATGGGCAAAGACGACAGAAAACCAAAACATCTGATCCGCTGACAGTCTGCAGAACAGCATCCAAAACTCTGAGATTAGGGACTGTGCCAGACCACAAGGTGCATTCATAAAATTTCTGTACGTCTGTATGTTTAGACATCAATAGACTATTTTGTGCTTTTATCCTTATGAGACCATAGTGGTTCTCTCAGACATAAATTTCTTGCGCTCAAAAAAAAAAAAAAAAAAAAAAAAAAAAAAAAAAAAAAAAANAAAAAAAATTTTTTGCCCAAAAAAAAAAAAAAAAAAAAAAAAAAAAAAAAAAAAAAAAACTGGCTTTTTCTGGTTCTCCAGCAAAATGAAATGTGTTTTTTATCTGAGATTTTTTTATCCTCCTTTCCACAAGAAATCATTAAATCGTGAAAAACCGTCAGCCAAGTTCTCGATCCGAAACTGTTCTGTAAACTTTCTGTACAATAACAGATGTCTTCAGTTGTCATTCTGAGGCCACAGTGAAGAACCTCAGGACCTCAATAACCAAGGTCTGTCTGTTTGCGACAAGGATTTTTCTTTGCTTTTCTTCGTTCCAGGTTGGCTGAACTTATCTCCTTCACTTGGGGAACAGAAGAAGAAACGTACTGAAATGAAGCCCTGATTAAAGTGTGTCTTCAGCTCCACTTTAATCAGGCTGCCAGAGATGAAACCTTCTCCATCCCAAAGCTAAAGTCTCTGAGATCACAACCCAAAGAGTAGTGGGTGTCCTTGTACCCTCCCCTCATACCTTCGAGCATAGAGGAAAGCACACAGCGCAGATGCTGGGAACCAGTAGCGGGGCCCAGGTGAGGAGTGGGTGCCCCTCTTGTTACCTTATTTTATCTCCATCAGAGTGAAGAAGCTCGTTTCAACACAATGAATATTTAAAAGGTTTAAAACGGCACATGATTGTAGCACCAAATCTGTCTGAGTGCCTACAAGTTTGAAGAGGCCTCCAGGCCCTTGAACTGCACCCGACCATTATTAATCTTACCAAGGTACTCTGCAGTGAGCTAGAAGGTGGATATTCATGTATAGGAACATGCAGATAGTAACCCAACAGAGCAGACAGAAGACAGTGAGATGCAGGTCTGCAAAAGGACAAGAACAAATGATACTGGGGGGGTCTGTATTTCTAAGTACAGTCCCTTCAGAAAGTATCCACTCATATTGAATGTTTTGCCCTTCTGCTGTGTTGTAAAGCCAAATTAAAGCAAATTTAAATTGGACCCCCCCCCCACTACTGTAGAACTATTTTTTGATAATGGAGAAAGGAAATTAATTATTTTGGATGTCTTCAGAATTATAATAAAATTCTGAAAACTGCAAATTCTTGCCCTTTGTTTTGACAACCTAAATTGGGTGAGATATTGAGTCATTCTGAGAGACCACACTAAATTATACAGGATATATAGTTATATATTAAATATTCACAGACTTGAGGTCTCTAAACTAAAATGGTAGATCAGTCCTGCTGTCATGAAGACCAAGGAGAACTCTGTGCAACTATGAGATGAAGGTGTTAGGACTGGAAAAAAAGTGACTCTCAAAGACTCTCAAAGCTTTGAACCTTCATAAGAGCACCTTGAAATCGATTGTAACAAAATAGGGAAAAAAATAAAAGGGGCAAAACCCAGACACCTCTGAAGATCAGGTTCTCCTACCAAACTGAGCAACTGCACCAGAAGGGAAACTGTCAGAAGTGACCGAGCGGCCAGTTATGATACTTGAAATTGCAGAGGTCTTTGGCTGAAATGGGAGAAACTGTCCTGATATCAATAATCTCTGCAGCACTTCACAGATTCAGCCTGTAATCCTAAGGCCGAAAGGTATTTCTGCGACATTCGTTCACATATTTATTCATCATCTCACAGCAATGATTTTGTTTGTGTGCCTTTGTTTGCCAGGTGTAGTGTGTTTGGTAGATGTCAGGCTTAATGTGTGTGTGTGTGTGTGTGTGTGTGTGTGTGTGTGTGTGTGTGTGTGTGTGTGTGTGTCTGTGTGTGTGTGTGTATAGCCCGATGATCCAACTGTGGAAAAATCTGCCTCTGTGTGTCCGGACATGCTCTGGAGGCTCCACTTAAGTGATCTTATGTCATTATGTTCGGTAAGCAGGGTTTTAAGCAGCTTACAGCTAAAGCCAAATACCAAATGTTTACCAAACACGCCTGGAGCAACACCAAAAGGAATCTTCCAGAAACCAACAGCGATAAAATATGATACTTACTATTAGTTTGTCAGGGCAATAGCAAAACTTTAAAAACAGATGCTAAATCCGAGACGTGTAGGGTTTCACCTGTCTCCGTCTCTGCTGCTCCGTCTCACACACCCCCCAAAACCAGTTAGTGTTTGACAGATAACTCAATTTACAAACCATCATGCAGTCCACGCGTTCGCCTGACAACATCGACGGCAATTTCTCATAAAAAGGATGTGTAGCCGAGTGAGCCCAAATGATCTCTAAACACTTCAACTGTGTGACACTTCATTACATTTACATTTATTCATTTAGCGGACGCTTCTCTCCAAAGCAACACAAAACTCTGAGAAAACTGCACTTCACCAGCAGAGTCAAACAATTCTCAAAAGCACGGACACGTAAGTCCAATACCATCGCTTTTACTGGCATACGTTGCAGAAGCAGCTGCATACAGACTTGACTGGGAGTATTTTTTATGGGGCAGATAAGAGGTCAGAGTGAGAAGTGGGTACGAAATGTGGGTTTTGAGACCCTTTACGAATGTTGAGAGAGTTTCAGCAGTTCAGCCCCCCCCCCAAACAAACAAGAGCTTTTGATTGTTGACCTTTTGTGTGAGAGACCACCAAGCAGCCAGAGGTGGAGGAGTGTAGCAACCTAGCTGGGGTTTAGAGAGTGATCAGGTTTTCCAGGTACACCACAGAAAAGCTTCTTGGAGGTGCCTCACCGACAAACAGGACAGAGAGGCCAAAAGGGAATTGGATGCAAATAGACAACTCCGCAACAAATGAGAAACGCTTATATAAGTCTATTTCATTAATTATTTGGAATATCAATATTTCTTGTAAGTTCCAAAAAATGCACATCCATGAGCTGCGCTGACTGTGCAAAGGCCAGTATTTATGGTAGGTCACATGGGTTTAGTCAAAGACATGAAAATAAATGAAAAATTATAAATGAGCACTGCCCCTTAAGTGAACATGGTCAAAAAAAAGTTTCATCTTAAACTGAGCTACTGCTGACTACATACAGTGTTAAATGATCACTGACAGTACATTTTACATCCAAAGACGATGACCAAACTTAAATCACTCATCTGGGCAACAGAGGTGTTCTCTTAGTACAGATGATAATGTAGATCATCAAATTTTACACTTTTTCCTCGGGAAATGTAAACACCAGTGGGAATCCAGAAAAGTGACTTTGCATTCTTTAAATATAACAAAGAGGGAAGAAAGTAAAATTTCAAATAAAAAGCTCTCTGAAACATAAAATAGAGTCTGTCAAGTTTGAGATACAGCTTACTGCCTAGAGGCACCATCCACGGATTTAAAATATAATATTGTGTGTGCGCGCGCACACACACACACACACACACGCGCACACACACACACACGCTGGTGCATCTGTATCTGAGGCCTGACGCCCAGATGGCATTGACAGCATGACTGGCCTCCGCTGGCGTTTCCTTTCCACCCCCAGGGAAAACTGAGCTAAATACAAGCCCCTGGCCAGCGGTGGTGAAGTGAATGAAAACGCTGCAAAGCGGAAGGGTTTGAGCTGTCAGACATTTGTCTCCTGGAGGCAGGTAATCACCTTGCGCCGTAGGAAATCTCTCTGCCTTGTACCCTGTCCTGACACCATCGCGACGACCGAGCAAAGTTAATCCAGGGTACAAACCACACACAGAAAGGAACGGCTGAGCAGAACAGTCATTACGTACATTGACATGGCTGCAAATACTGAAGTGTGCTGTGGGAAACCACAAGGCCTTGGAGTCAAGGTGAGCAGTACAAGGCTCTACATTGACTTTGCATTCATCTGAGGAGTGACTTGTGGGTTTGGAGCTGGACACAGAACTCAAGTGCTGAGCTGACCTATCTGTACCGAGCACTTTGGCCAAACAGTAAGATTAGAGGAGAATGGGGCAAACTATGGCCCGGATCTGGTCCGCCAACCAACATTAATCGCCCCTTAAGGTCTAAAATAAATATCAATATTTATTCACATTCTTTGTGAATGACAGAAAATAACCTTTATCATGCAGAACAGTTACTTGTTGGGTCTTGGCTTTTGGGTTGAACAAGAAAACAAAATTTAAAGTTTTATTCAACTGCACCCAAAAGCACTGATATAAAGGACGTTGCACAGCTTCTGACTTTTGCAGTTTCTGGAATTAATGACAATTTCAAAATTACAGAACTTTTATCAATGGAGTCTAGGAAAGAAACAAACAGTGTGATGGACCTCAAGTGACATCACACCTGAGGGAGCGCCACCTGAGCTGCATATTTCAGATCACCACAACTTATCTGCCAGACCCTGAAGCTCTTGCAAACACAGGTGATCAGCTCCATTTCTCTTATTAATAAAGTCTTTTGGGTTCAGGATTCAATTAACGCTAAAATAAACCTATGTTGATTTTTAAATGTGTATAGGACGTACGTGTCCTGCAACAGCAACCTTAAGTGGCGTACTGTTTGCCTGTATGCAGCCCTTGAGCCAGAAGAGTTTGCCAACCCCTACATTAAGAGCAGATGATGATCACCTTCTTTCTCAAATGTGGACCAGGATGTTATACGTGAACGCAGGCTCAGGAACGTGATATGATCAGCCTCCAGGCAATACAACCTCCTGAGGGCCACCAGCACTTACTGAGCCTGTTTCCCTCCCCCTCTCGCCCTACATAAACTGAGCTTTTCTTTGCGTCTCAATGTCTACACAGCAGTTTAAGGTGCTCAGCTCCAGATTTTCCCCACACAACAACCAGTACCAGGAGCCACAACAAAAGACATCAGCTGGAAGCTCCAGCTACAATGTGAATTATGAGTTCAAAGAGAGAAATATGGTTTCTTATGGCAAGCATGCAGCTCCAGATTTTAAATATTAATTGCGACTACTGATAATACTTCTATTGAAAGTTCAGCAGCAGATGGACTGTTGTGTGGACGGCTGGATCTTGGGCTTTACCAGTGGACCTCTGCGACAGAAGAAAAATGAACCCTAAAGGGACCCCACATCTTTGGGACTTTCATTGCTAACACTTCCACCAACAAACAGGCAGGTTTGTTTTCCAGGCCTGGCTGAAAGCTTCCTGTCCACCTCACTCCTCTTGTGGAAAGGCCATTCGGTCAGCAGCTCACAAAAGCCATGTCTGGATGCCCCTTAACTGCCATCTATGGGCTCATCACATGAACACAATTTGCACTTGCTCCAATGCAAACAGAAAACAGTGAAAGATACAAACAACGTTAATAATATAAATATTTTCCTGTTTGTCTTGTAAATTCATTGTTTGCAACAGAAGGAGCCACTGTATTACTGTTTAACATTCTATGATCACGTGCTTCAAGCCTGTCGATGATATTTTACAACTCATTTAAACCAGTTGAAGAGACCGCCGAGAGTTTCTGGAAGCCAACCATATAAACCATCTCATCTTCTTTGGGACGAACACATCAGGAACACACAATACTGGTAACAGAACGACACGAGGAAGATCTCTAAAATGGGGCAGTAGGTAGAAACAGTCAGCTGACAGATCTGGGCAGCTCTTCAACAAAGACAGCCTCAAATAAGATGGTTCCTGTCTCTTACCATCTTTCTTTTCTGTGACATGAGACGACAGACTGTCCCCTGCCAGCAGCATCCTGTCGATCACCATTTTGATGCCCCCCCACACCCCCACCCACCCACAGGGTGAGGTGCAAACTGCTGCTCCCTCTCCTAGTCACCCGCTCACTTCCAGACATGTCTGCAGAGATCAGAGACGAAGGCTCGGCAGGACACCATCTCCATTAATCAGGTTCTCCCGAGATAAGAGGGGGGATCAGTCAAACAAGCTAAAAGAACCAAATTAAAGCAGGCAACCCCCCAACCCCCACTTCCCTGGCAAAACGCACTGGAACATCACAGATTCACAAGATGCATGCTGTCAATCTGACAGCCTCTAGATCCTTCCATGCCATTAAATATTGGCCCTTCATGGGTGAAGGTGGTCTGTCATTACACATAGAACTCCAGCAACATCTGACAGACAGACAGACCATCTTTTCAGTATGTCCCAATTTAGATTCTGAAAGCCTATTAAAATGCACTGGAAGACACTCAGTCTGCAACTTTCTGATGTGAAGAAGAGCACTAATTTGTTAATGTCCTGTGAAGTTACACTTCTTATTTTAGAAATGACCTATAAGACACATGGGAGATGATAAATGCAAAAATAGAACAAAGACCCAATCAGACCACCAGACCTGGGGGGCCACTTTCAGCATCAGATGTCAGTCAAACCGACAGGAATAAACAGCACCCGGCTGTTTCCAACTACATTAACTGCCAGGGATGAAACGGTCTATCGGTGTCATGTGAAAAATGACAGAATCAGCACACAATAATTTTGCTCCCTTGAGAATTGTGATTTATTTTACATTCTATCCATTTTTTGTGCTTAGTGTCCATACAATATCTACACCTAGTGCGTGCCATAGGCAGCAGAAACAGCAGAATGTAGGTGGCGTAGTGGTTAGAGTCATCACCTTATGAGGCCTCAGGGTTTAGAGCTTTGGTCCTACTGCAACACTGAGGAAGACTCCCTGAACTGATCATACCACATAAATGAGTAAATTATACAAGTAGTTAAATATAGATAAAATAATTGATATGCACGTTATTAAACCTAAAAGAAATTGCACAAGCGCAATATACCGAGAAAAAGGTCCACTAAATAAATGAATAAATAAAAATCGCACTAATGTATATTACATCTATTGATATGGTCCCACAGATGACTGAATGTCCAGCTGGAGACCAGTGGAGAGCAGTTAGTGGCACATTGGCAAAGGAAGCTTCATGATGTAGGAAAACCCAGTATGACCCCTGTTCTCATCGGAGGTCTTCACGGCCCTATAATAAGAACAGCTATAATGGTGCTGCATTTATACAGCCAACAAAATGTTTCACACAGCTGGACCTTCACCTGAAAACTTCCTCTGAAAACACTGTGGAAGTTGCCTAAAAACGAAAATTAAACAGAACATTAAACAATAAAAAAGTATTAAGTATCCAAGATGCACTTAAGCAGAAAAACATAAAAGGGCTGAAAAGAATTTGTGTGTTTGCTAACATATCAAGGAACCGCATTTCCTCTGCGGAGGGAATCTTTGCTGACGTAGGAGGAACTTTGACACTGTAAAGGACATCTCTTCCATCAGACTACTCCACACGTTGGACATGCCAATATGGTGAGCAAAAAGAGTCTGGAATCCACAACTGCCAACCAGTTCTCTGTCTCACATGCACACACACACACACGCACGATTTTGGGGAAACGCCATGCCTTCATTCTACCAACTGCCAGTCTTTGCATAATACCCACACTGGGAAGTGAGGAGGCAGACAGAGAAAACAGTTGAGGGAGCTGTTAAGTGTCTAAACCACAATCGAGCAAACCAACACCCTGCTGTTCAACAAGACAATCTTCAGGAACAAGGAGCGCCATAAGGGTTCAACAAAGCCTGGTCCTTTTCATCTCCTCCTGATTCCTTTGTCCTTTATCTCCAGTGTTTCTTATACCTCTGGGTTTCAAAGGGTGTCTAGGGCCTCTGCTCTGGGTCAGGCACATCGCTCTGGATGCGACTCTGCTGATACGTCATTCACATACATGAACCTCACAACACTTTGACATGAGCTTTATTACAGCTTCATCCAAGACTTTTTTTTGCAGAACCTAACTAGTGAATAAGTCACCTCTATTATTACCCTTTTAATGGTTGTGACTTTATGGTCAAGACGAGTTTGAAACAGACTTCTGGTGAGAAATGGGTGCATAAATTGAAAAGTGTGTATGAAAACTTGATCCACAAATAACATAAATGATTAAATGATGATTAAATTACTTCAATTCCCCATTGTAATTCTCTATTGTGCCCTTGATGTGCATGAACTGCAAACCCTTTCTCTAGGCCTCTTGGCCAAACACCAGCAAGAATCCCTTACACCTAATGTTCAACCTCATCCTAACACCAAGGTCATGCATTGCCTACGCCAGCTAAGTGCTTACTGCACATTGGATGCCAGATGCGACGCCACATATCGATACCCAGTGAGCTGTGTCTGACACCTTTTGGGACTTGGCAGTTTCCTGGTTAGCTGGCTGTTGCCTTACATAAAACGTCACACTTCATTTGTGATGGAGATTGGAAATGAAACAGTACAACAACTAGAGGGACTACTTTGCATGAGAATGAATGAATATCAAACAGTTTAGTGTGACAAAGTCCAGTACAGATTGGGAAACTCCTTTAACATCCAAGAGTCTGTCACCAAAAGCACTGAGCAGACAAACTGGTGAACACTGAAAAACACCACTGATGGTTTCAAGATGGAACATTTTTCAAAATAATTCAATACGTAATTAAGAGCAGTAAATGGAAAATGTTTTACGCTTTGAGTAATGGATTCAGCCGACCTCTGCCCAGTGGTTAAGGGCTAAAATACAAAAACATTTAAACTCATTTGGTAAGTGTGGTCGGTGGGGTTCAGGTAAACGAAGCTGAGAAGCTGGAAGATCATAGGCATCTTGGAATAAGATTGAAAACGAGAACTGTGCCACTGTTACATCCTTTCACTGAATTCATTGTGGTTTCACCAAAAGAAAAAGAAAACAATGACTAACAAGGCTCCTGGAATAGAGGCACTCCAGAGATTTCCAAGGGAACCAGCCTGCAAAATGTGAAAATTTGCAATGATCTCTTTGCAAATCCTGATGGCTGTCTGGTTTATTAAAACTACTTTTCAGTGTCACAAGTTGTAGACACATCCAGGCACCTTGTTTCATTTAGTATAGTGCCGTCAATGTCCATAAAATCACTATCACCACCAGCATCACAAAGGCCATTGACATCACGAGCATCCATGAAGTAGGGGCTGGGAGAAATCAAAGATGACCAGAACTTCAGCATAAACCCCAAAAGATAGAGGCCAGTCTCTTTCTTCTGTGTGAAGTCTACAGTCTTTCAAGTTGTAAATCAAGCTCATTTACAACTAAAATACCAACTAAAGTCAAAGAGCACTATGCCTGAGCTCAGTAAAAAGCATACAGCACATTATATCTCCAGTACCTGCAATCCCAGCCACACTCAAGTCAACACAACAGACCACTGTGTCGTTGTGGGTGACTGACTTCCCACTGTTGTCATGGAGACTACTTCAATACCTACATCTGTCTACACGCCAACATTAAGAGTAGACCCAGAGGATCTGCCTGGGCCCGTTTCAACCAGGTGAAGTGTAGTGGCAGCAGATATTACAGAACCTGACTAACAGAGGAAACCAATAATTTGTGATGGAAAGACATACCGGATATAAGCCATTATTTGACAGAACAAGGATGGAGGACCTCACTCACAGGGTTACAGCCATGCTCATCCTACCTTCTTCCATTCACTCCGCTTGAACCTAATTCTGGGAAGGGGGGAAATCTATGAACCCCGACAGACTTACCCCATTTAAGTCGGCTCAAAGGATTTTAAAAAACCATTCCACGATGCTCCCTTTTACATTGCATCTGACCCCAGAAGGTAAATGAATAAACTGCACTGCAAACAAACAGAAACTCCAGGTGGAAGTTTCGGCTTCATTCAGACATCTTTTTAGTTCTCGCCAGCCTCTGTTAGGACAAGCAGAACAGCACAGAAATTACTTAGCAAAGCAGAACTGTCAGGAACTGTTTCTGTTAATGAAAAAAGCATCATCTCATTCCATTTGCATGTGTTTCAGAGGGTTTATGTGGCTCTGTGTGTGTGTGCGCGCGAGAGAGACGGTGCAAACTCAAGATAGACGACGCAGTCCCGTCATGCTGTGAACTAAATTAGACGGCTCACAGAGTGATACAGATGGTGTGAATTTAATTATTAACAGACTCAAGGCTATGAATCATTTATTGCTTGGCATTTTCATTCTCTGAATACAAGATACAGCAGGGGAGACAGGGGCCTGCCGACAGACAGTCTCATCAGCATCTTGCTTCGGTATGTTTGGAAACACTAAGTTGGACCAGAGAAGGTCAGGGTTTTGTCATCTTCCTGTCCCAATGCCAGTGTGAAATGACTGCATTTATATACTTCACATGTCCTGGTGATAAACAAAAATGACTTCATTTCCTACAGACATTTCACAGATCACGACTGCATTTCTACCCAAAGGTACAATGCATAGATCAAAGACCCTGAAGATGACGTGTACAGGACCATGCTAAATTATTCTTGACTGCTGGTCACAATCTCCTCGTCTTTTCCAATAAGCCTTCACTTCTGAGCCACTTGAAGAACAAAAAGACACACAAATGAATGTACAGACACGGAGGCGTCCTGGTTTTAGGATATTAATGGGATTAAGGTACGCGTTGCATGTGCTAGGATCATAAAAACTCTGCAATTGAAATGAATCAGTGTGAAGATCTGAGCTTCCTTGAGATTACCAGTGTTCAAGAGGGCAGGCCTTCTGCAGCATAACTACAAAACTAGTGCTGAACAAAACTTAACACTAAACCTAACACTGTTTGCCACAGAAACTGACAAAAGTTGGAACACGGGGAAAGTTATTCAAACTGGCTATGATCAGCTCACGATGGCCGGTGAAATCCACTGACAGCCGAGTTCTCCTGCGAAGAGGTACCGATAACAACAGTTCACAGCAATACTGACTTAATTGGTTTTAAGTGCAAAAAGTAAAAGTTACATTTGAAAAACGTGGGACAATAAGTGTTCCCCCCCACTTAACAAATGTATTCAAACAAAAAGCATCAATACCAAAAAGTCTACTACTCTAAAAAGTATTTTTTGAGAAATTAACTAGAGCTAACAGGGTTGCTTTGTTACTACACACCTTTGCGTGGCCAATTTGTCTTGGAGTTCCCCCAAAGTGAGGTGTAACCAATACGTATGGCTGAAAACAGGGCGGCTGCATCGACTCGTCTCCAATTCACAGAAAGATCAAATAAACCTGATTTAATTGTGTGTGACAAGTCCACGAACCACCTCTCCAGCCCCAAATGCTGCTCTGCCATCTAATAACCACCCATCTGATGTCTGCGATGAGGCCCAAGCAGAACAGTTTCTTCCACAACCGATGAGGTGCACGTTGCGGTGCCGATGTTCTCTGGACGCCGACGCGGAGCAAACAAGAGCAGTACATTGTGCTCCAAAAAAATAGTTAACTTTCCCAGCTGAGGCAGCTCACAACAGGTCAGGCCCAAATTAGAAGAGCTGACACTAAGAACTAAATACACATGTGGGACCCCACCTGGAACAACTGGCAGAATGGAAAAGACCACGGTCCAAAACGGAGAAAGGTGGGTCAGTGAGAACTCAACGGCACCATTCCATCCCTACAAGTAGTAAGCAATTCGTCTCAGTTGCTTAGCAAGCTTAGCAGTCCAATTGTGGCGTACAGACCGGTAGGACAGAAGTAAACTTTAGGAAGAGAAACAGGGAACCACAGTGGAATAGAAAAAGACACTTGCCACACCAAAAGCACAGAAACAACAGTCTGCCAGACGATTCAAACATTTCTTTCCACTCTTCAAAGTGGGCTGGGCTCCGAACGTTTGTGGGCAGCCTTTGGACTCCTGTGGGTTTGCCGTCTGTCATACCAACACTTAGCCCAGGCCGCTCACCCCAGCACTGCAGGGGAACGTCTGTGTGACCAGGTGGAAAAATGAACGTGTGCAAACACCATCTGATTGAGATCAGATCCAAAGAATAAAGCAGTCATCACCATCATTTCAGTGCATGGCAATCCACATCCAGGCCTACTGTGTGGAGCACGGCTGTCAGTTTCTGACAAACATTAGATGACATGAGCAAAAGTAGCGGGCTCTGCCAAGGAGGCACAAGTAACAGCTTTCACAGTTTGTCCCGAATATTAAGCAAATATATGCGTGTTTGTGGCAAATTTGACATGACAGCATTAAGACGAATGAAGTATTAGCTTTTCTGTAACAAATATCATATTCTGCACCATGATGCATCAGCAGAACATTTTAAAGGCAAACAGACACTGTACCTCAGACAGACACGGACAGACAACTAAAACCTCGATCGTTGCTACACAGACACCCTCTGACTGTTCAATTGGCCTTTTGAGCGGTGGCAAACGGCTCTTGGAGAAGCCTGGCAGGAAGCCACATGGAGTGCAGATCTGCTCCCAAATCAAAGCCTCTTGTCACAAGGCACTCCAATCCCCCACTTTCTTTGTACACAGTTCCCCAGAGCATGGGGGTTAGCATGGGGGTCCCAAAGGCTTCAAAGGAGCTTATTTGAGAAAGGAACCATCAACACTTGATTTTCATGTCATTTCTGACAATTTCAGAATGCAAAGTTAAACATAAAATAATTAACTGTTATATGGACATCAACAGAGAAAGAAATGCACTTGTATGCTGTAAAACAGTACACAAAAGATATATATCTATATATATTGCATGCACGCCATATACTGATAGGCACAACCAAGTGGCAGGGATCATACATAGGAACATCTGCGAGGAATATGGCTTGGATAGTCCCAAGTCTAAATGGGAGGTAGCACAAAGAGTGGTGAAGAACAACTGAGCCAAGATCCTGTGGAATTTCCACATCCAGGCAGATAAACAGGTACTGGTCAAACTACATATAATGGTAACAAAAAAGGAGGAGAAAACAGCAGTGGTTATAGATTTAATAATAATGATTCCAAGGGACAGAAACATCAGGAAGAAGGAATATGAAAAGCTGGAGAAATACTAGGTCTTGAAAAAACAACTGCAAATGCAATGTGGAAGGTGAAAACCAAGGTAGTCCCACTGGTGATAGGAGCACTACAGGCTGTGACCCATAAGCTGAAGAGGCGGCTCCATCAGATCCCACGTATGACAATATCAGTCTCAGTCCAAAAGAGCGCAACTCTAGGAACAGCAAAAAAACTGCACTGCACTCTCAAACTCCCAGGCCTCTGGTAGGAGGTGCGTGTCTCAGGAAAGTTTCTCACCCTGTTTTTCCCCTGTGGGTGATAAGGGATTTTTTTATACATATATAAACATTCACAGTAAAAAGTATTATGCTCTTTTTTCATGTTTTATTGATGTATAACAAAATGACGTTGGATTTAATCAGGCTTTTCTGTAAAACGATCAAAAGAATATCAAAGTAAATACATTTGCACAAATCAATTTTGAATTACAAATATAGAAAACAAAAAATACACAAGGATTCACTTCTTCAAAGCAACATAAAGACAAATTTAGATTTAAAAAATACAGTAACAAGTCAAGGGGGTGAATACGTATTACGGGTACTGCATATGAAAACAGTATAGAAAGAGGATGCAAATAAGAGGTAGCCCTAACAGCTTAGTAACACACAAAGAGGTGTTACAGTATTTCATTCATACAGTTAAACATTTTCAGTGAAGAACACAGGCAATATTTGCTCATTTCTAATTTTGTAATAATATTCGGCTTCATCTTACTACCGCTATCAGTGCTTGGGTCAATAAACATAAGATGACAGGAATGAAACACGCAGTACTGAGGTGGACCACCAAATCACAGCGACGGAGGGAGGAGAGGATTCCTTTATGCTGCTAGGAATGCTGGGACGCCCGGCAAACACCTACAGTGACGTGGTATCGCCCATTACAGGAAACTTGACATATGGCCATGATTGTTTATACCGCTAGCCTTTTTAAAGTTGACAGTTCATGAGTTTGTCAGCCTTTCATTATGAGCTGTGCCAGAGTTGAAATCATGACCCTTCCAAACCACCATGCAACCACAGCGAAATGTGTGCGCAGATGTGTGACCCACCAGACAACTGAGGTTATGCAGCAGTTCAACTGGACTGATTAAAGGGGGTCCCCATGAAGAGAAGACTAACAAAGGTAAACTCATCTTTCGTTGTCCCGCTGATGACAGCCGACAAGAATGACACACAGGGGATGGTGGCAGGGTGCGACTGCCCTGGAGAGCTCCTGCCCGGGCTTTCACTGAATTACTGATGTGTGTGGGCTGTGACACACACAGAAACACACACCCACGCACACAGCTGACAGATTGATAGCAAGCATGTGAACATAAATTAAAAACGTTAAATTAACTAGATATAAATGTAGAGTATAAATGCACACACACTCAACACTGCAGCACATCCACACCCAGTCAAGAAAAACAGCTGCATCTTGCCACCAAGACCCACACATTCAAAAATACTACAGGCAGCAATTTCTTACACCAAATAACAGTTTCTGGATCCAAAGTCTTAACTTTCAAAGAGCTTGATCTCCTTCCTCGACCTTGACGATCTGGACCCCAGTTAAGCAGTGGGTCCTACTCGGACATTACTTTCCTAAAAGAGTGGCCTATTCAAGGTGAGAAGAACTGGGTCAGTAGGTGTTGATGACAATGAACCATGACAACAGATGGTGACATGGGTTTAATGTCCCCACCTGTGCTTAACGGACTCATTTCAACACCATACAATAAATGTGCTCCCACAAACAATATTCTGACACTTCAGATCTTCACAGAACACAGCCGCTCTTGACAGCTAAAAGGCCCCCACTGCGTGACTAGCCAACAACCCTCCACACACACAGCAATAGGTTGTGTGTTGTTTTACTGAGATTTAAATGTCACTAACAATCAAACAGACATTTTTCTCCAAGGTAACAAGGTAGAATATGAGGTAAGCCACCTACAGTGAATTCCCCATTTATACATCCTATTAATACTCACCCATGGCTGTCGCTGCACCCTCAGGGTGGCAACCCAAGCTGAGCTATGTGGAACCAAAGGCTGCTACAAAATGTCATGAGATAAACTGTTACTGTTTGAAAGTATGTAACAGGCATTTTATATACTGAAAGGTTCAATAGCTGCTTCAATAGTGCTGTGGGAGGTATTGCAAAAGGAAGACTCCAGAGACTGGACTGTAAGAAGTCAAACTATTGCCACAACATGTTTAAACACCTGAACTTGCAGAGCACAATATTCCTGCCACAAAGCTCTCCAATATGGTGAGCAAAGAAAGGGTCAGCCATCCGCCTGGCACCACTACAGTACTATTACTAATAGAAACTTTTACCCAAAAGTACATCATCTTCAGCAAATTCTCTGCATTCATTGCCATCGGAAGATGTTGGCGATTGGAAAGAGAGCAGGAGGACAGGAGTCAATCGCATTCTTATTTCAAGGCACATTTTTGCAGGGCTTTCATGTATTCAGGCAATTGTAATACAAGTAATTTCTGGGATGCCTTCTGGTGTTCACCACCTGCCTAGTCATTTGAAGATAAGTTTGAAATCAAAACCATCCTCCAGCCTTTCCTCATCGACTAGCAGCAGGATCTGCACCCTGTGGTGACACTAGTGACGGCTGCTCTGCAGCCACTGTCTCCTCAGGCTGGAGAGGAGCAGCTGATAAGGGGCCCACACGTGCAGGTTCAGTGGCCATGGAAGGAAGAGCAGAAGCAAATTAATAAGAATTAGTTACAGCATCCTTCTGCCATCTCCTCTTCAGTGAAACATGAAAAAGTTAAACCCACCTTTCAATTTCTGTACCATAAGGCCACTCGGTCTCTGAATCCTTCACAGCAGACATACCAGCAGATTAACTGAAACGTGATTTTATTTGAATTGTTTAGTCTGCAACAGTCTGCTGGTTGAAGTCCCACAGAGGGCCCTCCTCTAGCATCCTTGATCAGCATCCTAAGTCTAAATGGATTTTGCAAATTTCCACCTGTCTTCATAAACAAAAGCCTTTGGATCAAAGTACGTGCTAACCAACAAAATAATACCATGCAAAGGCATTTTGCCAACAATCCAGTTGGGAATGGTTTGCTGGTCAACAAATAAAGTTTACATCCCCCTGGGGTTTCAAGTATTTTGAGAGTTTCTGAAAACAACCTCAGTTAAGGGCTCTGTCTAAATCTACTAAACCATAAGTGAAAGATGACATTTTCAGGACTTTGTGGATTAAACCAAACAGTCTGGATGTTGGGAGATATAACTTAAAAAGTACCCATGACTTTAATTAGATGAGTTCTAGCTATCAGGAGAAGCCAGTGGGAAAGAGTTCTGTGATGTCTTCAACTCCTCATTAAAGAGATTACAACACATAATCTGGAATTAGTACTTCAGAAGTTATGTTTTCCTCGCTCTTTAATTTCCCCATTAGAGCTGGTGAAAACCAAGCTTGCTACAAATGCTAAGGGCTGATCAACCGTCCCCGTCCGTCTAGTCAAGTTCTCTGAAGAACAGACCCTCAACAGCGTAAACACTGAGGAGTAAAGTAACAAAACTGCATTTATTACATTTTAATCATGTAAGAGTTTACCAGATGAGACACACCAAACAAAGCGACTCCTGTGTGGCTGAACAAGAAA
Organism: Arapaima gigas; assembly: GCA_900497675.1. Taxonomy (NCBI): domain Eukaryota; kingdom Metazoa; phylum Chordata; class Actinopteri; order Osteoglossiformes; family Osteoglossidae; genus Arapaima; species Arapaima gigas. Next base: position 323,442 of record UFQX01000174.1, on the reverse strand, counting down.
ACAAGACTTCAATCTTCATATTCTCCTTCTCCTTATAAGACGCAGTTACGTTGACCCACAACAGACAAACATTGTTGACCAACACAGCATCACTGTAACCCGCAGCCTATGTTTTAGATAAACAGGAATGTTGCGGTTACATGGCCAAATAACTGCAGAAAATTTGTTTTCACTCATTACCAACTTACACAAGGAACCACTACCATCACATTGGTATCATTATATTTGCATTATATTTGTTCCCAAATGAAGCAAATATTTAGGAAGCTGTATACAGAAACACATTACAAAAGGAAACTCATCCCCATACACTATCTAATGACCTACTACTATCGCTTCACACATTAGTAGAAAAGTGTGCTCATAATGGCTGACACTTGTAATTTTTCCTACTGTCACAAAAACAAGGAACTAAATTTCAAAGAGGAAACAAAACGTCTAATGCATAAGAAGCATGGTCCTTAAGGACTGAGATATTCTACCCCTGGCCTACAGGAAGAACAATCAGAGCTGAAAACTCCCTCAATCGTTTCTCCACATGTTCTCCTGTTTCAGCCCTCTCCGCCCGGCAATATTCTTTTACTGACGTAGCTGCCGTGTGTGGAACCCGATGAGGCCGAGACATTCGACTCTGTGCTCATCAGGATTGGATTTCGGGGAATTATGGTACCACTTTCCAAGCTGTTCAAATCTGCGGCTGCCAGTTACAGTGAAAATCTGCTTTATTATAATTTCAGCCGGCAAAGAGGAGTTGGTGTGGAAGCACCTGGGGGTCTGCACCTCCTCAAGCAAGTCATTGCATACCTTCCAACAGTTTTTTTGCAACATCTCAGTGTGTTAATGAAATAAACATGTATTTTTAAAAAAAGCTGGTAAAGCCCACCTTTTACTTACTTGCCTAGCAGGTCTTCATATCCAAAAAGATTCAATCAGTATGAACATTTTCTGTTTTACCAGTTTAAATTAGTTCGGGTGAGGTACCTGTGCTGAACAGTCAACCCTGAGGTTAAATGTCATAAGTCATAAACTTTAGGGCTCAGGCAGGTTCTTGTACCACCTGGACTGCAGGTTGACCCCACACCACTGAAATCTCTGGCTTTAACGCACACATTCCCTGTGGGGGCAGTAAAGGTCACCACCATCCTTGAATATCACCACAACACAGATACTCCAGCTGTTTTGTCTGCTCTACAGTTCACCACATGACTGCTTAGCATCCTGGAAGTTCAACAATTCCCTCCAGATGCCACTTCAAGATGAACAGCTGCATTCCAGGCAAATGAGATCATAATCATGCAGAAACCTCAGTCACTTAAATAGTTCTATCCTCTACCTGGGTTTGACCACTGAGTTAAGACTTGGTCTGGTCTTACCAATAACTGGAAGTGTCCACACACATATGAATTAGTCCTCTTACTGCCCGTAGATCAGACTATGATGCTGCCTGTCAAGAGACAGCCATACCAAAGCAATTTTGGGATCTCAAAAATCCCAAGTAGTCTCTAAGAAATGTATTTAAATCTTTTACAACAAAAAGGCTTCAATAATCATTTCCAGTTTTTAATCGTCTTTAGCCCAGGTACATTTTACCTACGCCATCAAATTTTGTACCTGTCCAATTTTAGAATATGTCCAATTTTTTAAACTATCCTTGCAAGGTGCAATGAAAGCAAGGAAATTGGGGTTATATCTGGGAAGAACACTTAAAAAAGGTTCCAACATGAAGAAACTGCCCAAAACAGCAAGATATGGGGGTCTATTGTGCATCATTTTTTGACAAATTTGTGCAGTTTCAAGAAAATGATTTTGGAACAAAAATGCAGAGGACAATTTGTGATGCAACACGATTTCTTTGTTATGATGGTGGTCATTTTGCATCAAATAACAATTCTGTCTACCTGAGAATTGGGTTAAATTTCCTGCCCCACAGAGATGGACAACTGATAATCTCAAACCCTGACAGCTGTACAAGTGTGAGCAGATCGAGGACCTGATGGGAGTCAGCAGGGCAGGAAGGGAGTGGAACTTCTCCTCCCAGTCAACTGAATCACGAGTCCTCACAGTCCAGCGGAGCCACTGTTACCGTGGTACATCATTACGATGTTGTTATGGAAAACCGTTGTGGTCAGTCACGCAGCAATGGCCCCCAGCCGAGTAGGAGTCGGGGCAACAGGTAGGAAGAAGGGTCTATCGAAACTCACCAGCACACAACGTCCTCATCACCATCCCTGTAAGTACGAGGGGAATCACCCAAGAATTAGACCAAAAAAGTGCATCCCTGCCAGAGAGAATCCTGCGTCAAGTCCCTCGCTGGTTCCTGTACACGCCAAGGACAAAAGCAGCTTCACACACAGCGAGTGTGTCCTCAGTCCAGTTCTCTGAAAGAACCCAGGGTGTCACGACAGTTTTCTCGTTACACCGAGACACACGTCTACGAAGAAGAAGAGATGTCAAGAGCTGCTATGATTATGGGGCTTTTGGTGCATCAGAAGCATCCTGTAGAGCCATGTCTGTCATTTGCAATTGTTCACCTGAAAACAGAGGTGGGTGAGCCTGCATGAAGCTGCTTGTCCACTGCAGGATCACAGTGCTGCAAACACTATCCTGGTGAAGCAGGGCACGTGCGGGGTGTGTACACACACACACACACACACACACACACACACACACACACGATCAGCTGAAACAATATTAGCTGTACAAAATGAGGCCCATGTATTACATCTCCACTGCTGCCAGACATAATGCATAAAAACTAACTAAAAAGGTTCCGCTGAATCTTAAATGAAAGGCAGGAGGATGAAAACAAACCCAGAAAATGTTCAAACATTTGTCTGCGTTCTAAAAAAAAAGTAAACTAGAGTAGTGCAGCTCAGTGAGAAATGAAGATAAAAGTTAAACGCACCTTATCCTGCCTCTCAGTGGGATTTGAAAAGCGTTAGATGGTCAGAAATAACGGCCTTAAAGATTTTGCCACATCTGACCGACATGCTAACGCCATACGATGCTTACAAACGACACTGGGAATAAACGTTTCGGTGTAACGCGTGTGATGTTTTCTGCCGCTTTCTGCTTTACGAGGAAAGCAAAGTTAAAAATAAAACAAGCTCACAAAGTGGCAATTCACAGAAGTACAAAAGTGGACGTTAAAACCGGATCTGCGCCAGATTAAGAAAACGACGAAAAAAAACTGACCACTGGGCTGCTGCTGCTGCTGCTGCTGCAAAAAAAAGTTAAAACCTTTATTCACTGTTTATTTCATCACAAAAATAGTGTGGTCTTTGCAGACAAAACTACTGACAGAAAAGAATACCTCGAACAGTTGAAGACAAACATCTACGCAAAACGCACATATTTTCCTCGAAAAACACCTTTCAAAAATTAATTCAAATACAGCTGCATCTCATAAAACGCTCGTTTATACCTTTAATATCTGAGGTCGAAAGGTGCATTTACCAAAAAGGAAAACAACCTGAACGCTGGTCCCCCGGGTTAGTTTCCATGGTTCCCGAAGCCCAAAACATCATAACTCTCCTAATCTATAATAAATAGCAACAGATATATTTAGATATTTCACCAAAATCCAGCAGAGATTAACGAGAAAAAAATCGTTCAAAGTATCTTACGTATCAAACTGCCGCTTTTTAAACCTACAGCCTGAGACTTGGGGCGTTTTATTAAGGCCATCATATTAATCAAATATATATTTTTATGTTTATTAAAGTGTCCACGAGACGTCCTCCGGGAAGAGCGACGATTCCTGATCTTTAGTCACAGCATCATTTTCTATATGTCCGTGGGAGCTGCGTGCAAACTCACCACCGGCAGATTGAAATACAAATAAAAAACAACACATTGTAAATGTTCAAACGCTGAACTTACTACAGAAAGACCGGAGAGAGAGGCGTTCCGGCTACTGCCCTCGGTTCTGTAGCTTCGGAAGTTCATGAGATGTTGGTGCTCAGCAGCAGACGCAGCAGCGACGTTCCGCCATGTTCCTCCAGCCGCCGCGGACTGAACCACTGTGGCTACACGGGGGAAGGAGATGTCTCACACGGATCGTCAACGTCTGCTCCCCTTCAGGCTTCACTGCTACTGAGAAGTTCGTGAGATGTTGGCCATCATCATCACCAGGGCTGATTCAGCATTGCGGTTCCACGGCGAAGGAGACGTCTCGGATTTTCCATGAATCATCAGCATCCACTGGCCTTCAGGTGTCACTGCTACTGAGAAGTTCATGAGATGTTGGGTATCGGTGGCTTCTAACACGGTCTTTCCATTTACGCAGCTGGGTATTTTCACGAATAAAAAAAATAAATAAATCTTCCTCCAGGGTACCACAGTGAGGGAGACTTGATCTCACAGGCTTCAGGTTACAATATTGTCAGTGAATCACTTCACTGCCTGCTGCCCATGACTGAGAGTCTGATGTTTTTTTGTTTTTGTTAAACATTATATTTTGACTAATGGAAACTTGTGGGGAATCATTTATTATGATGCACTATTATTTGTGAATGAATTTTATAACGTAATGCCTATACACTAACAAAAAACAATAAAATGAATTTCTTTAGCATTACATGGCCTGTACCAAGTTAACTAAAAATTTTAACCTAATTTGATCCAGTGTTACGTGGTTTCACGTCACTTTACCCCCCACGAAGACACTACTTGTGTAAACAATCTTTATTGTTCATAGAAAGGATTTGTTATAATATGTGTGAAGATGGATCTCTTGAGGCTTCCTGGTTGAGGCAGGAGATGATTTCTGGTATCACTGTGTGGTTTGGACTCCACAAAAGAGCATCGCCATCGATGGTTTGCTTTCTGAGTCGACGGGAGGCGTCTGGGTGAAACACAACATGCTGGCTGTGCGTCCGGTCGGATTGCTAACACACTCGGGGCTTGAAGTCAGAAGTCCGTTCACAAGTCGTCGTGTTTGTAAGTCACTTTTACTTATTCTTCACACTCAACAAAAAGGTTAATATGGTTTCATTTATTCATTGATTCTGGCTTTTTTTAAACTAGTATATAGTTATAATAAATAAAAAAATAATTTGAGACTTTTTAATATTTCTACTAACTTGGAGCCAGATCAAAAATAAAACAAATTTTAAAACCCTGAAAATAAAAGAAATCTCTCCAAAATCTCTTGTTAAATGCAGATTGTTGACTGCTTCATCAGGTGAACACGGCCAATAGTCGCCTTGTGTTGTTAATCGTCCGCCACGAGGAACGCTAGATGCAGGGTGTAAACACCATGGAGGTGAGTCGAAGTAAGGTGGCCCTACGTTCCTATTCCGTTTGGATGCTCTTTACTGCCATCTATCAGTGTGGAGGCTCACATTTCCTCAACTATAGGCAGGAATTTTACAAAATGGATGAGTGCAGGAAATATTTTTTTTTTTTAAAAAATGCACTAGAACAATGTGGGTCTTCAAAAGTTCATAGCTGGAACATTCATAACTTGGGAGACAGTGGAGGTATTTTAACATCACAATGGAACAGCACGCTTTGTAAACACAAGCAGGTCTCAGTTTATTGGTGAACTTTCTCACGAGGAAACACTCAATGCATTTTGACGGCTCCACCGGATGCAAATAGCAGCGAATGTTTGTCATGAAGAGTACCCAGGGTGGGAATGGCAGCAGGGGGTATAATGAACACGGACTGCGTTAGGTGGCCACAGTGCGCCCCATCCCACCATTTGTGACGGTCATTTCGGTGGCTGATGACCCCAGGAGCTCAATTCACCATGAGGTCAAGGGGGTCAGCAAATCCCCAGTTCAGAAACCAAGGTTGCAACCACTACCCTCCAACTGCACACTTAAGGTTTTGGGTCCATCAGTGGAAGTGCTGCACATCAACCAGCCCCAGATGGCTCCTCTTCCACCCTTCCCACCTGAGCTGACCTTCTGGTTTAACCCTGCAACTGCTCTGCATCCCTGGAAGCATAAGAATGAACAAATGCATTTACATCATTATTTAATCATTCGTAGCTGGATGTGATCCTCCCATGTCCACCATGTAGATACTGGCATAAATACTTCACAAAGGCATAAATCACAGTCATAGAAAGGAGACAACGGGAAAAGATGCTATGCTATCCATCGTCTGCCATTCATAACTGTACAGCACTGTTGCCCCCTAAGACAACAGAAGAAATATAAAAGTTCAGGAACAACATTGTTTTCTGTCTCACACCTTCGATGACACTGTGATGATTTAAATTACGAAAAGATATGAAGAACAGGAATATCATGTTTTTAGATGCTTTACAATACAATGCACAACTGAACAATGAAATCCAAGTTTAAACCACAGATATAAGTACAATAGCGCCACCTGCTGGAGGCTCTGCGCACAGTTCATTCATTGAGAGCGGAATAACAAAGACATTCGTGAAGTTGTTTTTACAGAATCCTTACTTAAGCATATTAAGTATATGTACAATAAATCAGAACCCAATTTCACAGTGAAAGAAAATTAACAAATTTGTAAGAATTTTTAGGAGTAGTCTTTCCACATGGAAAGCCACTTATTCAACTGGATCAAGAAGAAGCTTCAAATAAAAGTATCTGTCAAATAAATAAATGTAAATTAAAACATGTAAGCCCACTAAAAATTTGAAGTTATTTACAGACTACCATACTGACTACATTTACCTGCTCTACTTCTAAAACCAGAAGCATGACCCAGACAGAAATACGTGATATTCTTAAGGGGCCTTGACTAAATTTACATACTGTAAAACCCTGTGACGATATTAATTCCGAAGTAATGCAAGTGGCCTCCTGCTCCCTTTCCAGTCACCAACTTCTGCTTTCGATGGCAAAGAATGCACAGGATTTACTGAAGATGATGTACGTTTGGGCAAAAGTTTATATTAGCATTAATAGTATTGTACCTACATGTTTGGAAACAGATGTGTGTAACCATGGTGGGGAGTTATGAGGGACTGTTGATCCTCTGTTAACCCTACTTATCACCTTATGGCAGAATTTCACTGTAAAATTACATTTTTATTTAAAAAGTAAAATTGGTGTGGACTATCTTGAAAGCATCTAAATGTATTCATTTAGGTCTTTAACCCTAAGTAGTTTTCAACTGAACAATCAGGAGAATCAAGAAATCTGAGCCTAAACTCTATGACACGAGCAAACTGTCGGCTAACATCACCTACAACACTGAGGACGGACACACGCATTCCACTGAACGTTCTGTCCAAAACAATGACTAAAAACTGCCCATGTCTCAGAAGGAACAATTCGGCTGCTCCAAAAAAAGCCCCAGACCTCATCTCCAAAGAGAACGCGTGAAAAAGCAGGACACTGATGCATGCACAGAGAATGTTCCAGAGGTATGGGGTCCACAATGACGTTGCTCTTCTCCTTGGAATCCTAATGCCGGCCGACCATTCCCAGGTGTAGTTCCCGACATTGGAGACACCCCTGGCTGCCCTACTGCTCCAAATTCCTTGTGTGCTGAGACATCTTCTCACAGGAAGAGGGCACAGCGGTAGAGGTGTCAGTGAGGCGTCAGTCAGTTACCATGGAGGATATGGGTTTAAGTCTTAGTGTTCCACCCTTCAGGATTCACATAAAAGCTTATCTATCTTCATTTCCGAGCAAATAAACAAACAAACAAAAGCCGCCAGAAGCATTACATGACCTTAGCATCTTAGCTTAGCTCTGCTGGTTGAGTTTTTCATTCAGATGGTTGCTGTTGCAGCCTTTCCTGAGCCCTTCCAATCTGCACTGCCCCTCCCTTCACCAGAGAGGCACATGGCCCTGGAGGATCCCTGAGGTGTCAGATCTCTGCTGGACCCCCCGTAATGTGTATGATCCAGTGCAGGAATTGGGCGACACGTGTGTACACCCCTGGGAAGATGGGGTCAGAGCAGCCGTGACCCCAGGACATGATCCCCGTGAGAACCCAGCGATGGGCCCGGTCCTGGCACATGAGGGGGCCACCTCTGTCACCACGGCAGCTGTCCACCCACTGGCCGGATGCCAGGCTGCCTGTGCACAGCATGCGGCTGGAAAAGCGATTGCCGTAGCGCTGCCTGCACCGCCACGTTGGCAGGAGGGGTGCCCATGACTGCAGGAGGGCACTGGAGCTGCCCGACTCTGACAAACAGAGAGGAGAGGAGAGGAGAGAAGAGTAAAGGAAAAGGTTTTTTAGCAAAAGGTTTTCATTTGATCAAATGAGGGGTTCATGAAAAATGCATTTTTAATGGAGCCATGGAAGCAGGGGGAAATGCAGCGTACCTGTGACGCCCCATCCTGTGATGACACAAGTCGCTGGCCGGTGGCTCCAGCTGTCCATTGAGGGGACAGGGAGGCAGGCAGCACTGGTATGGCTGTCAAAGGCCAGGCACTTCCCTTCAGGCCCAGGCAGCCGCAGCAGTGCAACGTCGTATTCCCAGCCCTGCCCTTCAGCACTCTGGTACTTCTCATGAATGACGATGCGCTCGGGGGTTACGCTACGCTCCTCGCCGTGATGGTCGCCAAGCTGCAGCACGTAGCTCGACGAGTCGTTGCCGAACCTGAGGGAGGTGGAAGAGAGACAGAAACAAAGCCGTGAGGGTGCGTATGAGGAAGCAAAATAATGAGCTGCAGATCCTCAGTTGGTCACCAGGTGACACTCACCTCCCAAAGCAGTGTGCAGCAGTCAGGGCCCAGCAGGGACTGATCAGTGTGGTGCTGCACAATGGGTGGCTCCCTGTGGGTCGCGACACAGGCCAGAGTGACGCCAGCCAGGGTGAGTCTTCACTATGGGGAGATGAGGGTTCAAATTGTTCACTGCTTTTTAACACACCACTGTAACTCATCCAAGTCTCTGACACCGAACTTGGTTGTGGCCCCTTTGAAACTTTATTGGACCAGAATGGAGTAATTACAACTGTTATGTAAATTATTATGTCAATGTGTTTTTTTTTTTACCTGAAAGTCCCCTCATGTCCCACAATCCTCCTCCCATGATTTAACTGGCTGGCTCTCAGGCCACAGGACGGGGTACTGTCTTCCACTGGCTTTGGATCGTAGCTACAGGTGACTCCGGCACCACTGCCAAGGTGACAGTCCTGAACGCCACGCCCCAAAACGGGGCAGTCCGCCAAGGTGACCTCCTGCCCCGAGCACCTTGCGCGGCCCCAGAGGATCACCCCAAGTCCCTCGCCAAAGTAAGAGGCTGGGCGGGCCTTAGAGGGCCCCCTAGAAGGTGAGAGAAGGGAGGGAGGGAGAGAGGCTTAGGTATAAAGAGGAGAAACCCTGTCTGCATGAGTACTGACTACGGCACTCGTGCCCCATAGGGGAAGGGTGTCAGTTTAAATCCTAGGAGGATGTATTCTGCCATCTGTGCCTTTCTAGTCTACTACACAGGTGTGTGGATAAACATCGAGTGTGTGTTTGGGGTCAAGCAGCAAGCAACAAGAGTGGAGACAAATGACAGCAGCTCTGTGTCCTGGCTGAGGGGAAACGTGACCCAAAAATAGACTTACTGTTTATGAGAGGCAATGGTAAAATGCAGTAGTTTTTGCTGCTCTAAACAAACTTTTCAAAAAATGAACTAAGGTGCTCAGTTTGAAGAGACCAGCTGCCTGACAAGTGCATCTCACCCGAATCCAAGCTGCCTGCACACCACAGCTGCGTTGAGGTCGTTCCAGCTGTCGACACAAACTCCGCCCCACTGCCCATCAACCAGCACCTCCACACGCCCCTCTTTGTGGCTCCGCCCACCAGCCAGTCGCATGGGGGGTCCTAGGGGGGCAACACAAGGAAGAGACAGTGACCTGTATCCTTAAAACACTCAGAAGTCCTCATTATAACCCTAATTAAACATTAACATGATGAAAAGACTGAGAGGTTAAGTTTTCATGGGATTGAGATCCATTTTAAGACAATTTCTCTCTGTTTGCTATGTGTTCAAGCCCTCTCCACCACAGCAGTACAACATGGTGGAGGAAGGTTATCTAAATTGTTGCGGTGATGCAGACCCTAACTGAGATGACGTACCTGTCACAAGTGCAACAGCCGGAATCTCATTAGTTTCAGCCCCTCCCTCACAGCGAATGCCCACATCTCGGTTGTGCTCGCAGTCATGTCGCCCCCATGGCCCGTGTTCACAGTTCAGCAGAGAGCGCTCTGTGCCTGTGCAATGCACCCTGTCCAGCAGGATTGGGCCCACGCCCTCTCCAAACACCCCGTCAGGAGCCACCTCAGCACGCCCTCTACAGGAACGCAGTGGTATTAGAGCTCCAGAAGGAGGGGGATCTGAGTTCTATTACAAAGTCTAGATACTTCTATGCAAGACGATTTCAAAAATCCATGAAAACTGTTATGGCATATTAATAAACTAAATAATAATCCAAAACTGGTTTAACAATCAGGAGTTAATGTTAAGCTAAGCTGTGTGTTGCGTACGTTCAGACCCATAGCGAGAAGTGGCCAGAGGTGAGATGTAACCAGAACCTCACCTGAAGCCCAGCTGGTGACAGACCACCTGTGCATGGAGCTCCGTCCAATTCTGGTTGCACACGCTGCCCCAGTCTCCTGCGTGGTACACCTCAAGGCGCCCCTCCCATGGCCTGTCAGCTCCCACAAGCCTCACTACTCCATCTGCAGGGCATTTGTCAAAACACTGTAGTGTGTGTGTGTGTGTGTGTGTGTGTGTGTGTGTGTGTGTACGTGTATAATCCCTTACCAGTATATGGACTGCAGGACACCCCAGCATCCTCCATGTGGTCACAGTTGTGCTGCTCCCAGCCCCCGTGAGGACATTCATCCAGGGAGAGCTCATTGCCTGAGCACTGCACTGCATCTAGCAGGATGGACCCTGAACCCTGTCCAAAGTGGGCCCACGACCAGGCCTTGGGGATCCCCCTAGCACACAAACATACAGAAAAGGCACACATACAAGTGGCCAAAACATCATGCTGCAAGAGCTCCTCTCAAAGACACCACTAGGAGACACACTGAGCGTCATCTGACCCATTTACATCATGGGTTCTTAACTTGGGCTGCATGAACCTTATGAAGGTCTGTGAATGAACTCTGATGGGTCTATGAAGTGCACATGTGGTTTGCAAATAACAGTGTATAACTAAATGAAAGTTCAAAGTAAATAAAAAATATTACTATTTAATTTTCAATTTTCACGTGCTTTTTAAAGACAAGTTTTGAGACAACTGAGAAACTTGCCAAAGCATTGGTTCAAAAACTGTATGCAAAAGATTATTTCACTTAATAAGAAACATAATAATGATATATTTTACAATGAACAATAAAAAGCACAATTTAAAAGACAAGTATAATAAAAGAATCTATATATATATATATATATATATATATATATATATATATATCTGTTTCTCTTTAATCACAGCTTTGTTTTTCAAGCCACAGACTTGAAATTTGGCACACAGGCACTGCTTACCCTAAGCAAGGTTCTTCTGTACTCAACTTCTTAAAATTCCAAAAACACTACTTAATATATTATCTCTGAAATAAGAACGTTTACGATACTTATGTACTAAATGCCACCATTTGCTGGGTAATACATTTTGATGGCTATATAATTTCTACCTTTTCACCTTCTGACCTGGGCAACATTGTGTTACTTAACTAGTAATAACAAAAATAAAAATCTGAAAGCAAATGCCTGTCTCACACTTTCTTGCTCTCTCTGTTTCAATTTACATTGCATTGTCAAAGCAATGGCTAAACAATTTTGCACACAAATTTCCTTTTCTCTTGCTATCTACGGCATAACTTGAAGAGATCAAATTTCAGTGCAATAAACTGAGTGCAACATTTTCCCCAAATGGTTCAAAGGGACCTGTGGTCTAGAAACAGTTAAGAACCTTCAAAGTCTCCTGTCAACTAATATTTACAAACAACAAAGCGGAATTCAGGGATCTGATTACTACCAAATGAGCCTAATTGGAGATGTAATGGAAACAGGTGGTTTAGCACCAACATGTTAGTACTAGTTAATACCATGGCAGTACTAGTTAATGCCATGTCAGTACTAGCTAATACCGTGTCAGAACCAGTAAGCTGCACTCACCCCAGACCCAGCTGCCGGCAGACCACTTCAGCATCCACATCATCCCACTTGTCATCACAGATGGTGCCCCACCTGCCGTTGTGGTAGACCTCCACCCGGCCCTCAAACTCCTCGAGACCATCCACCAACCTCAGGGGGGCGCCATTTCCTGTTAGAAAACAACAGTATGGCCTTGTGGAGCTGGGAGACATAGCTCAGCCAGTAGCAGTGGGGTTAGGGTTAGGAACAGATAAGTATAACAAGAAAATAAGTATAACAGAAAAGTATTTATTCATACTTTGTTGCCTTATGGACCATAACAAAATATTTCATTTGAGCCAAGTCCATTTTCATAGCTGTGCTGAAATAATATATCACAACTCAACATGAGCAAGTAGTCAAGAGTATGCAAACTCTGAGAGAACTTGGGTTGCCATGGGATTAGAATTTTCCAGCACTATATCCAAGTTCTGTGCTGTGTTTTTCACAACATCACCCAAGAGACCCTTTTGGTGACCCTTTAAGAGTAATTGTCATTCCCCTCACAGGACAGATGGTGCTGATCCCACATTCAATCTCTGAGCCACACTGGGAGGGAAGACACATTACTGATGCCTTCTTTCTTTCTGCAAGGGGGTACTGCCTTGCTGTGATAAACCTTGGCATTGGAACATGTACTGGCAAAGACGACTGGATAAAATCACATAGCAATCTTTAAGTGGTCCAGTTTCTTACCTTCAGGTGGAGCACACATGATTCCAGCCTCATTGCCATGGTTACAGTCACCAGTGACAAACTTTCTGCTCCGGCACTCCAGGAGGGACTTCTCATTTCCGCGGCAGCCAAGCCGCTCGTAGTGGAAGAGTCCGGCGCCCGGCCCAAAATAGGAGTGCTGGAGTGTAGAGCCGATGTCTCTGCAAAGACAGATGGAGAGTGATCAGTGCAGCAACACCACAGGGGGCCAGACGCTAGCAGATACACCCACATGCTCAGAAAGCCACACATTTATGTGCAATTGGACATACACATGCAAACAGGTGCATGTGGACAAAGAAACGCATAGCAAAAATAGGAACACCGCATGTTCGTGGGATGAATCAGTCAACAGTTGACACTGAATAGGAGGTTCCAGGCAATTTATTTTTTATTTTTACTTTTAGCTATTTTAAATTTGTTTTAATCTAGACAAAGTTAGAATAAATGTTACAATGAATATCTTTTTACTATCACCATCTCTGGGACTTTAACAAGATCGAACCTGTCAACAATTTGAGAAATGTCTGTATTATTAAACTTTAATTGTTTGCAACTTTAAGGCTGTCCACGTGCACCTGTTTGCAGGTGTATGTCAAGTTGCATTTATGAACAAAATGAATTACATGTAGACTTCTAGTCCCAGTTGGGTTTGTAAGCTGAGGATCTAGTGTCAACAAGGAAAACACAGAGGTTACGCGTCTCCATCTTGCTCCCCTCCCACCCTGCAAACACAAACAGCAACCCGGGTGTGACTGAGTCCCTGGACTTGTGCTTCCTGCTGTCTTACCCATGGCCCAGCTGTCTGCAGATCACGCTGGCATCACGATCTGTCAGGTGGGTGTCACACACCGCCCCCCACTGGCCATTCAGATACACCTCCAGACGTCCGTTCTTGGAGGAGGAGCCGCCCACCAACCTGGCTGCACCTGTGCAGGTAAGGCCAGATGGAATAGAGGAGTCAGGTGCAGTGAACCCAAAGCCATAAATAACTGTAAATAAGAGCGCTATTTTTATCAGTGAAAGGCTATGAGACACAAAGCCTTAATCGTAGTTCCACTCTGAGGTCTGTCACACCGGCTAACATGAAAAGATTGTGGTCCTGCTGACTCACCTTGATGGCAGTCGCAGTAGGCCCAGCCGATGGCACCTGAGCTCTGGCGGAAGAAGCACCATGGGTTGGACTCACGGTCAGGGTTGCGGCAGTAGCTATGGTCGCCGAGGCCGCGCCCAGGGTACTGCTGTACGTAGTCGGGAAACTCGGTCCAGCGCAGGCATGGCGAACCCGCATCCGTCTGAGACACGGAGCCGTTGTAATAGCCAAGCTCTGTGAAACCCTCTGAGCAGGACAGAGGAGCTGGGGGCCAACAGACACACAAATGCACAAACACACAACAAGTGGTTATTAAGGTGGCCCATTAGGTAGCGGTACTCAGGACTCAATTATCTGGGTTTTTCATAGCTGTCCAGAAATGACAAGAACATAAAAAATAAACATCTGAGGTAAACAGCCCCAATGACCATGCAGTACATCCAACAATTGTAAATGAATCCGTGAAACTGGCAATTTATGTGGAACCAGAGTAGCTGACTTTATAGCCAGAAAATCTGCCAAACAACACACACCCACACACACACAGATGCAGAGACACACACTTACACAGATCACATCAACCCACACGACAAACACCTACAGACGACCAGGAATCATATTCTCATAATGTTATTTGCATTCTGTTGTTTGTTCTATCAGACATTGTTCATTTTAATCTACATCCAGTTATTTAAATGCATTAAAACACATAAGTACTGTATACATAAATACTGCATGTAAAAAAAAAAATATATATATATATTACATGCAGTATGTACTGCTTTTACAGTAAAGTAATTTATTCTGTGTGACAGTTACAGTATATTTTGAGAAATCAGTAAAGACACCGACGTAGTTTTGCTGCACTGCATTTTGGACGCATTTTATTCCCATCTTCCTATGTTTTTCCTGTGTTAATCTGCTTCTGCTCTTTGCAGCTGTACTGGTGCAAGAGGGAGGTGAATCACCCCGCAGATCTCCATCTGCCCAAATGAAAAACTATGAACAGAAAATTGTTCCGTCTTTTACAGGGTTTATTAACTATTTGCAAGGTTTAGCTCTTGCTGTTTCACCTTTGGTGGGTTCTGGGTGGAGAGATGTAGCCAGGAATGTCTAGTTAGGAGTCAGTAGTTAGGGGACATCATCCCTGTCTGTCACCTGTAAATATAGTTAAGGTCTGAGTGGCTCTTCAGGGGGGGGGGGTATTATTAGGGCTTGTTCATAATTTAGGTTTACTTTCTGGGTATCTCTCTCACTGTCTTTCTCCTTTTTTCTATCTTCTACTGCATTGGGTCACATGTTCTCTCGTACTATTGAGATAGACTGTAGGGGATAAACAAATGCTTTACAGTAAAACTGACATAACAGTTAGACTTATCAGTTTTGATGCCACTATAATTATAGGTAGGAGGAGTTCAATTTCTTTAAATATTATACTAAAAGGAAATGGGAAAGTCTATCTAATATTGTTAATTTCATTTCTTTAGTTTCAATAACTTAGGAGCATTCCACTGTTGTGGCCTTTATTTAATGATGAATTTTTATTAGATAAGGTTAAAATTTGATCTGTATAACTCATACAAACCTTTTATGACAGAGATACTTTATCACCTGGGGACATAATGCAATTTATGTAACTGTGTTGCTGTTTTTCTGCCCATTTTACTGTGACCCAGTGTTGATGTTCTAAATGAAAAAAGGAAAGAAAAATCACAAGCAAACAGAACGTGGGGGGTTTCAAGCAAAGTAAGGTCATGGCATTCGCTGACATCCCAGTCAAACCCTCAACCAGAAACACCTCTTCTTCCCATCACCGTCTGTGTGTTCAATACAAGGAAGGCTTAAGAACAGAAAAATTCTCACAGGCCTCTCCTCAGTGTCCCCTGACAACAGATTTATGAGACTCAACTCAGAGCCACATTCAGGGCCTAATTCCGAGCCATTCTCTGGGTGAACACCACACTATTCTGTTTGCACTAATCCAGACCCGCGGGGGCCTGTTCTCTATGCGTGCGATTAATTGCATTTATGCAGCTCGGCTTAATTGCATCGCAGACAAGATTAAATCCTGGACCCGGGCATAGCAGCAGAGCCCTGCGAGATGAAGGCTTGCGCACTGCATTGTGTGCAAGTCCACACTTATTGACACAGCACAAAACAGGGTGGCTGTGGATGGGGCCACCGTTCAAATCTCCACCTTGCCTGTGTAAACAGTGATGCAAACAACACCTTACTAATGTAAACAAACACTACAGCAAACAGTATAGCCCAGTAATGTAAAAAAATACGAATGTGAATGATGCCCCCAGCTGTGAACAACAGACCTCTAACATGAACAATACCATGCTAACAAGAACAGCCATTAACATCAATGTTGGCCCAGAGCTGTGAACAAACACTAATGTGAACAATAACCTGCTAACAAGAACAAAAACTAATGTGAACAATATCCCACTACTGAAAACAAATACTAATGTGAATGCTGGCCTAGAGTTGTGAACAAACACTAATGTGAACAATACCCCACTAATGAGAACAAACACTAATGCGAACACTTCCCTGGTAACAGCAACAAATGCTACTGCAAACAACATTCTGCTAACTTGTACAAACACTGTGGCAGAGAGCTGTAAACAAAAACTAATTTCAACAACACCCCACTAATGAGAACAAAGGCTAATGTGAATGACGGCCCACTAATGTGAACAGATATTCATATGAGCAAACAATAATGTGAAAAATAACTCACTAAAATTAATAAATACTAAAATCAACCATGATTGAATAAAGGAAACAAATATTATGGTCAACAGCCCACTAAGGTGAACACCCCGCAACAGTTACTGAGACTAACCAGCTAAAAAAGAAGATTGATGGAAACAGCAGAGGAATCATCTGAAACAAAGGCCTGAAACAGTGTGGTGGAGATAAATGAATACATCTTGCAAACACAGAATTTTTATTTTTATACTGTATTTTTATTCTGCATCTATTTATTTTAGTTAGCTACAGCTTCCAGCAAAGACAAGAGAATGGAACACCCTGACAGATGCAGTGTCCACAATCCCATCTGAAACCACAGCTCTTCTTTCCTATCCAGTTGAACGTCAGATCCAAGGCCCAACCAAGGAAGGTGCACAGCCCCCTAACAGGGTGTCAGATTTTAGTCTCGAAATGGAATCCGTGCAGTACATTAGAGTGAGGATCTTAACCAAAGTGATTTCTTAACATCCATCTAATATGGTGGGGTCTGCTGAATCCGTTTATCATATTTCTTCTATCCACCCAGGTGCTGGGTTCTCAAATCAAAAGTGTTTTTGTGTGTGTTGGGAGGGTATATATTATATACATCCATTTGCTTTGAAAATTAATATTTTCTTATTTATGGTAGTATTTGTGTGCGTTTTCCTAATAGAAAAGAAACGGACTCTGCTGACCATCAACTTAAAGCTGAGGAGATTTATAGCTTTACAGTTCAAGTCCAGCATCTCCCCCACATCATCCAAGACTGCAGTGAAGTAGGGGGCGTGGCCACCACTGACTCTAGCCTCATTTCACAGGTGAATCTCTCACCCCACAGAGATATACACCACATGGACCACCCACCCTCCCAACACCCCTGAGCACACACTGACCAGCAGGAGAGCCTGTGGACTGACCTACCTGTGCTCTGCAGTGTGTTCAAGTAGCTCTCTTCAGGGATCACCTGAGGAGGAGAGAGATGCTGGACAGGTGAATGTGGAACTTAGCCTGAGCAGGTCAGGTTCTAGTCCCCAAGGAGGCAACAAGCCTCACTTAACTTAACCAAAAACCAACACAATCCAGAGTGAAATCTGCATCAAATTACAGTACCTATAAAGAACGGGAATAATTCTACAGAAAGAGCAAAGTGTTACGACGCAAACATCCCAGTGTGAATTTTATTTGGTATTGTTATCTATGGTTCCTGTATCACTTGTGAAAGCTTGTGTGCGGAGCACTGAGGATGAAGCACAGCAGCCCACCTAGAGGACCCATCAGAGGGAGAGTGATGCTGTTGTGATTTGACCAGAAACACTTTAGTTAACAACTGCGAACGATGGCAGGTATAACTGAGGAGGAGAGAGATACTGGACAGGTGAATATCAAACTCAGACTGAGCACGTCAGGTTCTAGTCCCTGGTGTGGGGGGCAACAGGCCTCTTCCAAACTAAGATCAGGTGGTTATATCACACCTCATACTGGAATCTCATTATCATTTGTTTGTGGAATTAATTCCTTTCCTGTGCTGCCATTTTGATAAGTTAATGTTCTACTTTCCAGTGGCCATGTGGTTATAAGCTTCAGCACACCCTGAGGGCACAAGGTGGGGGCAAGAAACCCCCCATTCGGGATTGCGTGTGAGAAATGTTATGGTGCTTGCTAATAAATTAAATGTGTGTGACACATGTGACATCAAGGACATCACAGGCACTGTGGTCATCTCGGTCATCACAAGGCTAATGGAGCATCTTATGAGGAACAGTGCAAGAGACCCTTTAAACATGCCATGGTCCGTTTATTACCAGCCTGAACCAGTCAGTTCCTCCTCTACACACACACACACACACACACACACACACACACACACACACACACACAAAGAAATATATACATATAATGAATGTATTTATGTACATATGTGCTGAACTGCAGTTATCTTTCCAAAGTTTAATTATCATTATTAATTGGGAAAATTTAGTAATAATATAAATATTTTGATTTTGGAACTACTACATTAAGCAAACTAATTGAATCTAAATTCTAAACTATTTCATGTATTTATCGGTCTTGCTCAAAATATTAAGACAAATTAATGATACAGATTTTTAGTACAGGCACTAATAAACTGTATACTGTACGGTTTTATTATCATGTATAAAAACAGTCAGTGGGTGTCACGAGGACCATCCCCCCACCCCCCCCACCCATACACTCACTGACCCACACGGACCGTGGAGAGGGTGTGACAGGTTGTGCGAAGGTTGTGTGGTCGTTGCCCGGACCCTCGCCCAGAGGTACCCAGAGTGACCGTGTACACACCGTTCGGTCCTAAACACACCCTCACAGGGCGCCCCCCACCCACACACACACACACACACACACACACACACACACACACACCTCGTGCAGAACGAAGTGACACAGGAGGACAATGATGATGCTGCCTAACAATAATAATAATAATAATAATAATAATAATAATAATAATAATAATTTAATCGTGATGATGCTGACAGAAAATAATGTGACAGCGGGAACCACCCACCTCCGCGCGAGCCCGCAGCCTGCAGCAGCACACGAGGATCAGCGCGAGGGCTCCGAGAGCGCGCGCCATGCCCGTTCCGCCGCGTGCCGCGGGCATGTCATCGCCCGAGTCCACCGCGATAGCTCACAGAGACCTCCGTCCTGGCGTCAGCCATCCGGCACACGCGGAGGAGACGGCGTAAAGGCGAGCTCGCGGACGCGTCCTTTGTGAGGGAGACGCAGAGCTGCGCTGCGAAGCTGACGTCCGTGTGCGCGCTCCCGAGCCACGCGCGTGCCTTCGGGGCTCGGGCTAGAGCGGCGCCCTACTGCAGCATCCGGGTTCGGGTTCAGATGTGTAACCTTAGTAAAGCGTTAGAGGAGTGTGATGGTCGGCGGGTGGAACTGCTTCTCGCGCAAAAAGACTGTGCTTAAAACACCGTTTTTTTTAAGTTTAACTACCTACAGTTTGTTTTACTCATTTTCGTTGTGCATGATGTATTTATTTATTTTTTTTTAAAATAAACCTAATAAACACGAATAACCAAAACCCACCCCTTCCACAAGCTGATGAGCCCCACTTGAGTCTTCCTCGAACCACCAGTGAATCACAGCACAACCAGTGTCCTCTACAGTGAGCTGGAGACAGTAGGGAAGAGAAGGAGGAGGACATGAGAATGACACTGAAACTCTGTAGACATTGCCTGTGAATACGTCAGTCACAAGTAAAGCTGTGACCCTTTTGTTTCCGGGAAAACTGCACATATAATAACGAAATAGTAGTGGGGATGTGTTGCAGAGCCGTCAGCATGCTGGAACCCCGTCCCAAAGAACCATCACCAGCACTCAGGCAGAGAACCGTCATCAGCCTTCAGGTGGACGACCATCACCAGGCCTCAGGCAAAGAACCAATACCATCCCTCAGGTGGATGACCATCACCAACCCTCAGGTGGACCACCATCATCAGCCCTCAGGTTGAAAATTATCACCAGTCCTTTCACTGGACTTTGTCCAATTCATAAGAAGTTGAACATTTTATAAACAGTTGAAAATTTTCATAAAGCTTTATTCATCTCACATCTTTGTCTGTGACAATTTACAGCACCGGACAATCAAATTTACAATGATTTACTCTTTTATACAGTTGTGTATTGTTATTATTTTGACTCAGGATAAGCACCACAATCAATGGTACTGCAACAGGAGTGGAATTTGAACCCAGGTCCTTCAGATTACAGTGTACTAGCTGTAACCAGGACACTACTTAAAAATGACTCAATTGTGAGATCCTTGTTAATCATGTCAAAACAGCCTTATAAATACATTTAAATTCCATTCCTTCCTCTGGCCTTTGATGTAGGATTTCTTCCCACAGGGGATGACAGACGTACGAACATGAAAGGAGCAGCTCAATGATGTCGCTGCCCATGGACTGTGAAATGTGAGGAATGGTAGGTCCTCATTTCTGGTTAGACAGAGCAGATATTGTGAACTTTAAAACCACAGCTGTATTTATTGGAAAGCCTCTGGAAGCATTACAGCGGATATGTTGGTAAATATGGATGAAAACGTTCTACTTGCAGAGAAATGACACACAGCAGGAGTAGTTTTCCCAAAACAAATTTTGCGAGTGTGGAGCTATGTAATTAAACCTTTATACTTAGATTTTCATGTATGTCTGGATAAAATTCCATGATATGTAGCTTATGTAACATAGTCAGTCGAACACTTTAGAAGCAACATCCAACCATTATTCTTACCTGTTTTACCCTGGTCAGGGGTGTGGTGGTCTGGAGCCTATCCTGGAATCACTGGATGCTAGGCTATGAATCTACAACCTGGATGGGGTGTCAATCCAAGAAAATAATGCAAAGCAATTCACATATGCAGAAAAACTTGACATTGTTTTGATAGTTGAAATTGGGGCTATGATTACCAATATTATAAGAGGTGAAACTGTGAACAAGGGCTAACGTAGGTTGAGAACTAAACAAAGCACCAACCAAACTATAACTGTGAAGAAGACCACATCACCCTGCACCACTCAGCTGTCTCTAGGTGCAAAATCCAAATTTGGTCCTTGTTAAAGAAGGAATGTCCACAAGATGAAAAGAAGCATTAAGCGACACCTTGTAGAGTCAAATTCTCCTCTTACTCTAAGTGGCTGTATCCTGGGTTATGGTTGTGTTTGATATTTAAGAGTTATTGTTAGTTTGTCATTTTTATAGCATTGAAAAACACACTATACAATCAAAAAGCATTTAAGAAAGTGTAAAAACTCACTTGTATTTGTTTTTTCGCAACTGACTATTGCTCAATAAAATGTGTTCTTGAGAACCAACATGTGGCAGGAGCCCACTCTTTGAACTCAGCTTAAATCATAATAATTTTATACCTAAGTTTTCATGTTCGTAGCTAATTTTAAGTAGTTTCTTCTCCAAATATTTGTTCTCTGTTTTTCGGCAATCTGGAAACAGTGCTAATGCTTGCTTTTTTGCCTGAGTCGTTTTTGCATTGCCAGCCTTCCTCAGGGCAGCTTAGCTGGAGGCTAGAAGAAAAGTAGATGTTCAGCCAAAGAAGACAAAGCTCCAGAAGGGTTTTGCAAGCTGTAAGAACAGCAGATAGGGGAAGTGCCATGAGAGGAAACATGGCTGAGGAGACCTTGCATTAGGAACTGACTCCCCTAATTCAGCCCTTCCTCTCGGTTCAGTTTCTCCAGGAAACCAAGTTCCTCCCTTCTGCTAATTTCCTTTTTCTAACCTCTATTGTCTTTAAAAAAAAAAAAACAATTAGTCACAAAAATAGTAGNTCTCGGTTCAGTTTCTCCAGGAAACCAAGTTCCTCCCTTCTGCTAATTTCCTTTTTCAAACCTCTATTGTCCTTAAAAAAAAAAAAACAATTAGTCACAAAAATAGTACCTCTCTCAGTACTCCTGAAGAAGGATGGACCAAACTGCACTGGGGTTTCCTGGGTGTTTGTTAAGAGATTGAAGCACTGAGATCACTTTTATTAACTGGTTGTCTTTGTCAGGTTCCCAGTGGTTTTGAGTCTATCCTGTAATAACTGCGCTTGAGGTCAGCAGGGGGTACACCCTGGCTTGATACCAATCCACTGCTGGGTAGCTACACATATTGACAATACAGGCAATTTTCAGTCCCCAGGTAACATACCCAGATATTTTTGGATTGTGGAAGGAAACCAGAGCACCCAGAGGAAACCCACGCAGACCTGGGGAGAACATACAAACTCCACCCAGACTGAGCTGTATACAAACTTAAGCTCAAATAGTTCAGGTGCTGCGAGGCCCCCGTCGGACCTGCTGCACCACTTTGCTGGCCTGGACAGAGATTATATATACAGTACAACTGTATTTGTGAGGAGACTGCAAACATCATAATATTCAAGGAATCACTGTTGTTCATCATCTGTCTGAACATCATCCTTCATCAAAAGAAAATTGATTAGTTTATTGTGTCATACAAGTACATATGAAGAGTTTTAACATTGTTCAACTGAGTGGGGTCTTGACTGGTTCCAAGCAGAGCTGAGAGATAATGGCTGACCTTCTGATGGAAGCATTTGGCTGCACTTACTTCCACCAAACTGTGTCCTATTTATTTATTTACGTACCCTGCTTTTTTTCTTCTTATCAGAAACACTTTACATAACAGCTATTACAGTTTTACTCCATGACCCACTTGCACACCTGAATGTTTCATGAAGGGGTTTGTCACCATGTGTGATGCAAACCTGAAACCTTCTGGTCTACGTTGATCCAGATCTTTCTCCAGCAGTTCATATATCTGTATGGGTGAGTGTGGATCCATGTCATGACAAACTTAATCAGTAGTGATGGAAAATCATAGAATTATGTCAGGCTCTTTGGTTCTTATTCTGTGAGTGACACTTTTTACAGGCAAATTTATAGGCATATGTTTTGGTACTCACGGTGGCTCTTCCACCTGAGATTTGAGCAGGTCCACACCGCTGGCAGCAGTAATGGGCTGCCAGTATAATCAAGTAGAATGTAGGACAGGACGGCACAGCGGGGATCTTGTCCTTGCAGGACTGCAGGGCAATAGCTGGCAGAGACACCAGGCAGAGCAAAATACAGAAGCTACTATAATGATATAATATGATATTGTATAAAACTAGCTGATTGCTGATATCCATCAAAAAAAGATTTATGGAATCCAGAAGCCACTATGTAAAAAGTGTGTTTATGATTTTGCAGATAAACAGCCACTGTCTTCTTGCTCTCCTCATTGACTTGATTCGGTCTCTGTTCATGACAGTTGATGAATTTGTGAAATTGAGGATATAAGAGAAGAAAAAGCTTGAATTAGAACTGTTTTTCCAACTGCTATACCAGCAAAGAACTCTCTCTTTCTCTTGTTCATCCTCTCTCTCTCTTTCTCTCTCTCTCCTGCTCTCTCTCTCTCTCACACACACACACACACACACACACTGAGTTCCCTTTCCTCAAACCTCTAGGACTCATGGGTATATCTCATGGGCTGTGATGCGGTTGGCAAGGTGTCGCTCGCCATGCTGCCTGCGCCCAGAAGCACCAGCTCCGAATCCCATTAACCCCCCACTGTGGAAAGGGAGCGGAGACGTTGGCATGGAAACGGCTCAGGAAATCACAGCACTGAATTGCTCTTATATCCCCCCCCCCCGTCTCTTTCTTTTATATGATGTGCTGCTAAACTGCAACCCCCTGAGCTTTCCGTGCCGCTTGCGTTATCAGTACCAGCAGTGAGCATAACTGTCATCCGCTCTGAAAGAAATATCCTGTCATTTATTTGCGGATATGTTAACAAATACCTCGCAGCTAGATGTGACTGGCTCGCCCGTGACGGCGTGTCCTTTATGAAAGCAATAAACGATCAGAGCAGATAATGTGGTTAAACAATGGCGACCATGGTAAAGAGCAGGAGGAATGAGAACACATATTTTATGTGTTCCTTTCCCTTCAAACTCAAGAAAAATTTATAAATAGGGCCTGTTGTAGGTCATTTCAGCCTGACCAGTTATTTCACCTCTACCTGGGGGGGTGCCGGTGTGGAAACCAGGAGAAAAGACTTTCTAAAGGGAGACATATTCTGGGGCAGGGTTGTATGATGGTCTATGTGAAGGTCTCACACTGAGGTCTGAAACTTATTGAAATGCGTGAACAAACAGAAGCTGATAGGCTCACATCCCATGTAGAAATCTGCTGTTATAACAAAACACAAGTCCTTCATTGAATCCCCTAAAACTGGAGCAAGACTGCGTCTATATGGCAAATTGCTGGAAAATGGACCACTGTCCCAGAGGGATTTTTATACCACCTTAATGATGATGAACAAACAAAGATGTCACGAGTGACAAAACAAGGAAATGGGCGAATTGTATTTCATCGCATTGTGCTGTTGCAAGGATTTGGACATGCTGGGGGGAGGGCGCATTGCATTTTTCATGCAGCTTCAAAAGAAAGCGCAAATGAATGGAGAAGGAGAGGAGAACAGAGGAAGCTGTGGGTGATGTTCAGTAATATCCCTGTAGAAACTCTAATTAGGCCACATTAAAAAACAAAGCAGAAGCATCAGCAAAGATCTGCATAACATTGAAGCAGCGGGTTCTGCATCAGGTCAATTAGCTCATAGCGAGCTGGATAAGAGAGAAGCGAGGCAAATGCACCCTGGAGGTCTCTGGAATCTAATGTGTTGGTGGTCTCCTTGACCTACAACCAACTAACCAAACCATGAGTACCACTGATAGTGGCAGATGCATGTCCTCCTGCAATGTCTTCCATCTTTGTTTTTCTATCAATACCATCATATTGTTTCATTCTGTTTCCGTTGCTTAGGCAACACAAATGCTGAGTTCCACATGTTAGCAGGAGCATCCATGCATCATCCACACAGCAGACTGCTTGACCTCTTCTTTGCTTCATCTGTCCACTGGGAACAGTCAAACCAACCTGACTTGCTGGATACAGACTGAGATGACACACCTGTCAAGTGTTAGCCAGTCTATGTTTGTGCCTGTTTCCCCAGCTTGATTTTGTTCATTTAATTTTTGCCCCTCAAAAACATTCATGTGAATTATAATGAAAAATTAACTACTGATAAATTAATATGTGCAATAAGTGGTTGACAATAGTGATGATGAGTGATTGAAAAATCAAAGTTTGCAGTGACTAATTTTTAAGCCTTTACTTATGGGATGTTGCATCAAAATGTTTTTTCCAAAAAGTTCAAGGTTGTCAAATTTGTAACAGTATTGTAATTTACAAATCATCTGGAGGTAAATTCAGCCAAGGAGCCCCTGTGAGAGTGGAATCATGTGACTGATACACTCTTGTAGGTCAGTTCCACATTCTATTATGGTTCTTGTGAACATGTATTCCTCTGCCTGGTTCTGATCTGCTTAAAGTTTGGGGTGACAACATTACATACTATGTGAACTGTGAGATCAATTTAATTTCTTGATATTTACACAGCACTACAGCACCACAACAGGCAGCTTATTTCAACGAGCAAAACAATCTTTTCTACCACCGTACCCATCCTGTGCCACCATGGCTGGGTGTCTACTTCCACCTGCTGGTCAGAATTCTGACAATCTAGCGGTAAGCTGGGTCAGTATGCCAGGGAAAAATAATCAAAAAATGTCACCTAAAGTTAATCAAAATGGAAAAATAAAAAGTATTTCATACATGACAATAATAATAATTAGAATATTTGTAGCAAAACCTATTATTTTTAGCTTGTCTTTTGGACAGCATGGCAGTGCAGTGAGTAGCACTGCTGCCCCCCAGCGCTTGGCTGTTCAGGTGAAGGTCAGAATCCAGCACAGTCCTAGTGGGATTTTCCCATGTTTCAGGTTAATTTGTGATTCTAAGTGGCCTTTAGTGTTTCAGTGTGTACTGCATGTGGCTACCCTATGATGGGCTGGCCTCCTGTCCAGGGTGTAGCCTTACACCCTGTGCTTCTGGGATAGCCTCCTGAAAAATGTGACCTTGACTTGGATATGCGGTTACTGATTGTGAGTTTGTTTTTCAATGTTCTATTTTTATTCACACATTCATTGTCAAAAGCTGCTCATCCAATACAGGGTCACAGAGGGCCAGACTCTGTTTAAGAACCGCACTAAGAATGTATATCCTAGTCAGATGACTTTCACTCTGCGAAACATGTGGAAACCTTTGGTGATTGTCTGCTCCATGCTCCTGCTGTAATACTCTTGATCAAGGCATTTTCATAATTTGAAGTGAAAACATGAATTGGTGTCCAGAGCTTAACATTGTAGGTCACTTTGGAGAAAAGTATGAGCCAAATATAAGACTAGTAATAATAGTACTGAATATGCTATTTCAGTTGTGATGCAATGGACCCCATCCAGGGGTTGTCTCTTAGCCTAGTGCCCAGTGATTCTGGGATAGGCTCCAGATTGCCACAACCTTGACCAGGAAAAAGCAGTTAATGATAATGGATGTATGGATGGAATTGCAATAAACTTTATATGTCATGATCATACGAGCAAGGACTGCGATGGACTTAAGTGTGCAGTTTATTTACTGTGAGTAAAATATAAAACCGAACCGTACCTGGAAACAACAGGCAGAGTAAATGTGGTACTGGACAATATGTTCATTGTATTAAAAAAAGAGCATAAAGTTTTATAAACCACTGCAGTGGTTTTTCATTGTGAGACCCCTTTAGACATGGGTTTAGTGTATTTATGTCTATTTTCCTGTTGTTCACAAGTGTGTCCTTCATATTTTATTACAATGAAAAATGGCACTCTTTTGAGTTCTAGTATGCTCGGTAAGGATACCTAAGTGTAGAAAGTCCAAATGTATGCAACTGCCTCATTAAAAAATTTATTTATAAGTGAATAGTTAAGAATATGGCTGATAGTTAAGAACAAATTTGGCCATAAATATTCATTAAGAAACTGATCAAACAGCTCAATTTTGATCCTACAAGTGGACTGTAGTCCTAGTTTATTAGTTGCCTATTTTTTCTCTATTTTATTTTCTCTATTTTTCCTCATTCTCTGTCGTATTTAAGGCCTGTCCGACCAAGAGAGGCACCTCCTCTCCACTGTCAGTCAGTGATGGGTTTGATCTGGATGCAGCTTGAACTGAAAGTGCAGCTGGATGACAGATAATGACAAAGGGTACACTGAGCTCTGGTCCTTTGGAAATACACTGAACTGTAAGGAATGTTTCTGTTCTCAACATGAACAAACAACAACAGCCAGCATGGAGTTGGTTGCATGCTCTTGGTGGTTGGTGCTTTTTGAACTCCTACCTGAAGCTTGTACTGCACCCTGAGGATTCCACAATTCAGGATGGACACAAACAAGTCAGGAGGAAGGGGGAAAACTTCAGCAAATGTCTGCTGTGATTTTACAGGACTTGGCTTCCCCACCACTGTCTTCAGCACCTTTTTCATGAAACTTGTAGAGTGATTGGCAAAGACTATCTGTTCCTGGTTCACATAGAACTTGGGGGTGATATCTAAAGAAGTGCTGTTATCCACTCGTACTGTGACATGTACCTCATCACCTGAAGGCAAATGGAGTGCAAATGGAACATCTGAATAGAGTAGGAAGCAATATTTTTCCAGTTAACCATACATGTCAACGCTAGAAAATTAATATCTACCAGTGTGTGTGGATGAAATATGCAAACTTATTGTCCTCAGAGGTTGTTAATATTAATAGCTATTGAAAACTAGGATTTTTTTTCTGCCAGTCATACATGCATATAAGAATACACTGACACACTAACATGGCTGCATATAAAACTAACCACTATAACTGAATGAATTTCAGCTGTGGTAACCTGTTCAGTGTAACAAATTCACAGATTCTCAGGTACGATTCTTTCATCACCTTGCCAGTAGAACAGCTTGTTCAGGTTCACATTCAAGGTGACGTTTTCAAAAGGGAAAACTTCAAACTTCTGTGTGAAGGCATCATTTTGGATTAGCTGCAGTGCAGAAGAAACCTAAAAAATATCTCTCATTTTCCTATCACGACAGTCTACTGGGGCAGGAACACAGAAACAGTTTTTATACTTGTTAGCATGACATGTGAGGGTCCCACTTCTACAGAAACTGGTGATTGTTGATACCTTTTTCTGGCACAGACACACCAGTACTTCGTCTTCACAGTACTCACTGTGATGAGCTCACTATAGTGAGTATTGTGAGTACAATACTCACTACAGTGATGAGCTCAGTGAACATAATTTAGGCTCACCAGAACAAGATCTACATTCAGTACTGTCTAGTATGAACCAGTGTAATACACACCACAAACAGACAGGTGATCAGGTCAGGCTTTGACTGAAAGGTGAACACAGCCTTGGCTATGCTGGGAATCCACCATGAACGACTCAGTCTGGCCTCCAGCGCATACTCTATAGAGCTGTGTGCTCCTTTAAAAGTCGAGGGCATGCTCCTGAGAAGGGGAGGACAGGAATTCTGCTGAAACATGCAGTTTCCTTGAAAGGACACACTCTCTTCATGAAACTAGGCTTTTGTTACCTCATCCACTGCATTTTTGCATACCTCTGTGGGATCTGCAATGCAAATGGATATACGTGTCTTCCAGGAGCAAGGACAATAGCATCTGAAAAAGGAAAAAAATGTTGATTCCATATTTATTCTTACAGCAGAGAACAAACATCAGTAGTCAAAATGAAGTTTCAAAACTTTCTTTGTAGAAATAAAGGTTAAAGATACAGTGGAAGAAAAGAAATATAACATCAAGGTCAGGCAACAGCCCTAAATGGAAATACGGGGACGATAACACAAAGGTGCCTTTCATTAATGGAAACGCTACACCCTTAATGTAATGTATAACCTAGTGAATAGTGATAATAAAGTTTGACATAAAATATTACAATAAGTGAGACACAGTTCCTAGCAGGTGAAATGAACAGATTTTATTTTATGGTTAATATGAACATTGCAGCAATATATCTGGATTTAGATCTGCACTCATGACTGATGAATTCGTAGGTGACAATGAGAAAAGCACAGTTGATGCAAACCGGTTTGACTAGTGCACAGAATACAAGAAATATTTATCTTGATTGTAAAAAATGTGCTTAAAATTTTTTGCCTGAATGTTTTCACTGTATGGAATATAAGAACCTCATACTTGTGTTTTGTTTGCCACATTAACAGTCGCTTGATTTTCTGTACAGATTTAACATTTTCCACTCCTTGTACCTGAGTCTTGGATTTACTTACTTCCAGCTTCATTCTCTGCAGTGTATTTCACATATATATTTTATGTACATTTTATATGTCAGAGATTAGATATCAGAAATGAATGATTATAAAATATATTTTTATTTGCATGAGCTATTTTTGTTACAATAAAGCAAGTCATTAATTTAACCTTTCAGGCCCACTTCTCTTCTATCTCCTACCTGCTTCATGAACTTGCGTGAGTCCGTTTGTCACAATTATATGTCAGTCCTATAGATAACTTCTTGTGTAATGTTTACTGGCAAAACTTGTGTTAAACAAATTGAACTTTGCTTACTTTGAGTCATACATAACTTGGGAAAAGTGTCTGTAAAAGGAATAAATGTACAGATAATATAATGTGATCGTTAATAAAATAATAAAGCAGTCTCACCTTCAACGTTCTTACAAGAAAGGATGGTTTGACATAATCTGAGGCATTCCTCTTGGGCGCTGTAATCCATCTGGTAACCACGATGCTCAGTCCAGTGAACCTTTGCCTTGCCTGTTGCTTTGACCAGTAGTGTCTCAATCTTGGTTTCTTTCAAAACCACCACAACCACCTGGCCTGCAAGAATATCTCCATTGGAGAAGGTGTTCTGTTCATTTATGGGGTCAGAACTGATGGAAATACTCACTGAATCTAACACTGTCCTGAGAAAAGAAATCATAATGTCCAGCAAGGTGCTGGATTTCTGCTCCCTGTGCACACTTCCAAATGTTCTGTTTACCTCTGCTATAATAAGTACCACAAAGCTTTCTTGCAGAACCAGTCTGAGCACTTTTAATGTATGGAGGAACACTTCAACAATTACACTCATCTTGAATAGGCTCTTCATTCATTCATCCATCCTTTTTCATGAATCACTTATCCTGGTTGGAGTTACGGAGGTCCAGGGGTCAATCCATCACATCTTAGTCCCACACAGTCATTCACAGATGCACACACAGTAGGCAATTTTTTTACAGTGAACAATTAACCTAAAATATATGTCTTTGGACTATGAGAGGAAACCAGAGCACTTTGAAGAAAGTCACACAGATACAGGATGAACATACAAATTCCACACAGATTAAGCTGGGTTTAAACCAACACCTGAACATCCCACTTGCACCCTTGAGCTGTAGAGGTGCCACCCACCATAGGGCTTTAAAGTTTTTCTGTCAGTATTTGAAGTTTGAAACTTTCTTGCAGGTGAAACACAAATTGACTATTTTTAAAAATTTTAATTAAATTTAAATTAAATTTTTTATACTACCCTCTAATTGGATGCGGCAAGAAAACAGTGTCGCTGAGATGGCAAAAATGCACAGCAGCTTCAGGTATCTGTTGGGCATAAAAGAACAAAGAAACACACGAATCATTCATTTAATTAAAAATGCAAAAAACATGTTTAATATTTTTGTTTGTACAAAAAGTGAATATCAAACACACCCAGAAAATTAATATCAAACTGTAAAAATTAAACATACCTAAGCATTCTGAAATTTAAACATTCTGCATGTAAGTTGGTTTTTTTTTTGGACTTTTACTAAATGAATTAAAGACTTGAAATGTGCAAGGAAAAGAATAGAGTGGAAGAATGTTTGATGCATATTGTACCAGAGCACTGGGGGACACTTAGAATAGAGTGGCTATTCCTGTCATTTTACTATTGTTCCCAAAATGCCCTGAATGGGATAAGCACATCTAGGTGGTTTGTCAGACCAATGTACACAGTATGTAGGGAGAATGATCAATGGGAACTTGGTTTCTGGGACAGTCTCCTGTAGTAATGTCACAGCCCTCACACCCCCGAAATACACGTACCTTTAGTTTTCCAGTTCATTTATATTGCAGTTTGTGTATGAGAGGCCGAAAGGGAGGTTGAACACTTAGGTCAGCTTCTGCTGTCTGCTGGTGATAATGGACTTTTCCCTTATGCCATTTACCTGTATCTGGGTAAAAAAAATATTTTTCTTACCCGGCACCAGTTTATGTGAAGTACGTGTTGAGTTCTGCAGCAGCATTTAACGCCTTACTTACATGACAGTGTAAAGATGTCGTGTGAGTTTTTGTGTTCAGACACAGCCACAGGACATTGAGGTCCCTGCAGATCACAAAGCAAGCTGCGTCCTGATCTTTAACTACATTCCTTCACAGTTTTAGAAATTTGAATGTATAAGCCTCTGAAACTGATTCTTTTTTAATAGTTAAAAACAGTTTGAGTTTGAGTTCCTTGTACTATAATCTTCCAGGATAAACTAGTCTACAGTCAATGATCCCCACAAACATTTGACCATTTTTTCTTTACCCCTCTTCCTCCTTCTTCATTGCAGACAGGTTTGCCTCATTCTTTACACAAAGTCAAATCCATCACCAATAAGTTCTCAGCATCTGCCTACTCCAACACTGTTGGATGATCCGGCAAAGCTTCATTCCCTACATTTTAACCCCTTTCAGAAGGTTAAATCTCAAACCTACTGCTCTCACAGACAATCACCACCTACTCCCTTGATCTTATGTTATCTCCTCTGTTACTGACCATTTCCCCTCCACTTCTTTCATTAATCTCTCATCCCATTTATTCTTCATTCTCCTTTGGTTGTTTCCCATCTGCCCCCAAATCTGCCCACATCTGACTGCTGTTAAAGAAACCTGCTCTGGAAACCAAATTAACTCCTGAATTACAGTTTCTCTTCTCTCAAAAACTTTAAAACATACACCTATAGCCACTTCACTTTTTTCTTTGCCCAGAATAACTCTCAGTCTAGATTCAAAATCAGCCATTCCACCTACCAATTTGTTTAGGTTCCATGGAAATATCAGTGTAAGTGTAACCGACTAAAGGACATCCTTGGGTATTTGTCAGATATTCTGAGTCTGTTTTGAAAATGTGTTCACAATTACCATCACATATCCATAGGATTTTGACATTATATAAATCAATCCAAATTTCTACAAAAATTTTTTGGGTGATGGAGGGGCCAGTTGTACAGTTTTCACTGGTCTCCTTGCATCGTGTTGCTGACATGTAACAAACCTCAAATAGGCCTGGGCTGTTACAGATAAAAAAATCTGGAGCAAACCAGTCATGTCGCAGCTGCCTGTCATGCTGTCAGAGTGAAACAAGTAATTTGGAGATTTTCACTTTTCCTATGACTGCCAGCAATATCTGGAAGAAGAGAAATTTTGTTAAGAGATGCAGGTTCACTGGGAATTAGAAAAGCTGTGTAAGTTAGTAATAGGCAGCTTTAGTTAAACTGCTAAAGCAGCTCTGTCAAGCTGTTCCCCTCCTATAGGCACAAATAAAAAGCCCTCATGTTTCGTTAGGGTTACTTTTGTGCTGTAAAAATGAGCTAAAGAATTGCACTGTATAAAATACAGAAGATTAGGTACAACACAGTCGTATCCTAAGTAAGTAAGTAGTCAGACTTAACATGTGACTAGCTGAGCTGTTACCCAGTGCTGAATGGCTCCAAAAGGTGTAGTAGTGGAAAGGCAAAAATTAATAACACATTATATAATTACCAAACTGTTTATTATTAAAGTGACTGTATTTTGTACATAAATATTGTTAGTGCTGTTGGACAGGTGGATGCCACAAAGAGTAATACATGCGAACCAGCCATAATCAAGTGGAAAGGGGGGAAAAATGGGTATATATCAGCAAATTTTATTACCCTTACATCAATAATGTGCGCAATGCTGTGTGTGTGTCATATATAATTTCTTTGATATATTTGTGTGTGTGTGTGTGTGTGTGTGTGTGTGTGTGTGGAGTGAGAGAATCTGTCAGCATCATGTACATATGCTCTGCATGTGATGCCAGCTGCAGTGAGAACAGAATCATGAGACTGATACACAACAGTAGACATCAATTGCATGTTCCATCATGATTCTTGAGAAAATGTTTGTTAGTGCCTGCTCCTGATGTATTTAAAGCTTGTGGTGACAATAACATGCCACGTGGACTGCAGCATGTTTAATGTACTGCTTTTTGTGCAGGATAACCATACCACAACAGCGGGCTTATTTGAACTGACAAAACAACCTTCATGGTTACAATGTCCACCCTGTGTCACAGTGGATGGTCGTCTGTTTCCATATTCTGCAGGATCATCTGGATCAGCTGTGAACTGGGTCAGTAGGCCTCACTCATGGGATTTGTTGGTTCAACCGAGGGAAAGAACTACTACGGGCTCATGTTGCATTTGCCCAAAGAACTGTTATATTTACAATGGTGCGATATTAGCATGCACCATACATTTGATAAGTTAATGATTACAAATATATACAATATGTCTATTTTGTTGTGTAAATGAGGCCTCCATATTTTACTGCAACAATGAATAACGGTGCTATTAAGAGGTTCAGTATGTTCAGTATAGAGCTTGCATAAAGTTAAAATATATACTGTAGGTGCCTCATTAAAACTATTTACAGAGGAATAAAGTGTGTTTAACATATAAAAATGCCCATACATAATGTTCTAAAAAGAATTCCTTCCTTCTGTATTAGCTGTGTATGTGTACTTGATACATTACTGCCCATCTGACCTAGAGTGGTTTGTTCTGCCCACTTTTCAGTGATGGGTACAATGCAGAGGCACCTTGAGCTGGACATGCATCTGGACCAGGCTGGGATTCAGTCTTACCTGTAGCCCGGTAGGGTGGAGGTGCCATGGGGGCACTTTGTGTTGGGAAATGACCAAGAGCAGTATAGGGTGGAGGTGCCCCTGGGGCAAAAAGAGGTGAAAATGGACTCAGGGCAGAATAAGGTGGAGGTGCTAATGGGCCAGTTTGAGGTGGAGGAATGGTTGTTTCAGCGTAGGGTGGAGGAACTAATACCGAGTTTTGGAGCAGAAAGGGCTGCGGTGGAAACATTGCTGGGGCAGCTGGATATGCATTCCCAGAGGGATTTGAGGGTGGGTTTGTTTCGTATTCAATACTGCTAGTATTTCCAAATGCTTCTAAAGGAACAGATGGGCCTGGATTGGCAGTCGGAAGAAGATTGTAGTGGATGGGAAGAATGACAAAGGGCAGCTTGAGCTCTGGGTCTTTGGCATAGGGGACATCCAGGTAGACCTGCAAGGGAACAAACCAAACAGAAAAGAATGATTCTGCTTCCAACACGAACAAGCAACAAGTCAGCAGGGAGCTGCTTATATCCTCAGGGTGGTGTAAGGTTGTTGCACACTTACCCGAAGCTTGTACTCCACCCTGAGGATTCCACAGTTCAGGATGGACACAGACAGGTTAGGAGGAAGGGTGAGCACTTCAACAAGCATCTGCTGTGATTTGCTACGAATTGGGTCTCCCACCGTCTTCAGCACCTTATTCATGTGAAGTTTCCTGTTTCGACCAGCAAAGAAGCTCTGTTTCTGGGTCACACAGAACTTGGGGGCGATGTCTCGAGAAGTGTTGTTATCCACTTCCACCTTGACCATTATCCCCTCACCTGAAGGAGAGTTAGAACCGAAAATCTGAGTGCCTGAAACTGCAACAATGAAAGGCAATCTGCAATTTCAGTACTGTGAGAAGAAGTAAAGAAATGTCTGTGTACCCTTTACATGTTTGCCCATGTTTTAATGATCCACTTTTTATTTTCATGCAATTGTTACTACAATTACAACAGCTTCAAATCTTTAGTCAAGTAACTCGTATTTAATGTTCTTTTCACGGCCAGACACTTCAGTACAATTATCTGTATGTGAGCTGCAGACAAACTCATATTATTCGGCAGTTTTTTATTGTCAATGGGAAACAGCTCTGACCTATAGTTACACTTGGGCTCTAATTATCCATTCAGATTAGTCCTGAACATGGACATTAATATCTATGAATGTCTGTGAGTGTAAAATGAAAATATATTAGCCTCAAAGGTAGTTAACATTGACAGCTGTTAATTTAAAAAAATCCCTGGAAAATTTGCATTTATATCCATTATTATCATTCTTTTTTCTTCCACCCATATGTAAACACAGCAGCACCATTAGGTGGTTGCATATAAGACTACTAAACTAATTTAACTTGTGTTATCCTTCTGTGGTAACCTGCCAAGCTGACAAGTCCACAGATCCCTAGGTCCTGTCCAACAAGTAGTGTTGCGAATACATCCAAAAAGCTGCAAGTCCCTCTTCTCTCATCACCTTGATGGAAGCCTGACTTGTCCAGGGTCACATTTAAAGTGATATCTCCAGAGGTGAAAACTTTAAACTTCTTTGTGATGGTTCCATGTTGAGGTGACTGCAGGACAAAAGCATGAAACATTCCTCATTGTAAAACCAAGATGATCCCACTGGGGCAGGGACACAGAAGGGGTTTTCATGTCTCCTCAATACTCAACAGGACTTGGATTTTATCAGTTATAAGGGTTCCACTGCTTCAGAAATTGGTGGCTTACAGTGTTAACACATCCTGATCACAGTCCAATACCAGCTGAGTTGTCATAGCCTCCGATTCTACCCAAGGGTTCCTCTTAGGTAAATGTGTGTAGAGGTTACTAGACTGTATATCATTCTTATTAGTGTATAGGCTGCTGGGTGATATCTGCAGTTGTCCAGCCATTGAGGGGACTGTGTGCATCTATGTTGGGTTGGGCACAGTCCCTGGTCTGGAAAGTGGTTTGGGGTGAATGGTCTTTTCAGAGGGCTGTATGTGCTTGAGCAAAAGAGCAAGATTTCCATGTACTCTGTGGAGCAGTCACTCAAAGCACTGGAGGTCAAGCTGTGTGTCCACTATAGTACGTAAGTGTTTGTGTAGGTTCTATAGCATATTGGATATCAAAGCAAGCCAGAGGAGGAAGGATATGAAAGTTGTTCCTGAGGTTGTAAAGAAGGCATCTAGGTGACTGTGGATCAGGAGAGTTGAGTTATGGGTTCAAGGTAGCAATTCTTGGACTGGGACTGATAAACACCAAGTTGGGCCATATGTATGAGAATATCTGAAGCTGAAAGACCCAAAACACTGAGTGACCCCAGGCTACATCACTGATAATGTGTCTAGTACATCGCAAGATGTGTGATATAAATGAAGAACAATGGCTATAACCCCCTGCGGCCTTATTTTCATTTCCTTCACCAGTGATGTTTCCTGTGGGATATACATGGGTTATATTTCCCCACAGATGTTCCATGCAACAATAGTAAAAATTATATAGTTATACATTATATAGCCTCTTATTGGTACAAACACAAGAGCAGTAGTTTACCAACATCTTCATAACACAACTGACACACGCAGATTATAATCTGAACTGATTACTCAGTAATGAACTCAATGAATATAAGTAATAGAATGACCAGAAGAATAACTAAGACAGGCAGGTCTATAAGAACACCATAAAAGACATGCGAACTCTGTGTATTGCACACACCATGAGCTGTTCAGGGGTCAGGTTAACCTTCGACTGAAAGGTGAATGGTGATTTGGCTCTCATTGGCATCCTCCATGAACGGCTCAGTTTGGCCTCCAGCTTATACTCTATAGATCCATGTGCTCCCTTAAAAGTTGAGGGCATGTTCCTGAGAAGAAAATTAACATACAACATGTTTGAAATGAAAAACCTTCGCATTATAAAACCAGGTTTTTCTTGCCCCACCCACTGGAGGTCTTACCCATGTGGGATCTCAAATGCAAACGGGTACACATGACTTCCAGGAGCAAGGACAATATCACCTGAAAAAGAAAATAAAATTATTTTCTATACATTTTAATACAGGTCACTCTTAAGTTTAAATAATAACAGAAAAAATTAATTCATCAAAATAAACTTTAAAAATGTATCATTTTACTTATATAAAAAAATGATTACAGTGAAGAAAGGCAAATATAACAACAAGGCCATGAAACACTCCTATTAGGGAATATCATGTCCAGCAGGAAGAAGCACATCCCAAACAGGAAGCACTAGATCCACAATATGATGGGCAACTTGATAATCAAATATAATAAAGCTTGAAAAAAATATGAAAAAATATGAAAAAAAGTCAGTGTGAGATACTGCCCCTAAATGATGAAATGAACAGATTTTACTTCCTTGGCCATACAAGAACAATCAAATGTAACCATTAGTGACGAAGACATCACAGATCCAGAGTGCCGGAACCGTAGGTCCAGAAAACTGGCTTGGCTAGTGCACCAGATGCAGGAAAGTTCTATTCTTACGAACTGCTTGTTACATAGGTTGTGCTAAAAAGGTTTTGGAAAGATAACATCCCTACATGAAACACTGTATCAGAAAAGTAATGGAGAAATTGATAATAAAAAGTAAAAGAGCTTGAGGTAAGACATGACAAGAGTAAAATGGGCCCCGGGTGGTTTATTGTTGTTGTAGTCTGTGTGAAGGAACTAGGCATAAATTTCTCTCCTGCTCTAGTACCCATGGTCAAGGTTCTTCTCCTGAAATCTCTGTACTAGAAAGTTTGATTTCTGCTGTCTCATGATGCACAGCTCTGTTTTTGAAGCAACAACCATGACACAGCAGTACTATTTACCCTAAGTGAGGTGTTTGCATAGTTAAATACACACACACACACACACACACACACACACACACACATCAGGAAGGGGGGGCTGTTGGAGAGAAGGACCAGTACTGGAAATGGGGAGGGGATTTGGGGGGTGATCAGGAAAAAAGACCCAAACAAGTGACAAGGAAGGATAACAAATTATATTTGAGGCATATAACACTGGACACATTACTAATGAAAGGGTAATAAAGTTTTATGGCATGTATTTTAATATTTTTCTCCTTTCCACCTTTCCAATGTATTATGACCAGCATGATCATTGCTCTCTGCGCCATCTGCCTGTTGAACAGCACTAACAATATTTATGTATTCTGTGCACCACTTTAAGGGTAATACAGTTTACTGATATAAACTGTCATTACTATTCACCTTTATACTTTCTGACCAGGGGAGTGCCACATAATTTAGCTGGTGAAGGTACTGAAAACTGTAAAAATGGGTAAATACACTGAGTTGCCAGTTTCTTATATGTACAACCCACATTCACACAAATTGTACATTCCAACGAGTCATACATCATGTGACTGTGGTTTGTGTCATAATTCAGGCAGACCAGCATTTCTAGCATCTATTAGTGTTCTGTTGGAAGGGAAAAAACGGGTGACCTTAATGACTTTGAATGCGGCATGACAATTGGCACTAGACGTACTAGTTCTAGCAGCTCCCAAATGGCTGTCATCTTGGACTCCTGGACATCACACACAACAGTTATTTCCAGGATTTGTTGAAAGTGTTGCAAAAAGCAAAAAAGTACCAGTGATCAATGATCCTGTAGAAGTAAACAGCCTATGGATCAGAGGGGTCAAAAAAGAACAGTGAGAATCAAACAAGCAAACAGACAGATCACACCCAGGAAAATCAGCACCAAATTCAACATGGGTGTGCAGAATGTCATCTCAGAATATACCACTTATCTGATTTTGTCACAAATGTGTTACAACCATGCCAAGTGCTGATACTGCTTCCAACATGGTACTGTACCACAAAGTAGGCACAACACACTTCTAGATAGGTGTACCTAATAAACTGGCAACCACCATAGCTTAGTATAAAAACCTGGTGTAAATTGCTTTAGATAAATGTATCACATAAAGGAAAAAAAAAATAAAGCAGATATTGCCCCTTGCTGGTGAAATAAGCAAACTGTGTTTTTGATCCATGTTATGAAAAGTGAAACAAAACATCTTGGCTTCGGATGACTGAGATGTCACAAGTTCCAGCAAACTGGTTTGGCAAGTACTTGGAAGAAATTTTTAACTCAAAGCAACTACACAAAAGTGGTGCTCACAAAAAGTGTTGAATAAACATACTTCATCCACCTTTGCCAGTCGAACTTACTTGATTTTTGTTTCAGATGTATACTTCTGCATGTATATACAGTACTGTATGTATGATTGTGAATACACCACTATTATAATACTATTAATTTAAGAATAAAACAAATGCTACGGTTCAGTTAATAGTTTGATTATTAAATAAGAAACTGCCATCACCTGTATCTTTCTTCCGAGAGAGGATGACTTGATCCATTTGCAGGTACTTCTCTTTTGCGTGGTAATGATGGGTCTGATCACCATGTTGTTCAGTCCAGAAAACCTCTGCTTTGCCTCTGGCTTTGACCAGGAGCACCTCAATCTTGGTCTTCTTTGAAACCACCACAACCACCCTGCCTGTGAGGATATCTCCGTTGGAGAAGTTGTTCTGTTCATTTATGGCGTCATAGCTTATTGATATACTGTTAACAGTATTTGACATTGTTTACTTAAGAATCATTACAGATCAGATGAAAATGAGGTCCTGCAAGGTGCTGGATATCTACTCCCTGTACATATTTCCGCCTACTTCTGCCTATTTTCACTATGACAGAAGCACCACAAAGTTTACCTGGTGAACCAGTCTGAGCACTAGTAGAGCATGGAGATACATTGCAGTAAACAAACTACAATCATTTGGATAGGATCTTGTTATACTTTTGCTTTCAATATTCAGATTTCAGAATTTTGCCTGCAGCTGAAATTATGAAGTTGATTTTTAATGATATCTTTTTAAAGTTACTGCTGTCTGTAGTAAAATCTCCAGAACTGAGATTTAAATTGGAAACTGGGAGCCATGACAACTAGATATATGTGTACAGTGACTAAAGAGCTGGTATGTTCCCTCCTACTGCCCTTAATACTTGTGCAACATAATAGCTAATGAAACTATGTATTATTATTCAACACTTTAGTTTTTGACTGGAAAGCAATATACTCTTGCTGACTAAATTCCAAATGCTTTTTATACACGTTGTTTTCAGTAAATCTACCCGCATTTCTTTTGGCTCAGGTACTGTCATCATCTGTGGCTACTATGGGGCACTTTCCAAACACACCTTCAGCACTGGGTCAGTTTAGCTTTCTGAAGGACACACTTCATGATAAGGCTGATGTTTCTTTTCGGCAAGTCTGGTGCTGAGATAAAATTATTCACTCTGCTATTACTTTTTCACCTTTTATTGTGTTACAAAGAGGAACAATGGTGTATTTAAAGGACAATTTTTGCTACTCATCAACACAGGGGGAAAAACAAATGTTTTTTGGAATTAATTTAGAATGAAAAGCAGAAAACAATTGACTTAATACTTGGTAGGACTATCTTTGGTAGCAATTACAACTGTGAGTCTCTTTCTGTATTAATGTACATCTGGTACACTGGAATTTTTTGCCAGTTTGGATGGCGACAGTTAGTGAGCAGCAAATTTTGAAGTCATTCCAAAGATATTCATTTGTATTGAGGTCTGGGCTTTGACTGGGCCATCCTAGGACGCTAAACCTCTTGGTTTTAAACCACATCAGTGTGGTTGTTGCTGTATATTTTGGGTCATATCCTGTTAGAAGATTCCTTTTCTTCCAGGCTAGTGCTGTTACAGATTACAGCACGTTTTCCTCCAACATTTTTTCTGCATTCAGCTCCAACCATTTTACCTTTTGTCTTGATGAGTTTTCCATGTCCTGTCCCAGAGTAGCACCCTGATAGCATGATGCTAGCACCACCATGCTTTGCCGTAAGGATGGAGTTCTCACTGTAATGTATTACATTTGTGCCAAATGTAGAACTAAACATCGAGGCCCAAAATTTCAATTATTTCCTTCAAATTTTTTCACTAAAGTTTTCCTCCTTCCCACCGTTCCATACAACCTAGATTTATGACATGCGCATGCTGTTATTGTCTCATGCACAGCTTCTTCCATCTCTGTTATGGAGGACTGTGTCTGCTTTAGAGTTGCCCTCAGCCTCTTTGCGGCCTCCCTTACAGCAGTTCTTCATATTAAGATGCTCAGTTTTGGAGGACAGCTGGTTCTAGGTAGATTCACAGTTGTTCCATATTTTCTCACCTTTTTATGTTAAGTTCACTGTGCTTGGAGATATAGTTCGTGCCTTGAAAATTTTCCTTCATCTTGACCCTGACTGGTATTTTTCGAGAACCTTGTCTCAGATTTCTTTGGAATGTTCTTAAAACATATTGATTTAGACAATGGTTAAAAAAAATATGAATCTGTGTGAACATATGACTTAAAACTTTTACAGATTGTCCTCAACTTACAATGTATTGGACATATGACAGACTCGCATGTACAAGAGTCAATAATAACGCATAAATAAATGTAAAAAATTTAAAGGAAGAAAATTTTTTAAATATATTTTTAATGATTGCCAAGTGTTCTGATGAGCAAATCAGAATCTTATAGTTAACATATATACATGAACATCTAGAAAATATAAAATACAATAATGTACAGTACCTGTATGGCACATGTACACCATTGTAGTGTGACCCAAGCATCTGCTGCTAGTTGTGCAATAACATATACAGTACTATGACCTGAATCTTATACTGTAGATGAAAAATGTTAGGAAAATGCATTAAAACATTGCACATGTGTACCTGTGCAGTATGCATATGTGACAACCGGATGTCATCATTATGTAAGGTGAACGATGTACAAGACTGTATGCTACACACCTGCCCCTCCCATAAACAGCCAGCAACCATCTTCTCATGTCTCACACAGTGTTATTTGTTATCATTGTTATATCACACAAAGAGGCAGACGCCATGGGTTAATTTGGCATATTTTCCCTTTATTGTGTGTTTCAGGAAATTGTACTCACACCAAAAACCCCTTGCATGCTCTCCTATCAGGCTTTCCAACAGAACATTTCATTTAGTAAATCCGAATGTTATGAACATACTGTACTCTTTAAATTTTTTTTTAATCAAAGTGTACAAAACTGAATTATTTAGTAATGTTATGGATAATATACTATACTGTGGCCAGAAACAAAATAAGTCAAAAACATCAACAAATGTTTGAAAAGAAGTTAACTGTGTGGTGGACTACTACTACTTGAAAATAGTCACTGTGACAAGTATGACCTGAAAGCTACCCCTTAAACAAGGAACAATAAGAAACATTCGCATTTCACGTTTCCCTTTACCTGACAGCAGACTGCTTGGCCTTTTCTTTGTTCCATCCATCCACTTTGAACAGTGAAACCAACCTGATCTGCTGGACACAGACCAAAATGTCACACCAATGAACTGTTAGCCATGTTATCTTTCAGCCAGTATAGATGTTAGTGGGGTTAGTTGTTTCCTCACCTTAGTTCCATTAAGCTGTGTCCTTCAAAATATTAGTGTGAATTACAATTAACGTTAACTGTTTGTAAATGAATCACATTAGCAAAAGCGGCTATTAATAGAAAATAACTATCAAGATTTCATCACAGCGATGAATAATGGGGCTGTTTTTAGTTTCCACATGATCAGTAATATATCTTATGTTAATAGCATATCTTATCTTGCAGAAAATGAAAATATATGTCTCATTTAAAAATCTTTCTACAGGTGAATCATCAGAAATAAAATGTTTTATACATAAGAATATTCATACATATTCAGTAGTCAGAGAGGAGTGCAATCAGTCAAAATTCAGTTTAAGTCCTGGGAGCACATGTTGTCCTCCTTACAAACGTGTCATGTATTAAGCTCATCTGGCCTAAAGAGGCACCTTCTCTCCATTTACAGACAACGATGGGTAAAATCTGGAGGCAGCTTCAGTCAGATCTGCAGCTGGATCAGGCTGGGGTTCAGTGTCACCTGAAGCACAGTAGGGTGGAGGTACCCCTGGCACACTTTGTGATGAAAACTGACCAAAAGCAGTATAGGGTGGAGGTGCCCCTGGGTCAGTATGTGTTGGAAACTGACAAAAAGCAATATAGGGTGGAGGTGCCCCTGGCACAGCTTGGGGTGGTAACATGCCTGGGCCACTCTGAGGTGGAAATGGACTCAGGGAAGAATATGATGGAGGTGCTAATAGGTCAATTTCAGGTGGAGGAATGGCTGTCCCAGCATAAGGTGGAGGAACTACTCCAGGGTTTAAGAGCAGAAAACTGCAAGGTAAAAGTGGGGGTGGAAACATTGCTGAGGCAGCTGAACATGCAGCGCCTGGTGCAGCTGGGGGTGGATTTGGTTTATATTCATTACTGCCAGTGTTTCCAAATGTCCCAGAAGGAACAAGCAGGTCTGAATTGGTGGTCGGAAGAAAATTGTAGCTGGCAGGAAGAATGACAAAGGGCAGCTTGACCTCTGGGTCTTTGGCATAGGGGACATCCAAGTAGACCTGCGAGGGAATAAACCAAACAGAAAGGAATGATTCTGTTCTCAGCATGAACAAATAAGTCAGCAGGGAGCTGCTTGCATCCTCAGGGTGGTGTAAGGTTGTTGGACACTTACCCGAAGCTTGTATTCCACCTTGAGAATTTCACAGTTCAACACAGACACAGGCAGATCAGGAGGAAGGGTGAGCACTTCAGTAAGCTTCTTCTTTGAATTGCCAGGAATTGACTTCCCCACCACCTTCTGCACGTTATTCATGTGAAGTTTCCTACATCCCCTGGCAAAGAAACTCTGTTTCTGGGTCACGCAGAACGTGACTGTGATGTTTCGAGAAGTGTTGTTAATCACTTTCAAAAGCACTTTTAACCTTTCACCTGAAGGAGAGATCAAATGGAAAGTCTGAGTACCTACAACTGGAAGAACAAAAGGCCACCTGTAGTGTTAGCACTAAGAGCTGAAGACTGGTCTACAAACCTCCACAAATTAGCTAAATTTATCCTTAGTTGACACTCTTTAATGGTCTACTTCATAGTTTCAGGAAAGTGTTACTGTAAACACAACTCCAGACTTTCAACTCACAAGTAAAGCAAGTCTCATATTTAATGCCAACTCACTTCACTATAACAATGCTTCTACATGCTTATGTGGCTGTATATACAGTAAGACTAACTTAGTTGAATTCATTTCATCTGTGTTATTCAGATGCTTTGACCTACTGAATAGAACAAGTTAAAAA
The DNA here is from genome assembly GCA_900497675.1 of Arapaima gigas. Classification (NCBI taxonomy): domain Eukaryota; kingdom Metazoa; phylum Chordata; class Actinopteri; order Osteoglossiformes; family Osteoglossidae; genus Arapaima; species Arapaima gigas. The sequence continues at coordinate 279,121 of UFQX01000174.1, read as the reverse complement.
ATATTCAGGTCCTGCTCAAAGAACAGAAGCATGTTCATCTGACAAGCGGTCAGATTCTCTGCTCTCATCACCTTGCCGGAGGCCTGACTTCTCCAGGGATGCATGTAAGATCACATTTCCAGAGATGAAAACTTTAAAGTCCTTTGTGACAATTCCTTTTTGGGGTGCCTGCAGAACAAAAAACATGAAAAATCTCTCAAGTCGGTTGTATATCTGTTAAGGATATTGAATTGCAATGGATACACTGTTGGCTGAAATCTGACTTTTCCTTGTCTGTATTGCAATGCACTTTCCCTGATCTGATATAGTATAAATAGCCCAACTGTATAAGTGTACAATCCATTGTAGTATGTTTTGGATAAAGATATCAGCTAAATAGCAAATGAACGAGTTCTTTGGGAAAAGTAGATGATGTTGTGGTCAATGGACACAGCTATCACCTGTCAAAAAAAAGGAAATGACCTTGAATCACTGCTGTGACTGTAGTACACTTGTTTCTGGCACTTACCCTGAACTGCTACACAGGCACCTATTGTTAGCAGCTTAGTGTACAAACCTAACATATTCAGTCACCTTTGACAATGAATTCGTCTCAATGTTGGCTAGTGGTGAGACAAAGCAGACTGTGGTTTTTTTTTGTTTTGCATTTAATTTAACAATAAACAATATTTAAAATGATTTACACAGCAGATTTAAATGAACGAAACCCTGTATAGATATATTTTTTCATGTATTAAAACTAGTAAAATCAACCTGAACACTGAAAAGCTTAATTTGGTACCAACTCAAAAGTACCAAATGTTTGGTATTCAGTTTGATTTTTATATGAATTATTTCCGAAATTTTTTAAACTAAAATTTTATTTAAAGTAATAATTTTGCTTGATTATTGTTTTTGACTACTCTACCAATATGTGTGTATAGTTGTAAATAGTCTTTTACTGCACTCATTTTTAACATCTTCACAACTCAGTTGACTCACACAGATTACCATGATTTTTAACTGTATGATCAATTCATGACTGAGATCAAAGAAGACAACTTCTTATAGGTCATCTGGAGTAAAAACCAAAACCAGCAGCACAACTGAGACAGGCAGGTTTATAAGAACACCCGAAAAGATAATGTGTAGTGTGAACTCTGTGCACTGCACACACCATGAGGTGCTGGACACTCTGGTCATCCTTCGAATGGAAGGTGAACACAGACTTGGCTTTACTAGGTAACCACCATGAACGACTCAATTTGGCCTCCACCTTGTATTCTACAGAGCCGTACTCTCCTTTGAAAGTCGAGGGCATGCTCCTGAGAAAGAGAGGATGGAAAACCTGCTGAAACATTCATAGAGTTCTTGATAAACCCTGAGAAGTTAAATATAAATAAACACCATCATCATAAAACTACATTTTTTTTTCACCCCACCCACCATAATTCTTACCTCCGTGGCATCCGAAATGAAAATGGGTACACATGACTTCCAGGAGCAAGGACAATATTACCTGAAAAAGGAATATTATGTTAATTTTATATTCATATTAATACAAATCATAGCTGATTATGAGTAATGGCATCTTAAGTTAAGCAGTCAATATTAAAAAAAAACAACTCAAATTTCACTTAGGAAAAAAGTTTAAGGTTACAGCAAAAAAAAAAATGCAAATATAAGAAAAGGGCATGCATCAACCATAATAGGAAATATCAGGTCCAGCAGGAAGAGACACATCTCAAACAGTAATCCCTATATCTCCAATGTGAAGGAAAACTTGATATTGCATATTATAAAGCTTGAGAAAAAAACTATGACAGGTGAGGTGAGATACTATTCCTGGTTAATAGAATAAACAAATTTTGTTTTTGTGGCCATATCAAAAATGTTGAAGCACAACCTGCCTGTCTCAGTTGTGCTGCTGGTTTTGGTTTTTACTCCAGATGACCTATAAGAAGTTGTCTTCTTTGATCTCAGTCATGAATTGATCATACAGTTAAAAATCATGGTAATCTGTGTGAGTCAACTGAGTTGTGAAGATGTTAAAAATGAGTGCAGTAAAAGACTATTTATAACTATACACACATATTGGTAGAGTAGTCAAAAACAATAATCAAGCAAAATTATTACTTTAAATAAAATTTTAGTTTAAAAAATTTTGGAAATAATTCATATAAAAATCAAACTGAATACCAAACATTTGGTACTTTTGAGTTGGTACCCTTATTCAGTTGAGTTGGTACCAAAAAGTACCAACTCAAAAACCTACTAGTATCAAGCAACTTGATTCAAATTAAGCTTTTCAGTGTTCAGGTTGATTTTACTAGTTTTAATACATGAAAAAATATATCTATACAGGGTTTCGTTCATTTAAATCTGCTGTGTAAATCATTTTAAATATTGTTTATTGCTAAATTAAATACAAAACAAAAAAAACCACAGTCTGCTTTGTCTCACCACTAGCCAACATTGAGACGAATTCATTGTCAAAGGTGACTGAATATGTTAGGTTTGTACACTAAGCTGCTAACAATAGATGACTGTGTAGCAGTTCAGGGTAAGTGCCAGAAACAAGTGTACTACAGTCACAGCAGTGATTCAAGGTCATTTCCTTTTTTTTGACAGGTGATAGCTGTGTCCATTGACCACAACATCATCTACTTTTCCCAAAGAACTCGTTCATTTGCTACTTAGCTGAATCAGAGTTCAAATCTGTATCCAGTAGTAATGGCAATGTCACAGGTACATAGTGACAAGAAAAGAAAACTGGTTTGATGGGTGTAACAAATGAATTTTTCTGATCTACAAATGTTTCTTACACAGAAGTTGTGCTTAAAAATGAATGGATGGATATTTTTACAATAAGCAATATGTAAATTATGAATATTTCATCAGCGCTCTGACAAGGAGGCTCAGCAAGTATTATGGTTGCATCAGCACCTGGACTACCTGAGCTTGTGTTTCAATCTGGCTCACTCCGTGTGGAGTTTTTTCTCCCTGTGTGTCTGCATGGATTTCCTCTGGGTGCTCTGATTTCCAAAGACATGTGTCAGGTTAATCCATCGCACTAAGCAGAGCATAATGTGTGAATGCATCTGTACGAGTCCACCCTGTGATGGACTGGTGTCCTACAGCAGTGGGTGTTTTGTACTGCTCAGTAGTTCTGGGATAGGCTTCAGGCTATTGTGACCTGCTCAGGATTAACAGAAGCTTATTAATCTGTGTAAACGCCAGATATATATTTTGCATGTATTTTATATCAGGCAGCAGATAACAGAAATTGGTGGAATAGTTTTGCAAAATGTATCGCTGTGACTATAATACAAATATCTTTCATCAGAAATCATAAATCACTCTCACCTTTGTTTTTCTTGCGAGAAAGGATGATATGATCCAAATTGAGGCAGTTCTCTTTGGAGCGGTAATGATCAATATATTTACCCTGTTGCTCCGTCCAGTGAACCTGTGCTTTGCCCCTGGCTTTGACTATGAGCGTCTCAATCTTTGTTTCTTTTGAAATTACCACCACCACCCTGCCAGTGAGAATGTCCCCATTAGAAAAGATATTCTGTTCATTTACCAGGTTGTACCTTATAGAAATACTATTCACGGAGCTTGACATTTTTCACTGATGGTCTTTGAAAGACAATGAGGTGAAAATGAGGTCCTGCGATGTGTTGGATCTGTGCTACCTGTGCACATCCCCGCCTACTTGGCTCACTTCTGGTGTAAGAGAAGCAGCACGAAGATGCCCTTCAAAACCAATCCAGCACGGAGATACACCTAGGTAAACAAATTACCTTCATCTCTCTATAGATTGTGGTTAAATCATTTTTCTCAGTCAACGTTCAAAGTTTAGAACTTGGAAAATTCTCTGCAAGTTAAATTATACAAATATATACCATCTCTATAAAAATTCCTCCATTGCCCAGGGGTTTAAGTCAATTTCAAGTAACAGTTTTCATTTTAAAAATGTTCAGCATCTGGGTTTGGTTAAACAAGCACTCATACGCCAAAGTATTTTCTTTCATTTAACTTTAATAAGGGCAGAAATACAGAATGCAGACAATACAATTAAGAAATGGAGAGAAAATAGATTACTGTGCTTTAGCTGAAATAAAGCACAGAAATCTGACTAGGTTCAGACTGGGAAAAATCATACCCTTTGTACACAGAGCAAGTTTGTGAAACAGCTGTAATAGTTTTAAATATCAAAAATTAAAACAGAAGTGAATTTTATAGATGCTGTAAAATCTTCACTCAGGATGACTGTCGAAACTCAGATTTGTTAAACAAAAATGCAAGGCAGAGCAAAAAGGCAAATCGACAGCATGAGACTTGGCACTTCAGAACCGTGATCTCTGTTCTCTCTGTTCTCTCTGTTCTCTCAGCCCCTTCTCACTGTGAACTGAATGTTTAAACAGGCAAATGGGAACCAAGGCAACTAGATGCTTGGTTTGAATAATCAGGTGTTGGTGAATAAATAGTCAATATTCAATGTATGTATATCCAAAACAATATATTTTGACTGAAAAAATACAGGCCATCAAAAATATAGACAGATGGTCAGTGTTTGGATGTCTGGGAGCAACTGTGTTCTGTTTACAAACTTTTGTTTTAGTTACTTTCTACCTAAAATCACTAGTGAGTGTTCTGGTGATGCTGGAAATAAAAAATTGGAAGATGTTACACAATGTGGTTTTCATGGAACACGTTTGTTTATATATAACATTTTTAACTTAAGGCATTCTATTCTGATGACTCTGTCCTAAGTCATAGACAATCTGTGCCCTCAAGTATCCAAAAAGCTAAAAGTTTTTCTTGTGAGTTAGTTCTTTTTGGATAGCATGAAGCATGGTGCATGCAGCAAAGAATGGATATGGTCCAAGGGTAGATATGTAGATCCTACGGTCTTGGTTATTGTTGTTCCCACATGCTTTGAATTCTTTAATCACATCTGAGTGGGTTGACAGACTGTGTATACAGTCTACAGAGAGAATGGCAACTGGGAATATGATCCCTGGGTTGAATGCATATAGGGAACATACAGACAGACCTACAAATAAATAAAAAGATTGGGCTCCAGTGGTTGTCATCTTCCACTGTGATCTTCACTGCCTCACCTATACAACAGATGCAAGTTAAGTTACTTGTATGGCTATGTTCAGAGTCACCAGAAAATCTAGAATGCAAGCTATTGTATTTGTAAACAAACAAAAAGCCGCAGAAAACAACCTCCTTGTCCTTAATTACATTCTACATTTTCACAAATTTGTCTGTATAAACTTCTAAGCCTGTTACTCTTTTGGATTAAGAGGAACAGTTATTTTCCCTATAATTCAGATCCGACTAGAAAGAACCAGCCTTTGTGAAGAGACATTCCCGACAGTCAATATACAGGCAGCCTGTAACTTTTGACATTGTTCAGTTCAGATTACCTGGTTTTTAGTTGATTATAGCCACACCTATGTATGTAAGAAATCCTCTTATGATTTATTATATAAAATGTTTTAGCCACAGCAATTATTAACAGGGACATAAAAGCATACAGTCATGCAATCTCCTTAGACAAACCTTTGCTGTAGATTGGGTTGTACTAAAGAGTTCAGTGACTTTCAGCGTGACTCTGTCATAGGATGCCAGCTTTCCAAAAAAGCGACGTGTCAAATTTCTGTCCTGCTCGACCTGCCCTGGTCAACCATTAGTTCTGTCAGTGTGAAGCGGAAATGTCTATGAGCTCAGTCACGAAGCAGTAGGCCAGACAAGCTCACAGAGTGGTACCACTGAGTGCTGAAGTGTGTTGCATGTAAAAGTTGTCTTAGCTCCGTTGCAACATTCAGTACTGAGTTCCAAACTGCCCCGGGAAGCAACGTCAGCTGCTTGACAAAAGAACTGTTTGTCGTGAGCTTCATGAACTGGGTTTCTATGCCTGAGAAATTCCACACAAGGCAACAGTCACCATGTGCAATGTCAAGTGTTGGCTGGGGTGGTGTAAAGTACTCTGCCATTAGACTCCGGAGGGGTGGAAACGTGCTGGGGTGATGAATCACGTTTCAACAAGAGGCAGCCGGATAGACGAAACTGTTTAGCAGCTGCCAGGAGATGCTACCTACCCGTATGTGTAGGGCCAGCTGTAAAGTTTGGTGGTGGAGAAATAATGGTCTGCGGCTGTTTTTCGTGGTTTGGGCCTTTTAATGCCAGTAAAGGGAAATCTTAATGCTACAGCATACAATGATGTTGTAGAGAAATGTGTACCTCCAACTTTGTGGCAACAGTTTGGGGAGGGAGGGTTCTTTTCAGTTTCAGTGTGACAATGCCCCTGCACGCAAAGCGAGGTCCATAAAGAAATGGATAGAGCCCAGACCTGAACCCCACTGAACACCTTTGGGGTGAATTAGAACACCAACTGTTGAGCCAGACTCCATTGTCCAACATCAGTGTTTGGCCCCACTGGTGCTCTTGTGTCTGAATGGGAGCAATTCCCTGCAGTTAGGTTCCAAAATCTAACGGAAAGCCTTCCCAGAAGAGTAGAGGCTGTTATAACACCAAAGAGGGACCAATGTGATATTAATGCCTATGGTTTTGAAATGAAATGCTCAACAAGGTAAATATGAGTGTGGTGTTCATGTGTCCACATACTTTTGGCCATGTAGTGTATTATTTACCCATTATCATCAACCACTGTGTTCTAATCGGGGTCATAGCCATTAGTTTCAGGGTCAGTCACTAAACATTTCATTGTTATATTTTAGAAAACGTGTCTTGCTTGCATACATAAACAACTATAACTTATTGTAATGAAAACTACCAGGTTTGAGCACCAGTCTGACACTAGCTATAAGGGCTACGTCAACGTGATAGCAGGAAATTCCACCCCTAAGTCGTTTTAGAAACATTGCAAATACCCAATAGAAAGCGGGAACCAGGTCGATTGGCTGTTTTAGGAACCAATAGACAGCGATCGTTTGTGCTGCGGCTGTCACGTGTTTAAAGTAGTCTTGGGGCTTCCGGGCTCCGCTGAAGAGGAGTATGGATGCTTGTTTGTGGACTTACTGTTCCTGGATCAGTGCGAAACGGCAAAAAAAAGCCCAGTTAGAACGGTAAGTAAGAGAACAGTGAGCCTGTAGCCGCGTTCGCTTCGCGCTGGCGTCCCCTCGGGCTCACGGCACACGGAGGGCCGCTGGGTCTTCACTGACATCAGCGTGCGGTGTTTGTTACTGTTTGAGGAGGACGTGGTGCGACGTCCTGCCACAACACAGCCGATCACGAACACGACCATTATCACTGCATCCCCGCGCACCGTTCCAGGATCGGTCACTGAAACATTCCTGAAAATGGTGCTTTATAACATTCCTAAAGTTAAACAGAGAAGCCAAACTGGTCGCAGAGTGTAGGGATTATTATTTATTATCATTCTTATTTGGATGTAAAACCCGGAACTCTGGAGCATATTGAACCAGAACGCGTGGTGAGAAAAGTTACTTTTCACGAGGACTGCATCTGATTTTAGGGAAATATTTGAGAAGTATTGCTATTTAAATTATATGAAATAACCAGAACATCAAAATTAAACTGGCCTCTTCATTCTCCTTTAACTGAAATAATTTACTTTATAAGCATAAACCAGCAAAAGACACACATTTCACATTTATTTAATAACTTCCCAGTGTAAAAATATTAAAACTGACAGAGATAGTTAGTCTTGTGGGTTCAGGTTTAAGGGAAACTGATCTGACTGTTCAGGGAAAGACCAAACACATTATGGTGCTGCTTCTACAGTACTGTTGGCCAGACCCAACTGTCTGGTGGTATGTTGGTTGAGCAGTCTGGAGGGTTCCTGGTGAATTTTCACCATTAAAAAGGATGATTCTGAATGGAAGTGTCTTACTGGACAGCTGACCTTTCCTTTCTTAGTGTGAAAAGCATTTAATGTCTTGCATTCAGCTTACTGCTGTGATTCTGTATTCCATTTTTATCAAATGCTTGTCCACTGCAGGGTTGCAGTGGTCAGGAACCTATTCTGGAAGCATAGTTGGCAAGACAGGTTGTGTCCTGGATGGGACCCTGGTTCATCTCAGGACAATTACATAACACACATTCAGAGTCACAAGTTCAGTTAAAACACACCTTTTTATACTATGGGAGGAAACCAGAGCAGGTGGAGGAAACCAGTGGCATGGGGCTGATATTAAAATTTAATTTGTTTGCTTTTTTCTTCTCAAAATGGCTGAATAAGCCAATTTCAGGGAAAAGGAGTTTTCTTAAGGATGACGAATTTAAAAGGGAAAAAATGTGAAGAAAGAATAAATCTTGAGTGACAACAAGCAGACAGTGACGAGAAAGGCAGTCAAAGAGAGAAGTTAGCAGGAGAAAAGGGGATGGAGATAAACCCATGCAAGGAGGGTGAGACCCTGCAAGAGGTGCAGATGGTGGAAGTGGCCCTGGAGGCACCTCTTGTGGAGATTGTGGAGGTTCTCCACAAGACACAGACTGAGGAATTGGGAGAAGCCACGGTGGTCACACTGGGCCAGGCCACAGTAGAAAGCTTGGGAAAGGCACTGGTCTCTGGGATGACCCAGGCATCAGTCAGTGTGATGGCTGAGACAGGCCCAGGACAGCTGAGTGAGCAACCAGCCGAGGCAGTAATAGAGCAGGAATCCATCCCGAAGGTCCCCTTTGCACAGGTAGCCTCGCTTCTCGACCCCAACATGAAGAGCTCCAAGGCGCTCAAGTACCAGATCTATTATGACGAAGTAAAGAGGAGGCTGGAGTCACCAGAAAAGATGTCCCTACGATCACTGGCAGCCTACACTCGTGTGAGCCGTGGACCTGCCAGCCGCAAGGCCCTGCTTGAGATGCTCAACTCCTTCGGCCTTTCGCCCAGCACCACTACGGCTGTATCCAGCTCCTTCTCGAAGTTGACCGAAGGTAGGGTTCTTAAGCTGCTGGGTGAACATCTCATGATGAATGACACTGCAGTGTAGAGATGCGTGTAAAGATAACTATAGTTATCTTTATTGTTTTTGAAATTGAATTGAAAAACATAAATGTGCCCGACATTGACAGGAGACACCGCTGCCCTTTGCAAGGACATGAGGGAGTTTGCTTCACAATACATGGATTACGACAACGTGGCAAAGCAGCTCATTCCAGAAGCCAACCAAGTGCAGCACTGGTCCAAGCTCATCGAGACAAGGTGTGTTGTAATTCTTTCTCTCGTTCCTAACTAGCTTTCTGCTTTCCTTCACTCAGTTACATTCTTTTACTTTTTAAAACATTTATTACCTCTGTTTTGCATAGTGATTTTTAAATCTTTTTCGTAAAACAATTAGGGATGCACCGATATGGGAATTCTGGCCAGTGCCGATATCTGAGAATTTCTATGTTCTTGTCAACTGATGCCAATACTGATATGCACATTTATAAAATACAGAGGAAAATAGGACTGGATCTGAATGAGAATTACACAGAAATGTAATATTTATGTGTGTAACGTTTCAGTTTTGCAGACTATGTACAATCTTTAAAATAAACAGCCTCTGCTGAACCACATTTGGCTGCTACCTGATCCTAAAATGAGGAATGGTTTTACTGGCTCTATCTTTCAGTGCTACATAACACTTTCCTCTTTCTTTATGATGGAAAGAAAAATTGAAATAATAAAAATTGAGGGGGGGGGTAAAATGATGCAATGATGAATAAAGAATAAATATATTCTAAACACAATAATAATACTAATGAGTTTTTATTTGGAAGTGCATTATTCTTTTTTTTATGCGGGGGAGGGGATACTAACAAACCAGCGCATCTGCCTTGTCACAGAGGCCGCACTGACCAGTCTCTCCGTCAATACTAAGTTTGCAGCTGTTTCAAATAGCACTTTTTTTGCTTTAGCAAATGACCATACAGCAGACATTTTCATGGATCTGGAAGTGCCGTTGCCCAGTATCGCCTAAACGCTCTGCTTATCTGTAACACAATGAATACGTTATCAGTATTGGTTTGAATTACCATTCAAATCTTAATTTGCACCAAAATTAGCTGATACCAATATGTTTCCAATATTGTGCATCCCTAGAAATAATGACTAGCACCATTACACACATGTAATAAGTTATTGTATGTCCAACTGCTTTCAGCTAGACACTAAATGGGAAAGAGGTTTGTGAAGTCACTGTTCTCCATTTAGGAACCATCTAGAAGAAATGAGGACATGCTTCCATGATCCAGGAAACAGCAGGACTTTCAATAACGCTACACACGGTTTTGGAGCCGGCATGATAGATGTGGCTTTTGACATGATCAACCGTGTCATAGATAAGCAGATTCGAATTCTCTCAGGAGAGGCAGAGCCCAAGGAGGCACAGAGGGAGAACCGAGTCAGGAAACGAAGGGCCAGGAGCACATCTGATGGCAAGAGCAAGGCCAAGGTTACTAATTCCAGAAAGAATGAGACACAGACTGGGAAAAAGACCAAGGTGGTCAACAGAAAAAGGCTCAACATAGACCCACTTCAGCCCGAGACCCAGCCTGAGATCGAAAGTAGTGTTTTAACACTTGTCTCTGTTGGTTACGAGACCATCTCCAGTGGTCTGGAGCCAACCAGTACAAGTGTGGCATAGTGGGACAAACCTGGATGTGAGCTTGCTTGCTTATTTTCTCTCTCTGTCTCTCACTCTCTCTCTCTCTCTCTCTCTCTCTCACACACACACACAGACTTTATGCAGTGGCATGGGATACCAATGCTGAATTACTGCTTTAATGTGTACTTTTTCAGCTTATTGACTGCAACAAGGTATTTGATTTCCTCTCCTTCATTTGTAAAATTTGTGAATTGTATTGAAATGAGTATTTCAATAGAAGACTGAACAGTTTTTTTGTCCTTTTCTTTTGTCTGGAATTGTGGTTTGGAGGAGGTTCAGAACTTTTGAGAAAAAAACTGCTGGAAAATCAGCAGTATAACTAGATATCTGCCTGTAGGAGCTCATGGATCATGTGTCCCAGTGGAAGATGACTTTGGGCCAGTTCTGGACCACCCTAGTCTGTCATCATCACTTAGCTAATGCAGCACTGGCTTTCATCTTTTGTATTTTGGATAGCTACTCAAGTTGGCAATATTTACAGTAAAATGGAGCAGAAGCTGGAGCAGCTAATAGGAACATAGGCTCAAAACTTAAAAATTGCCAGTTGAAGCCCCATTGTAATGTCTTTGATCAGTGACCTGCGGTATTCTACTCACTACTACTGTAACTAATGTTGCATGTAAACAACTAAACAAGAAATTGATGATTAAAATGTTTTTTAAATGATCTTAGTCACCTTGAATGTCCATTTTATTTTAGCAGATTTTCAAATGCTGTTTCAGAGAGAATTATGAACTTGATAAAGAATTATGTCATGTTTTGTAATTAAGATTTCATATTTTTTGTAATGAGGCTCAGTAATAATGGAACAATTCAGTTTTATTGTGTTTAATCTCTGGTAAGATTGGTAGGGGGTTCAGCATCTTTAACTTTACTTGAACTGCCTCAGTTGAGTTCTCAGTAACAGCTGTAAACAGGACTCCCTCAGTGCTGGATTCACAACACAGTTGACTTTGCACCTATTTTACCCTCGAAATGCTATGGTTTAGCATCAGACCCTAGGGAACGTCTTGCTGAAAATGGCAGAAAGTGTTGAGATTTATTATTTTTCAGTGTTGTAAGTTGAGGGAACTTGGGAGGGAATTTCAAGTGCTGTCTTCTGAATATGTACAAAATAAAGTTGTTTTTAAATGATAAGTATTAATTTCAATTGATTTTACTATCATTTCATTCAGTTATTTTAAACAGGGCTGCTACACTGTTTGTTACACTGGGGGGAAAAATAGATTTTGTATAATTTTGTTCTAACCACAACTGTTATCTGTACTATTCCCTGATTTTTTTTTTTTTTTATTTTAAATTCTCACAATTTTTGAGACTCTTGAAAATCCCTAAAACCAAGAATCTGTAATAAGTTTATACTAAGGAAGGTGTTATCAGTTATCTTATCCAGTGATTTCACAGAGGCAGCACTGAAAATGCTACAACAGAGCAGAATTTCACAGACACAACATAAAGAAGATCCCATGTTGGTCTTAGTACTGAGAAAATCCATTTGTGAAACACACTAGTGAACAATGGGATATTCAACAAAAAACGTTTCCAAATTTAGCTGAAATTCTGGAAACATATTTCTTTGCCTTTCCAGTATATGTAGCCTTGTTGCTGGCACTACCCTTGGTGCTCTGAACAGGCACAAGGGTTGACTCAAGAGCTTTGCTGAGATTTAGGGCTAGGATTGCATTAGTGCAGGATATCGAGAGAGAGTGTGGGAGAAGTGAAAAGGGTGCAGTAAAATCCCCGTGTTTGCGAGCAGGATGGGTAAAAAGGTGGGATTACCGAGTCAGTTTCATTAGCCAGATGACTGTGGCTAAGCAGTCTACATCTCTGGAATTGGAGAGGAGTCGCTTTGAGAGCACATTCGGACCAGGCAGGACAGAGAACAAGGGGCTGCCTCTGGGTTCGTCATGAGACGACCTGACTCCCAGGCCAGCCCCCTCTTCCAAAAATAAGTAAATACAAGGGAGGAGCTGCTGCACCCATGGGTGAGTAACACTGCTGAGACCCTTCTTTCTTCGCTTTTTCTGTATTATAAGATTGTGTCGCTAATGCTACTAGGTTAGTTGTTTCAAAACTCTGTAGTTTTCCATAATCCTATTAGGCCAAAGCAGTGAGACTCAGGCTGTAAAATGAGTTTGAGTGGGAAATAGCTGTGGGGTTTGCGTTCATTCTTGACTCTCTAGGCCCCCACCTACCACTTAGCTAGTGTTTGCGAATCAGTAAATTTACCCACTGTTCCCATGACAACAGTTTAGCACAGAGAACTATGCTTTTATTTTACAGTGTTTACACACAAATCCCAGGCTGGTAAATGAATGGCACTGATATTCAAACTGCTTAAATAATATATGGCTTTTTCTGTCCTGTTCAGAGCAGAAACCATCACAATATTTTTTCCTAAAAACATTTGCTTTGCTCACACATTATGCAGCAGCTGACGATGCTAATGGGACCGACCCTGGAAACAGCTTTCTTATTTATGGATCATCAGTTGTGAGCGAAATACTGAAGTAACAGTGGACTTCAGTGAAGTGCACTTGCGCTTCAGTGCCATGTTGTACCAGCAGCTCTTGTCAAACTGACAAGTGGAAGTTGACAGGCGCCAGCTGGTGCAGTGAGCCTACACAGATGCCACCACAGACACATGCTGACACACAGCAATTTGTCACACCTGTTAAGTCTGCTGAGCAGCGCTCAAAGCCATCTTCTTCCACCCATGTTCATGAAGGTGTTACTCGTCTCGAGGTTTGATCACTACCGTCACAGGTTGATTTCGTGACAAGGCAGAATAAGACACACTGGCACCTTCCTGACGGTCTCCTTCTGACCCACAGGGTCCGTGCGTGAGGCTCTAGAGGCCATCAGTGTGAGTACAGAGCTCGTGGTTGAGGAGCTGAAACCTCACCTGGACACGTTGCTGGTGGCTGTGCAGGAAGGCAGTGAGTGTGTTGGGTCATGATCCTAGAATGTGCTGCTGCGCTGCATCCCATTAGTACATGCGTAGGCTTGTAGAAGGTACCTTCTCTAGTAGCAGCTGCACTGAATTATAAATAGCTACAGAAAAATGTTGACTGCTACAAAACACAAAGTCTGGTCCATAATGTCAGGATTTCAATTCTGGCAGATCTGAGTGACAGTCAGGGTTTTCCTGTCCAATCTTGACCTTCATCAGAGGGAAATATACTGAAACACTCCTCTTGAGACAATGCTGAACACTTCTTTCAAGTGGGTTCTCTCAAACTCAGATTTTCCTTATTTTGTGGGAGCAGCAGAGAAACTGGAAGGTCAGACAGAGGTTCTTTGCAGCCTGGAAGCGCTGAGACGCCGTAATCTGCACCTCAGTGATCCACTTTGACCATTTGTGCACTGACACACTCACGCTCCCCGGGAAACAAAGTGATACTCGGCTAAATGGGCTGATTTGCAGAAACACTTCAGCGGCGTGGATCCTATGCAGATGACTGATCCATAATTCTCACTACTTTAACATACTGAATTGTGCAGCTGCATCATGAACCTTTATTGTCTAGTTTTCTCTGGTGCGAAAACACTAGTATTCACATAAAACGGCAATTCAGACAAAGGGTGTATGAATTTTTTTTTGCCTTTTACCCCATTTCTGCTAATTTAGTGACCAGTTATCAATTTTAATTGTCCCTCTCAAAGCACAACACACACACACACACACACACACACACACACACACACACACACACGCACACCTCCTTCCATATGCATGCTGCAAGCTAAGCGCTTGCCTCAAAACCTACAAGCTTCATCATTTTGTGCGTGTGTGGGTGTGTGTGTGGGTGGGCACACTCTTCCATCAGGGCAGGGAGCAGCTGAGCAGATCGGAGCGAGGGGGATTCTGTGTACATTGGCACAGGCGCTGTGGAGGAAGAGTCCTCTACGGATACAAGTGGCCCTGCTGGTGAGCGAGCTGGCCAAAGAAGGTAAGGGTACCAATCCAGCACTGAGGACTAGATGAATGGTTTGTTCAAGTTCCAGGAAAAGTTCTCCTAGGATTTATGAACTGCTGGATTAAAATTATTAAATTGCAAATTAGGGTAAAGTAAAAACCCAAAGTACTTAGTCTGAATTATATCAGTAAAAGCAGTGCTGCATGTTTCTGCACAGCTTCACTGAGGGAATGTTTCTTCAAGGCTGGCCTGGCATCTGCCCTGCTGGGGGCACTGAGCAGCAGTGACCAGGACTTGCTACTGCTCATCACACGGGCCCTGGGCAGCATCTGTGTGGATGACAGTGAGTCTGTCAGGAAAATAACCTCTGATATCTGGGTTTCCAAGCCCATTCAATCTGTGTTCAATAATCGTTCGTAACCATGTCTGTCCTTCGCCTTCTCAGAGCTCCGGCAGGATCAGCTGCTCCGCAGTGGCGCTGTTCCCCTCCTGGTGGCCATCCTACAGAAACACACAGAGAATGAGCCTCTGGTGCACACCTGCCTGCTGGCACTGTGCAATCTGGCCGACATGGGTGAGGAGGACAGCTCAGCACTGGTCTGGGACAAGTACGGCCCCTCCTGTGAGGGCGAGCAGGTGTACCGGGGCATGCTGAGAAGCCCCTTTGGTCTCCACTCCACAGTCATGGTGGTGCGGCTGAGCCAGTGGTCTCGTGACCAGCATTCGGTGAACGTGGAGGTGGTGCAGCGGTACTCCACAGCATTCTGGAACACACACGCTACCTGGTGCAGTTCTCGCCGCTCACCCTTCACACCCCTGGGTATCTGCCCCATGATCTACAGCGCCATCAAGTACTGGGTGCGAAACATACCTCGATCCAGCAGTCTGAAATCTATAGTCTTTCACACGTTCCTGTGACCGCAACTGTTCACAGAGTGAAAGCAACACGACAGCTGCTTTGCTGTGCCCCAGGTTCACAAAGAAAGATCATTTACTGCCGAGGCAGCCCTGTGGTTTCCTCAAAGACTCCTGAAAGCAGGTCAAGTTCTGCAAAACATCCTTCTTTTACAAATGAAGACATGACCTGAAACAAGTTCACTAAGAAATAAAAAGTAAAGACAACATCGCAGGGCATCAGTGTACATCAGCAAAGGTTAAAGTTCAAGCTCACTTTTGTGGTGTATTTACTAAAAAAGTAAATAAATCAGTACCGTTGCACAAAGAATTTCTCCTTTTTTATTCAACGGCATGTTAATGTATTTCATCTGAGCAGCTGTTCAAAAACTACAGAAACCTCATGTCTTGTAAATATCCTGGTGTCCAGAGTGACTAGATCAAACACAGCCCATCTATGTCAAAATCACAAATTCATGCTTCCTCTTCCGCCACAGACACCTGTTTGTCCTCACCTGTGAAATCTGGATCTTATAGAACCAGACCCCGTGACTGAGATGCCACCGTTCATGTTCACTCTGACCACATGTTGATAGACGTGTCCAGGATGATTAACTCACGACTGCTTCACAGTCGGAGAACTGAACAGGAACTCAAATTTTGGATCTTAATCTCAGACCCGAAGGGAACAGGCTCACGCTCTAAACTACAACAGCTTCACCCCAGGGACGTAAAACAGGATTTATATCACATATCGGCAAATTTTAACACATGTAAAACCACATCAAAGCAAAACTGTATATTATAAACCAACTGTGACAAACATAATCACAAACGTATCAGAACGAGAAGCAGCCCAAAGACAAACTACGCTGTGGAAGTCTTTGGTCACAAGTTTTTATCTTCAAAAAAACTTCATACATGATCGTAGTTCAACTTCTTTTTCTGTACTACTAATATGAACACTTTTCTAAGACATGTTGATACTTCTGCGTCAAATCAAGATCATTTAAACAAAAGGTTAATGTTTTATTTGTGTATTCACTGCGGAAAGTGCTTCAAACAGCATGCAAGATGTAAGTGCAGTATGTTTGACTTGAAATAAGGAAGAGTCACACCAGTCCATGCCTGTGTATAAGCATGTGTGTTTTCACCTTATTACTTTCATCATCCTGACTTTTCTTTCGCTTCTTTTGTTCTATGTGGTGAACAGCCTGGCCAGTGCTCTGAACCGCCTCATTGTCTGTGATCATCTCTGCACTGAGTGTGCAGGTGGAGGTTCTGGGGGCTAAGGCTGTGCCACTGCTTCACCAGCTCCTGCGGCTTGCTGATCATGTTGTTCCAGTGCTCCAGCTCTGCACTGTGGGTGGACATGAAAGGCCCGATGACTACAAGGCCCAGGGAGGCTGAGGGGCAGGAAAGAAACAAAAGAAGTTTAGCCAGACTTAATTAGGATTGTATGAGATGTTTTAGACTGTTATGGAGATGACTGTATGAGATGTTTCACTCTGTTTTGGGGTTGATTGTATGAGATACTGCTAGGTGTTGTGGAGATGATTTCATGGGATATTTCAGACTGTTATGGGGTGACTGTATGAGATGTTTCTGGTTATTTATGAAGATGACTATGAGGTAGTATGGGGTGTTGAGTAGACGATTCTATGCTACATTACGGACTGTTTTGGAGATAATGGTGAAGGACACACACGTAGTCCGCCTACTGTGTATTGCAGCAGCTCCAGACTCAGACAGGCTTCATCCAGATGTCTGGGCAACAGTTTAAATATCGTTCTCTTACAACTCTGAGCGTACCTGGTCACCCTCAGGTTCAAGCTCCTTCCAAAGGAGCTGCCTTGCATTGCACCTGAGGTTCAGCTGCTTCAGGGGGAACAGAACCCTGCCCAGTGGCTGGTGTTTCTTCATGCAGTCCACACTGAAGAGTGACAGACTCAGAGTGCACCAAGACAGGGTGCTGCGGGATACCTGCAGACAGTGGAAAGTATGGAGGAAGTGGGAGCAGGAGATCAAGCTGTGTTTTGATGCAATTTTATCCCACCAATTACCATTCATGAATACAAGATTACATAATAAATACAATTAAGAGCATCCACTGGAGAGGCAGAGAAATCTAAATGTCTGGTACACATGTTCATCTTGCTTTACTTTTGACCACTAGATGACATTTAGTACCAAGCCCTGTAGATGATCACCTGGAAGACAAAGCTGTCCCCAAAGTGGGGCTCACAGCCCCTGTGCCGTGCCTTGGACTGATGTTGCCGGCACCCCTCGGGCAGCAGATGTATCTTGACCAGGGCAGTGGTGGACCAGCAGCTTTGTGGCAGGTTGACAACATGGAGCATGGAGACCAGGAGCTGCTCTGCCTCAGGCCGATGCTCCACACTGAGGCACAGCTGAGTGGCACTCCCAGGAGGGGGCATCCATCCACCTGGCTCCTCTCCAAAACGGTATAGGTCAGGCCTATGACTGCCCAAGGGGAAGGAGGCTCCATGCACACAGGGAGGAGATATGAAGTCAAATGAGAACTTGTACCACAAATGTGAAAAATCATGCATGTAAACCAGAATGGGAGGAAATCAACCCAAAGTTGAGTCAGAGGACATGTTGGAGACACAAGACTGAACACAAATACACCTTACATCTACACACAAACTGACTCACACACACACACACACACACACACACANTCTACACACAAACTGACTCACACACACACACACACACACTGGGTCCTCAACTTACAAACAAGTTGAAAAGGAAGTCTATTTGTAACTCAATTAGTTCCTAAACTACTGTGTCATAACCAATAAAAGCTTATATTGCTGACATCTGGCCACTTGCCAGTTTGCTTTATTTTCTGTACAATCAGTAAAAGGGTATTAATATAGAGATGCCTGGATCTATTCACTGGGTACCTTCTGTAAAAGCTTTATATAAATTAACTGTCTTTTAAATTTTGTAAGGCAAACATTTATAACCAGAGGGCCCAATGTACTTTATTCTACTTCAGTAAAAGAGGTTTCTCGGGTAATCTGAGTTTTTGCCTGGTGATTCTGTGAAACAATTTGCTCTGTTTGCTCTCCTTGTTATCAACACCTCCACCAGCCCTGAGAATCTAGCAATCTGTTCCTCTGTGATTTATCACAACTAAAAGGTCCATATCCCAAACAGCGCGCACACACACACACACACACACACACACATATATACACATGTACAGCCTTCACCCCAGATACATACACTCAATGGTGAAGGACCTGCAATGTTTGCACCTTTCCAAAGGACCTTTGCTCTCTCCCTCCTCCTGCCCCTCCTGTTCCTCCCCCCAGTGAGCTGTTGAACTGGGGTGGCACCACAAAGCGGACATCCTTCAAAGAGCTACACAGCAAGGGCACAGAGGAGCAGAGCATGATTTGCAGGGTAGCAAGCTGACACACAAGGACACTGCAGAGGGCGCCGTGGCAGAAACAAAAGGCAAAATTTAAATTTGTCAGCCTTTTAAGACTTACAGTTTCAGGATAGAACTCATGTGAATTTTGTGAAACACAGGATCTACACTTAATAATTTCATCTACAGTCATATGTACAATAGCTTTCAGGGTGTTGCAAAGTTTCCCTTAGGCCTGGGATGAGTCACTTACATGTGACAGGAGGACTGTCCGGCCTGGAAGACACGAGTGGTACATGTTGGGAGAGCAGATTCTGGGTGGAGCAGTTGCAAGTACTGCACCCTTATATGCATTCTTCTCCACAGGACACAGGCAGGCAAAACCAACTGCAGCAAAAATAAACCTCCTCCCACTGTGCTGCCGACCAGGAGTGCCACCGACACTAAGAGCAAACCAATAAATCACCCCACCAGTTAGTCAAATTGGTGCAGAACCTGTTAACTCGTAACTGTACATGTCCATGAAAATATGTAGGGAGATATTTGAAATGCCGAAAAGAAGAAAAATGCAGTAAAACGAGAATAAGATAGGATTTCTCCACCTCCCAGGCTGGTCATCATCCTCAGAATCTGTTTTGTTACAATAACAAACACAACCAACATTTAATTGTCAGAAAACTTTGAGATTAAAAGACAACACTATGCATTGTGTCAAAAATGTGTAATAAATATATTGTTCTATTGTTCTTGCTCTATGTAAGAATGTGCACTGGATGAGTAAATGGACATATTTTATGTAACTGTATACTCACAGGCCACTGGGACTCTGTCTGTGGGGGTGGAAGTGTGGCCTGGCTGGTGTATCTGCTCTACTCTCCACTCTCCTCTGTGGAGGGTCACAATCTTGTGCACCAGCTCTGAGAACTCTGCCCAGGCCTTCACCTCATCAATCCCTGCTTCTCTTCCAGAGCACACTGTAGGTTCTGAGGAGGTCCTGTCTGCAAAACCCTGTCCCTGGCTATTCCAGAACCTCCTTTTCCAGGTTGACTGAGCAGATGTTTCTGTTTATAGTTCTCCTGGGATCTCCGTCCTGTCGGAGGCTCGCAGGTGACCTTGCTTCCACTGCAGTGGAGGGAATTACAGTGCCAGTCCAGACTTCTCCTAGGTTTCCTTCCTCCACCCCTGTATATCACATCTCCTATAAGGTCCAGGTGTCTCTTTCCCACTGGTCACCCCTCTCACCACCATCCACCGTTTGTTTTCACTGCTGCTGACCGAAAGACGCTATCACAGCTGCCAGACCAACACCACTAGGGTCAGAACATTTTTTTCCCTACAGGCTGTCACGCTACTGAACTCTGAACAAAGACTGATCATTACCACCACTATAGACCACCTCCCACTGCTCCTTTACCACCTAACTTTGGTTACACTAATCTAGTCAACACTTTCTTAGGTATGTATCTTTCTCTTTATTTACCTACTTGTTTATATTCTACCTCAGTGTATCTGTATTGTCCTACGTTATGTTATTGCTAGTACTGAGCACCATGATCCAGGAGAAACTAGATTTAACCAGTGTTAGTTTGTTCTTCTTCTTTCTTGTATATAAGTGTAGAATGTCAATAAAGGGAATCCTGAACCTTCATGAGACAGCAGAGTTGGACAGGGTTTTGGTCAAGGCTGAGTGGTCAGAACCAGTGACATTCACCTGCTGGTAAACCAGCCTTTGTGGGATGAGTGGCTCAGCTGGACTGATTCATGAACTGATCACTGGCCAATTTGTTGAGCTTCTCCTGCCCTGTAGACATGACAAAGCCAGACAGTTCATACCTGGACTGATATGGTCTCCTCTACTCCTCTGGGAATGAGTAGACTACAGGCAGAGGAGGTGCAGGATAAGAACAGTTCACAGCCTACAGCATATAAAAAGTTCATGTATACTGTATGTGTATATTTGGGCATCCCTGGCAAAAATTACAATTTTTGATCAAAATGACTTCATGACACATCTGTTAATTTTAACGCAGGCACTATTTATCTGCTTAATTTAACAGGTTGGAAAAAAGAAAATGCTAAATGTAGCATGGTAATAAATAGTGATATAACTATTTATATAAATATTAATATAATAAAAATCAGAGGGACGTATGTGCTTATTTAAGCATAAAGAAGACATGATCAGAAGACACCATTAAGGTTTTTACCACCGTTTGTTTAGCTATGATAGATATGGCACTAGGCGACAACTGTGCTCTCCGCCTCGGACTTTCCTCCTCCGAGGTGCCTAGCGGGGGGCTATGAGCTCCAGCACGCTGTTTACCACATACGCAGTACTCGGCCCTCAGAGGGGTCAGACTCCGGCCAGCAGGTGGCGACATGAGCCCAATCCGCGCCGCCGTGTGAAAGCCAAAGGTGGAGAAGAGCGAGAGTTAGCGCAGAAATGGCCTCCAGGGGGGACCTCACCGACTTCGAGCGCGGGGTCATCGTGGGCGCGCGGCTCGGGGGCGCCTCGGTCACGAAGACCGCGGAGATGGCCAACGTTTCACGCGGCACCGTCTCTAAGGTGATGTCCGCGTGGGAGCGCGAGGGGAAAACTTCCTCCGCCAAGGGGAACTGCGGCCGAAAGCGGCTGGTGTCCGCGCGAGATGCGCACGCGCTCGTACAGCTCGTGCGCAGGAACTGTCACGCCACGGCCGAGGAGCTGTGGGAGAAGTTCAACGCGGGCCGGGAGCAGCGCGTCTCCCTCAAAACCATCCGCAGGGAGCTGCACAGGGCCGGCTACTACTGGCAGGGAGCGGAGCAGAGAGGTAGAGCGCCGCCGCCGGAGATGCTAGGAGGCGCCGATCTCAGAAACTAAGCGTTAGCTTGACAGCTAGTTTAACCTGACACTCGGCTAACATTAACACCGCGCTGCTCTAAACAGAAAGCAGATTACTTCCTATCTTGTTGTTCCCAGTTTAAATAGTTTCAAAGTGTGGAAAATACTGACACCCGGAAGTGAATGTTTATGTTCTTGAATGGCTGGCACCGCGGCACGTGCAACTTGACGCCGTCCTAGTGGCTAATAGTATTGGACGTCAGTGTTCAATGTCCAATGGCGTGATACTTCCGCTTTCAGTGCACGTACGTGCGTCACATCCGCATCCAATAGCCAGCGGCACATATTTTTACATTCATTAGTCCGGTTGTTCGTATTTATTTGTTTTGTTTGGAGGTTTTTAAACGTGCCATACAACGAAAGTGCATTTAAGGCATAATTATGCTCCTCACACAAGAGCTCACAGAAAGATCCTGATATAGACACGAGACTGAAGGGAGCAGGTTTTTGGAATGGATTATGTCTAAGTGTGAAAGCATTGGTAATAATTTTACCTGCCAGCTTCGATATTCTGGAGACACACAGGTCCTGTGTTGAAGCCAGTCTGAAGCTCATGTTAATGAGATCATTCTGGGCAAGGAATACAACTGGTTAGAGGCTGCGTGTTACTGAGTTTTTGAGAGGAAAGAGAGAAGAGAAAATGGCCTGTAATTCTGGATAGATTTCAGAGAGCATTTTTTTAATGCAGATGGGAAGTGTCCAGAGGAGAGCACTATAGCCCAGAGAAATGGCCTGTAAGAGAGGAGAAGGGATGGGAATGTAGGAGCAGACGATGGCTCTTTGTGAGAGCAGGAGGTTGGAGAATTGTATTAGTTTCAGAGTAACAACTGTCTCATATTGTTGTGTGTGTTTGTATGAATAAAATTCTTAACATCTTCTCTTCAAAACTGTAATGAATAAATCATCTGTTGTTCCGTGATTTGTGGCATACTTCTGTCTATTCCACTCGTGTGTTTTGTAAATTCTCTCACAGTTATCAAGTTCAAAAGAAAACAAATCAAGTTAAAAGAAAAATGACTGTGTATCTTTGGATTTCAGCTCAGTTTGTGTGCAGTTAGCACGTTCCCCCCATGTCTGCATGGATTTTCTCTGGATGCTCCCATTTCTTTCCACAGTCCAAAGATGTAATTTAGGTTGACCGGTCATTCTAAATTGCCCGTAGTGTGTGTGTGCGAGTTTGAATGAGTGTGTGGTCACCCTGTGATACGCTGGCATCTCATCCAGGGCAGTTTCCTAGCCTAGCACCTTCCAGGATAGACTGTGGACTGCCACAATCCTCCTCAAGAATAAGCGGTTAATGATAATGGATGAATGGATGGATATCTAAGGATTTTTTGACCAGTTCAAAGTCTATAAAATGCAAACAGGGAATAAATTTAAAAGTAACAAAGACAATTTAAGTTTAATTTAACTGTCTAACCAGTCCTTATGTTAATTATCAGATTTAGGACACAGGAGAAATGTTCAAATAAAAGGATCAAATATACTATGTGGTTTTAAGAATATTCTGTGCGGAGGAAATGTCCTTTAGTTTTGTCACCAATTGACAGGTACAACTTGGGCTCATCTGGAGGACAAGGTTGGAACTGAAGTGGGAGCCACAAACCCTGTGCCTGGCCTTGACCTGGAGTTGAAAGAATCCCAGCTTGAACAGGGTTGGGATGGACCACTGATGGGGCCAGAGGTTGACAACACAGAACTCAAAGACGAGAAACTGCTCTGCATGGGGTTGTTAAAAAACGCTGAACAAGAGGTGCACCACAGCCCCAGGAGGAGTTGCTCCATCACTCAGATCCTTGAGGAGCCTGTACATATCCGAACTGAAGCTTCCCGAGGGCAAGGAGGCTCAACAAACAGAGGAAAGGGGCAAAGGAAGACAAAGTGCCAGAAAAAAGAGGGCTTCAGAAGTGACAACATCCAAAGGGGGATATAAAAATACATTTACATGTTTTTATATGATGCAACAGTTCAGTGATGGAAACATGATTAAACCTTATATACGGACTCTTTATTTGAATTTTTGCATGGCTTAGGTTCTGTGAAACTCTTATTTCTTTTTCCTGAAATTATTTTGTAATGTTGTAGCGATCACCTCCATAACTGCACCTTTGACTGTTGACACTTTACACCTGACAGCAAGGGACCTGTAAATACCAGGTTTAACAACCACACCCCATTATACTGCCAGTGACAATAAGGTAGCAGTGAATGACATGTCACTTGAAATGGCTGTTTAATCCATAGTGTTTTGAAAATGGTGCTGGGGATTTGCTGAGCAGTATAACGTCAACCATGAAATCATTAACTTGGCCAGTTTGTCTTCATTAACAGATTTATCTTGAGTAATTGAGGTTGAATAATTTATCTTTCAGGTTTGCTAATTTTCCCAATTGGTGTAGTTTGTATTCTACCCAAGTGTCTAGAGAAACCGATTGAGGATTTTGTCTCAATAACGGAGGAGAGAAAGGGAGGTGAAGCCTGAGGGGTGGCATTAATCATACATGTCTTTGTAGTTTTTTTTCCTTTCATAATTTTTTTTCTCAGAGACAGTTCTGCTTTCATAAGATGAGAAATATGGTTTGCATATTGTCAAGGTGACACTTGGCCCCACTTTCTGTATATCATTTTGTTTGTTGAGAAGCAGTTCAGGGTAGGATTTGCAAAGCATGGGGGCGTCAACAAAGGGGTAACGATCAGCAAGCCGACGTCCTGCTGAGAAAAAGATTTAGTTTAATACAGCCCTGCTGCTTAATGTCATGGCTGTTGTAAATCCACACAGTTTTTTTGTCTCAAACTTGGCTCCATCAAATCTGACAGGAGAAATCCCACAGGAGGCCCGTCATAGGAAGCCAACATTTTACCAGTGTCTTAAACCGAAGGAGACAGTGCAGATTAGCAACCTTTAAAGCATCTTCAACTGTCAACATTTTTTGTAATCCGTTTATGGCCTGGTCAGCTGATTAGGATCAGAGCAAATTTAGCTTTTAGGCCTGAATTGGAAAAGTAAAGCACTTCCCAGGTTATGTCTTCCAAGACAATTTGTGGAGAGAGAAGATACAGTCTTCTAGTCTTTATCAGAATTGAGGAAAAAGTAATTAGGATTGGCCAGTAATAAAACAAATAGTACATCTTAAATGGGGTGACAGTCCTATCCAGAGTGCTCACATACACATAATCACACACAGGCACGCGTAACAAAGACACGTTGGAATCACAAATAAGCTCATGAGTCCATTTTTGGACAGCAGGAGAAAATCAGGGCTCACTAGAAACCCACAAACATCTACCTTCTCCCATCTGACTCACTGACAGTCACACCACTGTAACCATTCAAAGTCTGCTTGCAGGAGCCTTGCCCAGAATCCAGGGATGTCTCACAACTGGTAATCAGATAAAGGAACCAGAGATAATCCCTGAGGCTGACTCCATCTTGGCATCAGCAAGAGACCAAGGACCTGCTGGACAGTAAGAAAGGGGAGGAGCATTGCAGAATGTTTTCTGCATGTTAACAGTTGTGGGGTTTGCTCTTCCCTGTGAACGTGAAAGAGCAGGAAGCCTCTTGCCTGATCTCCTCCCGAGTTCACTGGCTATGAGTGAGCACTTGCAAGGAAGCAGAAGGAGAGACAAAGTGTGGGAGACGAAGAGGAGAGGAAAGAAGAACAGAATCGCTGTGTACGATCTGAACCCATTACTGGCTCACACTGGAGGTAAAAGAGGTCACCATGATACTTGCGGGGTGGAAAGATGGCAGGTGGCACATGCTCCAAAGTGCAAGGTGCAGGTACTTAGTGCTGCTAGGGGGTGTCATTTGTGCTATTTTACCTGTTCTTAAATTTTATTCTATATTTATCACTTGTGATAATACTAACACCTGTATTTTTCATACCATAGTGAGCGAGTTCAATCCTCAAAGCCACCAAATAGCCAAATTAAAACAGCAATAAAAGTAAATTCCATAGTAAGATAAATCTTCAGCGGATCTCTGGGAAGTAGCTTGAACAATAAGTAGGGCTTCCTGGTTCACCTAAAAAGGTGTTCTTTAATGTCCCTTTTACAGTTATTTGTTCACATATCTCTTCTATGTTGGTTATTCTTGTTATCCTGAAACTGACTATTGCATACTGACACACACACACAAATTGATATGTTGAATATATATTTTGTTTTCTATTCTTTTTGTGATGAAGACTTGGATGAACTGTTGTAGAATGGTGGGGGAGGAGCCTTGCCCATTGAGAGGGCTGAAGGAGTGCAGTCAAATAACTAATCCCATAATCTAGTGGTATTGGTAGACACTGATCCATCTGTAATCTGATAATATTAGCTTTAGCAGAATGGGGGACACTTCAAGTTGCTGGTATCCACCGCCATCCTGAGAGTCCCCGCTTTACGCTGAATCTAAAGTGTCCACTTTGTGTTAAATAATGGCCAAAATGCTAGAAGAAACCAAGTTTAGGATGATACTGAGTACCCCCGGAGCTTCATTTTATATTAAACTAGTTCTTCAAAGGCTAATTTAGGGACCGAATCACTCCTGGTGTTGCTAATGATGGACATGTCCTCTTAAGCTTGGTTATTGTCAGAAGGATAGAGAGAAAGACTGTCATTTGCACCCCAATGAACTTACATATCTGGACTCTTCCCTGCAGGCCTGTTGGCCCAATGGCAGAGAACAGGCGACCTGTGTCAGAACACTTGATCCCAGGAAGGCGCCCTGGGTCTGACAGTTCCACAGAGGAGCTGTGGGCCCCCATCCTGTCCCTCTCCAAAAGCTCCACAGAGGTGGAAGCCAGTCAGCAACGCAAGTTGGAACTGGCCTGGGCCATAATGGACCTACCAAAAAGTTTTAGTAGTGCCGTTTCATCCCACAGAGATTCTGTCTTGGAATCTCGCTGTCACCAAAGAGCACCAACCCAGAGATGCACTGTCTGTGGACCTGAAGAGGCAACATATGGGAGCATCCTGGAGAGTTCTCAAGGAGGTGATTTGAGTAGAAGCCATGGAGAGCTGGAGACCAGCTTGCTGTTTTCTGGGTCAGACATTATCAACAATCAAGACTCAGGCCACATGACCTCTGGTAGCTCGCAGCCCAAGCAGCTGAAAGCCAACGACTGCCTGATTGCTTGGGGTGAAAGGAACCACAGCAGCCACAGTAGGTTGCAGTGTGATCCACAGAGCATCCTATGTAGGCACCAGGCAGATGCTGATGGCAGGTTGAAAGAGTTGAGATCCTTGCTGCAAACTTCCCGCCAACTTGTCTCCTCTATCAGCGAGACAGGACTGGATGCCAGGCAGAAGACCAGCTGCTGCCAACAGGGCTCTCAGGCTCAGAGCTCCAGCTTCCCCGGCCCACAGCTGAGCCAGCCGTGCCGGGACATCGGAACTATGACATCTCAAGTGGAGCTGAGACATGTGATGGTACAGACGGGAGACCCAGATTCGCCACAGAGTGTCTTCTCCCATGAGCTCAGCTCAGTTGGGGAAGCCAGAGTGAGAACTTCAGGAGCTGGGTCCTTGACAAGAGAGTTGTCCTGGGACTCTTCTGGCATGACCTGGGACACATATGGGGCCTCTGTAGATCCGAAGGAGTTGAGTCTGGCAATTCAGAAGCACCTGGGACTGGAGGTCAATGAGACAGCTGCTAGCCATGACTCTGAGCCAAACAAGCAGGATGCCCCAGCTCCAACACTGCCCCAAAGTGAGTCGCACAAGAAGAAGGGGCACCTCAAGAGGTCAGGGTGTTGCATCTGGTCCAGCACAGTGGGGGACTGAGGGGTCAGTCTGGTTCTTCCATCAACCCACAACCACAATGTAATAGTGCAAACAAAAGCCATCACTTCCCTTCCAGTGAGCCCGCCAACTTGATTATAAACCTAACCAAGGTATGGCGGGGAACTGATTTTTTACGGTGAATTTATCGTTATTGTATTTCAAGGTAGTGAATGCAATACCACAGCAAAAAGCACTGAACTTGTTGACATCAGCCTGGGAGAAAGAATCAGAGCCCTCTTCAGCCAAGGGCAACATTCCATTTTAATGCCAAATCTGTGTTATTAGCTTTCTTAAACCCTTCAGTGTGCATAATAGCTTTTTTACAATAAAATACTACCTTGATACTCAACTCATATTTTAATTTTCATATTAGCTTTATTTTTAACTTTCGTTCCTTGTCAGATAATGATTTGCCTTGAAATGTTCGTTATACTCCTTGACAATTAGATATATAGTACATAATATATTTGGCCTACTTTCACCACACACATACATTTACATAAATTTTGAACAAACATGCAGATGAGGCGGATTCAGTGTGTCCACCGGAGTATTGCCACGTACTCAGATTTCATTTCCAAAGGGTCACATGCCTGTTCTTTCAATGGCATTACATTATAGAAGCTCCTCCCATCACACACCTCTCTGGACATTTGTGCCTGGATATTATTCCTCCAAGATGACACACACTCATCACATGGCAAGGAAAACACCCAAATAGGAATTATTATTTTTTTCTAACCCACTTAGGCTATGCTTTGCTCATATATTCATTTGGAGACTGAACTGGTTTGGTTTAGGGGCTGTGATCCAGCACACTGCAGCTCTGAAGCAGTCTTGTTTACCTCTGGCTTACGAACCTGTGAATGGAACCTTTCTAGGGCTCTGCTTTGTGTGGACCTTGGAAGTGAGGGCTGTAGCTGTTGTGTTGGAGATGATCATTCCATGTGCCTGTGTGCACTGGAGGTGCATAGCAGGACATGTGATGTTTTATGGACCCCCGCAGAGTAAACATCATTGTTCCCAAATCAGCACTGGATCAGTTCAGCAAAATACAGCAGCAACAAAAAACAGACAATTCTTTCGCATGGGCTTCACGATAAAGGACATGGCAGAAGTGTACAGACCATTCAGGTTTATAAGATATTTGCAAAATGAAGATGGTGTCCCCAACTGGTTCACCCTGAGGATTGTCCAAGAATACCAGTGCGCTGAAGAGCCCTTATAAACTGCAGTAAAGGACACAATATCACCTTCACCTTGACTGTTTCTGTCAACACGAGTCCAACAAAATGCCTTGACCTCATGCCTACCCTCATGTCTTTCTGAGGTTATGCAGTTGCATTATTCACACCGATGGAAGTTCTTACAGTTATAGCGCATAATCATAATGGAATGATTCATGAACATGTCTTCATGAGTGCGCTGGTGGAGAACAGTGTTTGCTATCACCGCTACCAGTTTTTGCTTTGTTGTCGTGTCTTTGTTCATTCGTTCAATCTGAAAATGACTTCATAACTTCTATTAAAAAATATTAATGTGTCACTTGTCTCCAAACAACCTTACAATGTTAGATTTGTGTTAAAGCACTTAGTTATTGACACACACGCACGCGTGCACACACACACACACACACACACACACACACACACACACACACACACACACACACAGACATGTCATTTTCAATGTATGAATTCAGGATAAGTACCTGTACTACAACAGGAGCAGGGACTCAAACCCAGCCTCTTGGAACGCAAGGTGATTCTCTAAATACTACACCTACTGCTGCCCTCATATGTTTAAGAATGCTAGATGCCCTAAAAGTGCCAGGATTGACGACTGAAATGTCTTTTTATTCTAACTGTTGATACTGCTCCTCGACCTACCTGCCCTCAGGCGCCACTGTTTCCTGAGGCTTTGAAAATGAAGGCTTTTTTATACACGGCCTGCGGTCCAATTTGCAGATGCCATGAGGCAGCACATTCCTTGACATTCACAACTCTTTGTTGAGCAGCACCAGGTGCAGTAACAGAGAATGGCCGATTGTGAGAGGAGGCCTGCAGAACCCAGGACATGTTTACGGCCCAATGGAGCAGCGCTTGACCGCCAGAACAATGATTCTCACAAAGCAGCAGTATGTCCTCTACAACGGAGAGTCCCAGTCCTGTAACCTGCAGGAGTCTGGTTTATATTCCACATGAGCTCCTAAATCAGGCAAATCAGTACATTCTGTTACAGCCGTACCCGGGTATACCTCCCCCAGTTTATGTCCTCCTAATAGATCATCTCTTATTTTGAGCTCCCCATCTCTCCCAGTAAGATAGTATCTTATCACATTCCCAGAATAAATGTATCATAATGACAGAAGCTTTACATTTAAAACACAGCTACAACGTCCCCAGAAACATCCTATAACATTAAACCCTTATGCTATAGAGGCTCCATTTCACTTGTTCCTTTAGTATTCAATTTGATTTCATCACATGCAAATCATGTTAAATGCCTTTAACTTATGGTGCAGACATCAGGGCACCTTGTACCACCTTTTATACGTGTCATACAGAGGGAGAAGCTGTGCATTGGGGGTGGACCTGGTGCTTCTGGAATGGACTGGACCACCACACTGAGTCAGGGCAGCATTATTCAGCCCCTGAGTGAGAGCAGTGGTGTAAAAGTGCTGATTTTGACCGCTCAGTTGGTCTCCCTGGACCATACGGCGAGAACAATCCAGTGTAGCCGAGGGCTTTGTAAGGGACTTTTGCTGTGTGTGTAGAGGTGTGTGTTTGTGCAGGTGGGCGGGATACATAAAAAGGGCCTTGTCAACGTGATCTGTGATGCTACTGTACAACATGAGTTTGGGGAGTCTGTTGAGCCTCGTGCTGCTGCTCGCCGTGACGCAGGCCTTCGCACGCGGCCACTACCAGCAGCACAAGGTACTCCACCTGGGTGAGTGCACTTGAGGCTCCACACCTCCTTCCCTTCCTTCTCCCATCCCTGACCCACTGCGCTCATTCCTGTTCTAAATCTACCTTTGTTCTCCTGTTTGGCCACTTGGGTTACAGTAGCAGTGCCTTCACCCTGTTTCTGTTAGGCTGAAGTTAGATGTTTCCTGTTGAGAAGGTTTGATTGATCGTGACTTCTAGGTAGTAGACTGCTTGAAGAAACGACATTATTTGTCTGTAACTATGTGATTAATCTGAGAAAATTCAGATTTCAGAATTTCTCACAGGCACAGGTCTTATTCCATAATTTATCCAACAAGGTTTATGCAATTTCTCATGTTTAGAGCAGGATGTTTGGCTGGAGCAGTCCAGGTGGAGCATGTTTCTCAAGAGTACAACTACTCGGACCTTGACTAGAAGCCAAGGGGCTTCTGAAGCCATTTTATTTAACCCTGATGAATTCTGTGTCGTGCTCTCTCTTCTTCTCCCTTCTCTTGCCAGACTGGCCTGAGGACTGTGGCCTAGCACACTTCACCCCCAACGTCGTCGAGCGCATAGTTTCCGGCACGGAGGCCAGGCCCCACTCCTGGCCCTGGCAGGTGTCACTGCAGGTATCCCCACGGCGAGCTGGGTTATGTTTACATTACATTTATGCATTTGGTGGATGGTTTTTCAACCCTAACCCCAACTCAGAATAAACAAAAGTGCATTTCAAACAGATCAAGAGTTCTAGAAACAGCCATGTAATTCTGGAAGTACAGCCAGTTGCTGCATGTGAAACTGATTTGAAATAAAAAAACTATCATGATAGGTGAGCATTATAGGGCAGTCAGGAGCTTGATCGAGAACCAGGAATGAAAGAGATGCTTTTGAGACATTTTTTGAAATTTTGAAAGGAAGACAGCAGTTCTAAGTCATAGAAGGAGTTCATCCCACCACACTGGAGCCAAAACTGAGAACTGATGGACTTTCCATAAACAAAAGTACAATTTGCAATAGCCAGAAAGCTTGGATACAAACACACAAATACAGAACCACTGCTTCTTTGTTTGATACGACTGTTTGTTTGATACAACTGTCTTAGTGCACAAGTTCCAGTAGCTAGTGACTTCAGTGATGTAAGAATAAGAAAATAGGTGGATAAAAAGCAGGAGGAGATGAGGAACTCATTTCCAACTGATTATCTTTCAATTTAAAATTTCAAGGAGCCTTTGAAGAAAATATGTTTAAAGGTATATTAATTTTGACAAAACTTACAGAATATAGTCCATCCTCAATTCAGCAAGCCACAATTTTACAGATTTTGGTTTTTGCAGATTGGCAAAAATATTCTTGCAAAAAATAGAAAAATAAACACTGAAGAAAAGATTTTAAGAATAATATGGGGGGAAATATAAATATCTTACAACATTTGGATGAAATAATGTCAGTGATACATAAAATGTTTTAAGCAATATTGAAAGTGTGTCTCCTGTGAAGAACTGTCCAATTGTCTCCTTTGTTAGTGTCACAAAGGGGGTGCAGTGCTACCAAATCCCCCCGTGACGGCGTTCTGATCGAGTCGGATCAGCACCTTATTCACTGCTTTCTGCAAATAATTCACTGTACTGTATGTGTGTTTAAGTTACAGTACTGACTTTTTAATTTCATTCCCCACATTTCATGTTCATTGCACATTACACAGCGCAGTACTATGTAGCAACATAGTAATAAACGTTACTCTTAAATTACACTTTTGATTTTCCCAGAATTTCACCTCCTCCCCATGTAGTCTGTTAAGCAGGATGGCCTGTATTGCCTTGAAGCACATGCTGCTCGGCCTGGTGGGTGATCCCTCTTTCTCCCCGTACCTGCGTGCAGGTCCGTCCGAGGGGTAACAAGCACTATGTCCACGTGTGTGGGGGAACGCTGATCCACAAGCACTGGGTCCTAACGGCGGCGCACTGCTTTCAGAAGTGAGCGCCTCCGGCCTTTGCCGCGTTTCACCGCTGCTGTTTGTGTGCTTTTTAAATAACTGCATCGCTGTACATCCTTGACCTCCAGGGGCAAGGCTGAGGACGCTGCCAGCTGGCGCATCGTCCTGGGCAAACACCAGCTGAAGCGCTCAGAAACCACAGAGCGCATCTTTCCCGTGCGGAGGATCTACCGCCACGAGCGCTTCCGCTACCCAGCGCTGAGCGAGCTCGACTACGACATCGCGCTCGTGAAGGCCGCCACCAACATCAAACCCAGCAACTACGTGCGCTACGCGTGCCTGCCCCGCAAGGAGACGACGCTGAGGCCCGGTCACTACTGCTGGGTGACAGGCTGGGGAGACACCCGTGGTGAGACTGACAGACAGGGTGGCGACGCACACGCAACACGGAATCTCTTTAACGCCCCTCCGACACCACAGCTCTGGTCACCAGTGTACTTAGTGTCACAGAGTTGTTCACACGAGTCACATATAAGGGTAACAGCTTCATGAGTGCACAGACAGTATTACTTACGTTTAAAGAGACGAATTCGCAAGTAAATGGAAAACTTTTTTAGTGGATAACAACGGAACAGCACCGGGTCACTGCAGCACAGGGACAAAAACATCAAAGGCACAGAAATACTGGGGATACATACATTACATACAGGGTGAATCAAAAAACAATGCAGACTTTCATGAATTTAGTTTGCACCAAACTGCGGTGTTAATTTAGCGTTAACGCTTGATTTGTTAAAGTTATTTTACAAACTGGTTTTGACTACAGGTTCATGTGATACTTCGCTGCTGAGTAGTACATTTCTGCAAGTGTTCAGTTCTTTTTGAATCACCCTGCATAACACAAAGGCCAATCGGTTATCGATGTGTGATCAGGTCCCACTATCTGAGTATTGTACTGCTTACTCCTACAGGGTGACCAGATGTTCCAGGTGTTCATTTGAATGATCATGCACATCATATTTTAATATTATTGCTTACTGTTCTGTTAACTCTATATGTATGAGTGTGTATTTGTTAATGCTCATGTCTACAAAAGAATACATACATAATTTAAAAATATTTTTGGTTTTTAAAATTAATTTTGCAACTCAGGTGCTTATTTTTCATGTGCAATGCATTATTTAAACAAATGTATACTAAAATAACTCTTTACTGCCTTTTCCCAATGGCTTCCCAAAATGGTTTCAGTCACAGGTAGGGATAATTCAAATATATGAAGAAAAATATACTACAAAATCTGTATATAACCTTTGAATTAAATAGGGCTGGTTCGGGTTTAGGGTTAGTTGGTTGACCTGCAGGTGTAGGGGGAACTGAGGTAGTTTTAGGCTATAATTGAATTAACAAGTAAGATCATCAGTCTAATAGATGTCAGAAACTCTACTGGAGTTTTAATGATTATAGAATATTTCCAAAATAGTAAACTAGCAAAAATGTTGTGACCATCAACAATCCAGTAATCTTCCGAGGCCAAAGTGTCAGTAACTCCCTCTCCTCACATCAGTAAGATCAGTAAAAAATGTATTTACTCAATAGGGCCGTTTCATGGCCTGCATGTGAGCACCAATTATTGGAAAATGTATACAAGTCACGGAGGTATCTCCACAAAATCGTCTTGAACGGAAAAAAGAAACATTAAAGCTGCTCCACTGTGAACCACTCCAACCAGCACAAGCTCTAACTTCAGAGTAACTAATGTAATGATAGCTAGTCTATTTTTTTACCTGGAGGTGTGAATAAAGGGATGGATGGTGATCACGGAGAAGTCAAAGCAAATTAAGCACGCTTGAACTTTTGATGGCCATGTTTTGGAAAGTGGATATCTGTCGTCTTTTAGATACCCAAACTGCTCCCATGCTGCTGATTTAAGGCACTTTTCAAGGAAATTTCAGATGTCATTTCACTCTGTCGTTTTCACTGTATGTCTGCCCTCTGTAGGCTGCCAAAAGTGTTGTGCCAGCCAGCCAAGCCAAGCCGAGGGCGTCACACATAACTCACTTGAGACAGGAAGTTTTTAGGTTGCTTTGTTAACAAGAAGAGGGGCTTTTCTAACTGCCAACAACACTGGGTTACAGTATCCCATAGGAGAAACCAGTAATGTGGTGTCAGGGTGGTGAACAAATGTCAGTAAACAGCCTCTCTCTGGCTGGGCAGGTGGGAAGGAGAACGTGTCCCTGGCAGAGGCTCTGAACCAAGCTCGCCTCCCCATCATCGACTACAAGACGTGTCGGCAGAAGAAGTTCTGGGGAGATCGTGTGCGCGACTCCATGATCTGTGCTGGATTCCGTGACACGGAGGGACCCCCTGCCGCCTGCCAGGTGAACAAGCACATATCTCCATCTGAACTAACTGTGGAGGAGAGACACAAAAATGAAAGAAAAGAAATGCTTAATAATCCTTCAAATGCAAAAGGACCACACAAGGCAAGTGAAACTTTACACACCATCATGTGAGAGCTGGACCTGAACTGAGACTCAGCTAGGAGATCAATATGGTGTGGAACACAGTTTGAATGATCCTCCTCTTCCTCCAAGAATACAGGTTCTAAGCTACATCCTTTTGTCCTTAAGTTGTTTTGCAGTAAACCACGGCCTTAGAAACCAGGGTAAGCTTGAGTTCAGAAGAATGATTTCAGGTTCAGTAGAGAACGTTGGTTTATGTTTGCTTGGAAGCAAGTATTGGAGTCCAGGGTTGGTTCTCAGACTTCTTACTGTCATGACAATTTCTCAGCCATCTCAGCTCGAGTCCATCACAGTGTCTCATTCCAGCACGAAGACTTGGGTAAAAATTGATACCACTTTTGTCTATATAATTTTGAGCACTGAAATATTAGCTTTTAAACACACCCCGACAATTTGTAACAATCCATTCCTTGCAGGGTTCATTTTCACATGAAATAGGGTTAGTTGTTTCTATATTTGTGAATTTTTAACACACTGTTTTGTATATTTAACCTGGAGACCAGATAACTTCTACAATGGATGGAATAACTACCTATTTACATGTGTGAAAATACCTTTCAGGCCTATTTCAGTTTTTTAAGAATGGTATTTCTTTTAAGTCAGAATTAATATTAATCAATAAACTGCCTTCACGTCATCCGTGATAAAATAACAAAGAGTTAAATGAAAGACAAAGCCTTTGGGCCATCACTGTCTTTATTAAAGCTGTAAGCCTTTGAATAAAAGGTTAGTATTGTGTAAATTCGGTAGTAATGTTTGGGGTCAGGGTAAGTGCTTATTTTACCCAGTGCCGTGTTGTTTGGTTGTAACTAGCAGTGTGTCAACAAACCCTGTTCTCCCCTAATTATTTTACATGCAGGACAACAGTCAGCACCTTTTTGTCGAGGTGACCAGCAGGTGGTGTGACGGTAAAGGGTCTGAAACTTGTGACCTTGCAGTTTGGCTGGATCTCAGGACTTATGCTACATTTCAATAACTAATACAGTATGACAATATGAACTTCTGTTGCCCCCAAACTCCCAGGGCGACTCTGGTGGACCCCTGCTATGCAAACAGAGCCGCGACCGCTGGGAAGTTCACGGCGTGGTGAGCTTTGGCCCCATTGGCTGCACGGTGGAGAACAAGCCCAGTGTCTTCACCCGCACTGCTGCCTACATCCCCTGGATCGAGGCCACACGCATCAGGGACTTCTTCCTGCACTGAGACCCCCGCTTTCCATCTACCCGATGTCCCTCTGCCAAGTGCACAGGCCAAAGCCCTTACGCTGCTGTTTCTCCACTATCACAGTCCAGCCAGACTCGCTGTCCACAACTAGTACACTGTTAACTCACAACAGTGGCTCAGTCCGCTGTGACGCCCCCTGCTGATGTCCCTGCAGGTGGGAGTGGACAGTGTTGCTGGCGGACTGCTGCTATCCTCAGTGCCAAGCTTAGTGAGCAGGTGGCTGTCAGAGCCACTTCCACCACTTCACCTGCCAGCTGTCATGCCCACCACCGTCCCACAGTAAAGTTCAGCCATCCAGCTTACGGGGGATGTGGAAGTCAGACCTGTTTTGTGGCATACATCACATGGACCATCTTGCACACTCATCCATAAAGTTTCAATTATGAACTATGTCTCTGAGGAGATAACTAATATTTTTATTCCAGTAGCGGGGAACAAGTTTAGCATATTAATGGTTTTGAAAATTAAAGGATCATTTCTTACATCAAATGGATTATGATTTCCTACTAGTTTTCCCATTAGGGTGAAAATGGGTGAAAATAATTTAAACAACTTATTTTATTAAATAATTTTATTTCACCCACCATTAATTCTGAAGTGCATCTTACAATTTCACTGATTTTTCAGAAAAAAACATTATACATAGTATTGTTAAAATACTCCAAATAAAATGGGTTTCTGCTCAGTTCCATTTTGGTCAGGACAGCTAAGTCAAAACTCAAGACCCAAGAAGTAGCTTACAGTAAAAACTTAAGCGCTTTGCATTTAAAGTAGTTTTTATGCAATACGTTTTGTAAAATCAGGTAGGATTACCTGTAGCTGTTTTTCTCCATGAAAAACAGATAACACGACCGCACGTGTCTAACTGACTTCTAATCTTTTCTCAACAAAACAGATTTTATACCACATTCTTCATTGCAAACTGTACATAAAAGCATGTTGTAAGGACACGTGCAGAGTAACTGGGATGGGGGGAGCTTCCTGGGTGGCCCAGGTACCAACCAGTCAACATGCAGGTAGACCCTTGAGGGGTGAACAAGCCATTTCCCTACAATAAAACACTGATCTCACACCTGTTCCCTCCAGGACCTTGACATGACACCCTCCTACTCCTGTTGTGACTAATAATTCATAATCCTAATAATTATGCAGTCGTGGCAAAAACTACATGATTTCAATTCTAATCTTGCAGGGAAACAAGGTGTTCCTCACCTACTGTAGTATCTTACCAAAAACATATAAAATACAGCAGACAGAGAAAGACAGATGAAGTAAAAAACAGAGTGGAACACAGTGGTACCTGGATTATGGCTCCACATGTGTTGTTAAGAAAGGGAGCTTAATGAAACAGTGTCGCAAGAGGTCAGTTATACAGTATTTTGTGTAAACGGAGGTTAAACGCTCCACATGCACTGTACAGTATAATAAAAAATAGATTCTTTATACTTTTAATAATACCAAATAAACACCAAAAACCACCTGTTTTACAGATAACAATATTCTAGAAAAGAGTTTTGAAATATTTTCCTGAAATTTGTTATAATGATAAATTCCTCAAAGGACTACAATAAAAGAGCTTTATGGCGGTAGATCAAGTCAATAATGTCATTCCTGATGGAGAAGAAACAAACATTTGACAACTTCAGCCAACTTGGATCAATGATCAATAACGGGATAAGTGGCCGAGGAATCCAACACCAAACTGCAATTGGCAGAGTAGCAATGAAGAATCTCCACAGGTGGAGATGTAACTTTGCGTAGAAAGATTAGACTTGCTTAAGCCATGATATTTTCAATAACGTTGTATGGATCTGAAAGTTGGACAGTGAAGAAACAGGACTCCATTAGCGTATGAGAGGAAGAGATTGAGGTACGACGAACTAGTGGCTGAGGCTCGTGGCCGAGGGTGGCAGGCATATGTAAAACCGGTAGAGGTAGGTGCCAGAGGCTTTGTGGCAAAAACTGTTACTGCGCTGTTGAGTGAGTTGGGAATTAGAGGACGTAGGTTAAGGGAAGAGGTAAAGGAATTGTCAGAGGTAGCTGAGAGGGGTAGTCAGTGGCTATGGTTGAGGAGAGCACAAGTAGAATGGGGGAAGGTGAGGTAGTATAGTTAGGTGAGGACCTGTCACCTAGTAAGCTTGGAGGGGGTGGGTCTGGGACGCCAGGCCGCACTGCTGAGCCATCCAGAGGTGTCGTGGGCCTAAGTCAGCGAAACGCCGATGAAGGATGGTGCCTACCTGATGACCCTGGTGAAGAGTTTACGAGGTGGTGTGTTGGGGGGGGTAGATAGGTAGGGTGTTAGGTGGGTATGGCAGGGCTTTATGCTACATCCCAAGCTGCAGGATATCTGTCAATTATCCTGTATATTTGTCATTAATTAATAACGTTGTATGGATCTGAAAGTTGGACAGTGAAGAAACAGGACAGGAAGAAAACAGACAT
This sequence comes from Arapaima gigas, assembly GCA_900497675.1. Classification (NCBI taxonomy): domain Eukaryota; kingdom Metazoa; phylum Chordata; class Actinopteri; order Osteoglossiformes; family Osteoglossidae; genus Arapaima; species Arapaima gigas. Next base: position 240,572 of record UFQX01000174.1, on the reverse strand, counting down.
ATTTGAAATCCAGAGTTGGCAAAGAGTACTGGGTGCACGGCAAAATGCCTGCAGAGCAAATGTGTCGGGATTTTAGATCAAACCTAAGTTACCCCTGGAGTCTCAAATGTCAAGGCTTTCAACTTTCACGGAGCATTTTGTTCCGAGAGAAAGATCACTGAAGGAGGACACTTGTCATGGCAAAGTTGAAGGTCAACTCCAGAGAGGAAAACCTGCAATACGGTGGACTGATACAATAACTGTAGCTATGGACACCCTTCTATCAAAGATCAGCGTTCTGGCTGAAGAATGAACACAATTCAGGGCAACTATCTATAGAGCAGCCACTGACTCAACAGCACTGAACATGGAGGTGCACCAATTGAGGTTTTACTGTATTAGATGAGAACCTTCACCTGAACACAAGCACACATGGAGTGGCCAGATGGGGTACGCAGGTGAGCATTTTGACTGGACTGAGTACATTGACAAGTCAAAAGTGTCTGTACACAGGAATGTGAGTCAGGTTCAGTTTGGGGAGAAAAAGAAGGTTTAGTTCTTGGTTCTGTGGCTTTCAGTTGTTCTTCCGCCACCTCCAACTTCAGTACAGGTGCGGCAATCGACTCTTCAGGTGGTCCCAGTTATTGTACAGGGAGTAGAACCCCGACACTGCCAGGCCAAAGAGACCTCCCCGGACTGCACCTTGAACACCACCTGTGGAGACAAAGTACAGGTGAAAGGACGAACAACTACGGCGTAGTGTTGTTCACCTGTGTATGGACCATCCTTACATCCTTGTAACTGTACTGTACGATAATAACTGGTGAACATATGAGACAGTCTGCGTCTACACAATGTTGTATAAATGCAAAGTTCTATTCATTACAGTGCAGGCCCTGAGCCCCCGACGTACCTCTGGATTTGAAGAGTGCCCCCGCCAGCGTTGCGGCAGCCACTGTGTTGATGTCATCCTCAGTCCCCCTGGCCTTCTCCATGGCCACGCCACACATGCTGTACAGCAGCGCTGAAAATGACACACAGGGTGAGCAGCACTCCTGGGTTACAGGGCAGCCATGGGGCAGGAACGCTGGGCCTTACTCACCCACACAGCCCAGTGTGTTGGTCCATGATGTACCTTGCCTTGTTACCATGTTTAGGACCCTAGAAGACAAACAGCATAAAGGCATCATTCCCACAGTTGACACACACCGCTACGCACAACTCAGCCAGACTGATTCTCTTATGCAGGACTCTTTAGTACCGCAAACAGCTAAAAGTGTTTAGATATGGAGCTTTGTTGTAATTTTGCAGCAGGTGTCTCAGACATTTTTATTAAAGGGTTATGGTTAGTTTTAACCCTAAGGGTTCACACCCCCACGCTATCTAGAGGTTCTCACTGCACGTTCCACGGTTTTGACCAGGCGAGGTTCTGGGTTGCCTGGAGACCCATCCGAAGACCATTGACCGTCCCAAACCCGGCACCTGCAAACCAGAATAGAGACAGTTAACGTGCAAAAATGGCAGTCAGGGAGGAGAGAAAAGGTCCAGAGAGAGGAACTCGGAGCCACCTGCCAGACAGCAACCCCCGATGGTGACAAAGGCCAGTTCAAAGCGCCCCCTGATGTTCACTGCACTCACAGGCCCCACCCACTCACTGCCCTGGAGAGGCAATATTAACATCAGGGTTTTATTAAGCGCACTTCGGCTATCATCTTTATTTAAATACAATAATACAATTTTAAACCTTATATTATTTTTCATTTTTTACAAGCATAGCTTGCAGCAGTGATTTTACAGTCCATCCTTGATTTTCCAGACTTTATGAGGAGGAGCAGGTGTCCGGATTGTCGTGAAAGTCCAGAAAATCAAAAATATTTTTTACTACAGGGCTGTACAGCCCAGCACTGTGTACTACAGTAACACTCTAACAAACTCGTGTAATGTGGACGACAGGATAAAACAAGCTCAGTATTGTAACTGAAACATACAGACAGAAGTGAATTATACGCAGAAAGCAGCGAAGGCGCCGATGTCAAAATGGTTTATAACAGTTTTACGCATCGATGTTATTTCGTCACATGCTCCACAGATATTTTTTCCGAAGTTTGTTTCTTCTAATTTATTTTTAGCACGGTCCGTAAAACCGAGGACGGACTGTACTGGAACTCCTCATTGGAACATGTCGCCGATAAACCGGGGGGCGTCTGGGATCACGTGACCAGCAGCCGACGCGCTCACCTGGTCCACGTGCCGCGGCTCTACGCTCAGGTAGGGCGAGAGGGGGCTCATCCCCGCCGCTGCGAGAGAAACATCGGTCGGGTCATGAAAAGTGAAAACAATTATTATTATTTATTAATGATAAACAAGAAACATCGATCTGTCGGCTGTCTCAGGGGGCAGCTCGGGCAGCTCCGCGTCCGGGTATGGGGGGGTCGCGCCTCCGAAGAGCCCAAGGGAGGCGCCGCTGGGTCCTCCGTCGTCCATGATCGCAGGTGCGCTGATTCACTGTGCTTAGTGTGTCGTCAAAGCAGTAACAAAGTGCAAAAAACAGTCATGAAGGTGACGTTTCCTCGGTAACAGCTACTTTAAGGAGCATTTACAAGTTTTCACACTCACTGCGTCTGCCCACCGCCCTGTACCCGCGTTTTGTCGCAATGCACTTGGTTTTACGACAATGCTCGCAATCTGCTTTACGGCCATCTGTACGACCAGCTTCGCCGCAGCGGGAGGCGAAACGGCCCCGAAAGCGGCAGAAACGCTTCTTCTAAAGACGGATGTGTAGAGCAGAACTGGCGTTTGATGTTGAACTACTTCTCTGTGTCAAAGTAGTTATGTATTTATGAGTTTTATACAACGAAGGGAGATGAAAACCCAAACATACCCCGGTACTTCGAACGTTCTGCGTGGTTTTATTGTTAAAAATTGCGTGAAGACTTTGAGCAACAATGCTGAATACTGCCGCCAGATGGCAGCAGACCCTCTATTATGAAGTCAAAATACTTGTTTTAATATTATTACATTTTTATTTCAAATTTGGGTTATTTCGCAAACGTTGCTGCATATTTTCTCGATCTCAGAAGAGACTTGTCAAAATTCCTAGTTTTATGCAAGTTTGGATGCGGTAGTTTGATCTGTATGTTATGTAATTTGAAAACTCAAAATATTTCTTCATGAACCTATGATAAATGTTCAGTGGGGAAAAGCTGCTGCAGTCTCTCACTCAGGAAAGATTCCCAGCATTGTTTAGGCAACAGTCACTTCCCTGTCTAAGAGAAGTCACACCTCATACATCGCTCATGTCGCGTAGAACGATTAGATGAGTTAAGAAATGGAAATGAATTAACTTTCTCAAGTGTTTAGAATTCCTTCACAGGACTGTAACCTTTCACCTTTTAGCTGTAAGTCCAGGTCCTCGACCGCTGCACCACCTGCTGCCTCAGCTGCCTCGTACGTGTTGGAGCCATTCAGGGCTCGGAGGGGGTGGGCGAAGAAGGAATGCGCCGTGGCCAGGCCGAAAAACGGGTTCTCATTTAAATTCAGCCGCCGTTACTCTTTGTGTGGGGAGGGGAGAACTGGGGCCATGAAGCGAAGTGATAAAAGTTCCGACTTCCTGGCAGACACGCCAAATTAGCCAGACTTTCTGTGGGAGCAGAAGCAGCCCACTGTTTCTGCACAAAAAGGGGGCCTTCATTCACGCAGGAGGGTAGACAGCCTCCCCGGCGCCTCCGTCGGGCAACTCTCAGCCAGCGACTGGATCCTCAGTGTTTCCTCACAGAACAGTTGCAGCAGGGAGCAGCAGTGATGTCATTTACTTTCTTTTTTCGTCCCCTTGCCATTGTTTCACCAAGTCCATCATTACGAAGGATTCTAGAAAACAGCTCGCTGTTGGTGCCATCTTAAACCCTGCTGTAAAATGATAGTGATAACTATTATTATTGTTACAAAAAATGGATTTCACACCTCTGTGAGGAACTGTTTCCTTGGAGACATAAAGTGTGGTGATGGAAGGCCTCTGATCTCTTTTAAACGGTGCTGGGTGAGGCTGTGTGTTTGTGTGTGGGGGGAACTGGTGCTGTTCTGAGACTGTGGGGTTCTGGACAGCTTATAAAATAAATTTGTAATTCTTTACAGTTGAGTTTTTCTCTCTTAAAAGGTCTGTAAGCCCCCATCTGGCCTCGATCTTGAAGGTGCTGCTGTGCCAGGACTTTAAGTGTTTCCCTTGAATGCCTCCCCAGTAATGAATAAGGCTTAAAAAATTGCACTTTATTTTATCACTTCCTTTTTATGCAGGCCATTATAATGATTCATTTATTTATCCCTCATACTGACACATTCTGTGGTCCATAGAAGCAGGTAGCTGAATGTCATGGACTACATGTTATATTTAACTATGATGTGCTGTTTAGTCTATCCTGGACCCTGACCCACCGTGACCCTAACCAGGATGACGCGGTTAATGAGAAAGGATGAAGGTATTTCCAGTTTGATCTGAATCGAAACAGCACAGAGATAGCAGACTATAAAACGGTTCGATACCATGACCAGTGTTTTTGAGAACAGCAGCGATAGATGGGGGGCTATCAGACATGAGGGTATGTATTTGTGCAGGATCACAATCCTTTAGCTGCAATTCAACTCATCTTGAGGCTGCAAACACTTGGTTGTGAAAATGTAGAAAAAAGTTAAAGACCCCCTCCCCCCCATGGATAATGTCGAGAAGGACGGTATTAAACATCGTTTCATTGTCAACAGTGCAGAAAGTGGAATTGCTGCAGAAGCAAGGTGGTGGCGTGTCTGCGAGGCGCCTTACTGAAGAACGACCACCGTGTGTGAAGTTTTACAGTGTTAGTGATGACCAAAAACGAATGGAAAATAAGAAAACATTGGATAGAGTAAAAAATGAAGAGGTTGTCTTCATGCTCTGTTATTTAAATCCCCACTGACCAGTTTATGGTCATGAAACAGGGTGTTATGTAATATATGGTACATGCATCATATTACCTTCCTATTATGAAACACATTCTAAAACCTCATGGATTTGGGATAAGGGATTGTGGACCTGTAAATAATTTGAGCCTGAGCTAGTCGTCCACTCCAGAGGGCACTAGATATTGTTTCTTGCTCGAGCTGTTCATGCTAAATTGTTGAGTCGTAACGCACGTGTTTGGGTGTTCACTTTTTTCCTGGGTCAGAGAAGGAAAAATGTACATTTTTGTTTGAAACAAGTCTTTATCTAGTCCTTCAGCCTTTGGGACTGAGGATGGTCCTTGGGAATGTACTTGAGCAGGTGCTGTGTTCCTTGGGAGAGGAGCAAGGTAGGGCAGGGCCAAGGGGAGGAGAACTGAGAACAGAGTCCTGTCCTACTGACAGCTTCTTATCTTTTTTTTTTTTATGAAGGCTTTTTCCATCCTGGCTTTTTGGCTGATCTGCTCTTGGCACGTGGGTGTATTTATGAGGCCGTCGTGTCTCCGATTTTGCCTGCTGTCAAAACGCTACATCTCACAGACTTTGCCTGGTTTGAGTGTCGCTCTTCCTCTCCTTTTCGTAACGGCGTATTTACTGCAGCTCGCCGCTCCCTCAAGAGTCTCCGGCAGACACGACACTGTCTTTCTCTTCCTCCTGTGGCCTGAAGTGAATCTGTTAGCAAAGAGAGCATGTCAGCGGTACCTCTCAAGTGAGACAGCATTCAGGGATTTTGGCGCTTGGTTGATTGCAGATGTGAAGAGTCAGATCACTAGACATTGTCTTTGTGGGGGTCCACCTGCCTGCCAGGATGCCCACTGTATGCGAGACAGAGACGTCTGCGACAAGCACCCTGCAGATCACCTGCCAGCGTGCCGCCTCTCTGCCAGCCCCGAGACGTCCTGGCTGCGTCACTAACAGCACCCTGCCGGGTGGCGGATCACCGCGGGACAGTCGGCAGCGAGTCGAGAGCTCGGCAAAGAACGGCAAGTTGTCTCCCTTCGCTCGTCTGCCATCGGTGCACTAAGTGGGATGAAACTTCAGCGCATTTAAGTGGAGAAGACGGTTAACGTTGAGCTTCGGCTATGAAATTGAGTTTTGTAAAATATATGCGAAAATTAAGACGTGTAACTTGTGGAAAACAGGCTAGCAATTTACGTGGAAAACAGGCAGAAGTTCCAGTGAGTTAGACGGGCTCATGAAATCCTGTCTCCTTAATGTCCTCTTACCAGTTAGTCTCCCGCTACAAACCAGTTACTGGCCCACAAGCTCATTAGACGGGGCTCTGCGTAATGACAGTGTGAGGATGTAGCCTTGGGCCTTCTGAGCAGCACCCCCCTCCCCTGTCTGCCACCCACATGCAAATGAGAGGGGGAAAGAGATGATGAATATTTCATGTTGATTGATTCTTGCTCTGGGGAGAAATCAGCTTCCTAATGTGTCCGTCGCCCCGAGGAACAGAACAAATGAGAACGAGAGAGATCGTCCAGCCAGCGGTCATCGGAGGTGACCATGATGGAAATGATGATGATGATGACGCTGATGACAAAGCGGGCAGCTGCCTGGTGCAGTGGGATGTGCCCGAAAGCAATGTACAGGTCAGCGTGTGTCACTCAACTGGCACCGACACCTCTGACCACGTGTTCTTCCATACTGGTGTTCACACCACGACACAACGTGGCCCATCACACAGCAGATGTAGAGCGCTGCTTGCGCAGTGGCATACTGGGAGTAAGGTGGCGAGCAGATAAAGAGGAGAGTGTGTGTCTGTGATGGAGAATATAGTAAGAAAGATTATAGTAATACTGGATTTCCTACATTGTGTATCTGTTATAATTACTTACTGATATAATTTCTACACCTGGAGTCCCATTCAGGGGCAGTTTCATAGCCTAGTGCCCTCTGCTTCTGGGATAGGCTCTGGACCACCATGGCCCTGCTCAGGATAAATAGCGAAAAAGGATAGATGGCTGGCTAGGTAACTGTTACACTCTCTGGCCACTCTATTAGGTACACTCAAGTGGAGGGTTAAGCCTGCTTTTGCCCCCAACGCTGCATGAATTCAGCAACGAGGTTCACGTCCCACGTTGGACTAACATTTTAGCACGGTTTCTGCAGATGTTTTTTTTGGCACAACAGCCAACATATGCCAACATCTCAACCTCATCCCGAAGATGATCTACTGGCGTGAAAAGTGGGGACTGTGAAGGCACTGTCCTGTCTGTGGAAGCATCCTGAGATGTTGTGCATTCTGTGTCAGTGCACTGTCCTGCTGGAATTGTCAGTTTGAGAAAGACCAGGCTGGCCATTAAGGGATGGATACACCTGGTCAGTATCGCTTTTATGTTGGTGTTCTAGTGTTCAAACGATGCTCTGATGGAATTAGAAAACTTAACCTATTTTGAGCCAAGAAGTCATCACACGACCACTACCCCAGTCAATACTGGCCAAGTGCAGCTAATAAAGGGGGGGTGTATCAGGGTTGTTCCACGTTACACTATGTGAACACAATACAGTAACTCCCACGAGACTGTAGTGCTGAAAATATTAGTTGCCACAGGGTCCTGCTGCCTAACATCCCATTAGTTTTACCTCACTGTGGTGTGACACCTCACGTGTTCCTAACTTGGGCCAGAATGTGCCGTGTCACCGTGCTCTGCTCACGTTGTCATCACTGGATGAGACACGCTACACGTGTTTATCCGAAAATCTGTTCTCCATTCACAGGATGTATGGTTATGAGATCTGTGTTAAACTCTCTGATCGACGTCAGAACATCAAAAGTTCTGGGTCACGACCAACGTGAAATTTCACTACATGTTAAAATGTTCATTTCCTATTTGTTTTATTACTGAAGGGCAGAAGTTAAACATTTATCTGTGATTAGTATGCATGACTTTAGCTCAGAGGCACATTAAATAGCCACAGAGAAAGAGCACCAAAGTTAGTTTTATTTATTCTTTCACTAGGATATCAATATTCTGCTATTGCTTTCCAGTACAAAGGGTTATGATTTTGTTCAGCATTCTAAAAAGTTAAGCTTTACTTTTTTTAATTACACACAATTCACGTTTTAAAACAACCAAAGCAGACATCTGAAACTGACATTCGAGTGGTTAATGAATCAGACCTTTGTCCACTGTTAGTACATTTGCATTGGAACATTTATTAAAATAACACTACAGGTTAATTGTGAAACCCTACAGTGAAAGTGGCTGCAACACAGCAAGCAACACAGACTCTACGCTGAAATAAAGACCAATCACAAGGTACTTAATGAAGTCATCCAGCCATTAAAGGACTTTTGACCCTGGGTCCGAGAAACACTGGGGTCTCTAAACAACATTCTCAAAAAATCTAAAGAAAAGGGTATAATATAGTGAACACACACACACACACACACTCTCTACGAGGGCACCGTGAAAGTGTACCTCATGCAGCCGTAACAGCCACAACGCTGCGCCGTGACCAATGCTGCTAACATACAGGGGAGGTCAGTAGTCCACAGGTAGCGTGTTCACGTGGGGCTACCAACTCGAACCCCCCGGACTAAATCTTTAGATACAATAAGGCAATCAGGTCCTGATAGCGGGAGAAAACAGGCACCTCTGAGGCAGAACCTGTACAACCGAGCTGCTGTGGCTTCTTGCTGTTTCACGGTTGTAATGGCATTGATTTAGAAATAGTCATCTGATGTCGTTTATTACACGTGTATAAAATAGCATAGAAAAATACAAGACGTTCAGCCACAGCTGTAAATATGTCCACGTATTTTTCCATTCTCAGAGGCAATAAGTTGAATACTTTACAATGCTTACAGCAAAGAGGGGAAAAAACTGTCAACAGCTTTAAAAAAAGAATACTTAAGACACACAACATAGATTAAAAAAAAATCTGTCAAACAGGCATCCGTCAAACTGGTAGAAATATAATACTGGAAATCTCATTCGTGGCGAGACTTAAAACGTCAGCCGTACTGGATATGACAGTTTTACCTGCTAATGAGTGTGTTCAATGCGAGAACAACAGGTAGCTCAGCCAGCGTCATCTCTCAGGATTTCGTACTTGAAAAACAGACTAGCAGTAGTGTTACATGGCACTGCATAAATGTAACCAAAAACATGAAAACAAAAATAAATACAAAACAGGAAGACACATGACAACGAGTGGGTGTAACAGTGGAGGCCGATCTTTTGCATAGTAAGTAAAGGGGAAGAGGCTGCTGCCAATGCCATTGCCTCCGCACTGGAGTCTGTAGGCCTCTGACCCCTCTACAGTTGCCCCCAGGTTCAAGACAGGGCAAGGGGAGGATCTTCTGGGCTGTCGTGTGAAAATGCTCCACATGTCAGCTATGAACAGTCTCTTCAATAGGACATTTCTTGTCCTTTACCAAGACTGCGATGAAGTAGGACTTTCAACTGGAAACTTTTGCCCTATACAAAATTCCATGGAAATCGGAGGCAGCTTTCCCTGTATGTTCAATATAAATCTAAAAATTAAAGGCCAGATCTGGTGGAAATATTAGGTTGTGTGTATAAATCTTTTCCTTTTGAGCAATTGGAATAACACACAGAAAGCTGAGGGTGGTGAAAATCAAGAGCTGTGGAGAAAAGTCAAAGATGACAGATGTGGACTTCTGAACTTCAACACCCGTCAGATCATCTGTGTAACAATACACCTTTGCCAGCTGAGCACAACACCAATTTTTGTGTATAAAAATATAGTGACTACTGTCACACTACAAACACACGGGCTCCTCATCTTATGAACAGGCAAATTCATTTTTAAAGATACACATTTTCCGGTGTATTTTTATTTGCATTTTTATCATGTATATGTTGGCCAAAACATGTATGTAGTGGAGGGGATGCAACCTGTGTTTACTCTCTGGACTGAGAAATGGCAGTAAGACTGCACCCAACCAGAATAAGGATATGAAACTGCCTTGTTTTTTTTTTTGCTGATCACACACGTGATGCATCAGTGAGTAAAAAGCACAGAATAGGATTTTGCAGAGACATTTTCAGTAATTTAGCTTTAATAATAGCTCAAAGTTAATTAAGAAGCCCTATCTAAGACTTGTACAGAACCTAACCTGTAAATAAATCAAGGATAATCTAGCTTTTTATTGATTCTGGAGTTATGAAGGAGGCTTCTGGTCCTTACTGTGCTCATAAGTTGAGGAGCCAGGATTATTTTTGCTTGCCAGTATAAGGTGTTGCTCTAATAAAAGGGGAGAAGATGAGGAACAGAAAACAGCAAGTGAGCAGAATGTTTTTTTCCTCTGTGTAGTCAAGGCAGAGTGGCGTGTACCGCGAGCCATGGGCTCGTCTCTTTCGCTCACAGCCAAGTACACAGCAGGCCAAAGAGCTCCATCTTTCACGTTAGTACACAGTCCAGAGCTGAGGTCATCAGACTCCAAACCCATAAGTAAAATAAGGCACTTTCTTTTTTTCTCAACACTGTAAATGCTTAATGAAAACAAAACAAAAGGCTGTTTTGGTCTTCAAAACATCTTCATTCACAGAAAGAATTTTTGTAATGAAATAAAGGGCTTCTATTTTCCTTATTTAACTTTACATTTCTTCAAAATACAAAAGATTGAATTTCTGAAAAATATACTTTTATGCTTCTGCAGTACCCCTATATAATAAAAGTATATATTTTGTAATGTGTGTTTTTTTCATACACTCAGTAACAGTTTTAATACATGTTAAGCAGATAGGCAAGCATGGCTTTAACACCCTTAAAAACAAGGGTGCCTTGTTTAAAAACAATGCTGCTGAGTAATGGGAAGAGAAATGCTTGTACCTTTCATCTGGTGCATTTCAACTGACTGTCAACCTGTCATTCTCTTGTACCCATCCTGCAGGTTTGGCCCCACCCAGCTTCTGCCCTCTGACCATTAACACTCTCGCCTCCTTTTCGCTTGGTTTCCACAGACATCAAGCTTCCTCCTTGAGCATTTCAGCCAGTGATCTTTTTTTTTTTTTTTTTTTTTTTACTGACAGGAGGAGGTTACAGAAAGGTAGAAGCATGACAGTTCCAAATCACTCACACGGCACACTTCACACCCTAGCCAGTCGCTACAAGGTTGTGGACAGTCTCCTGAACAGAGGCAGGGGCAAAGAGAATGACCACAGAACTGCTCCTCAGGTGTCTTCCCATGTTCTGTCCTTCTCCTTCTCCTCTCTTGGGGCTGGAGAACAGTGGGTATTGGTGGCGGGACAGCTGACGTGGCATGCCATGGCAGGATCAGTTGGACCTTTTTATTGCTTTACTGTTCAGTGCAGGTTCAAGGCCCAGATCACTTGACCAGAAAGGGCCACAATGAAGGTGACGGGGATGAAGGTTTGGTGGCGTTGAGTTGCTGCGTCGTACAGTTAGGGTGAAAAGCTGCACCTTCGACTGGCCTTGCAACCGCAAAGCAGCAGAAAAGATGTTTGCCAGAGAGCTGGTCAGCGGCAGGCAATGCTCAGGCCGTCATTGGGTGAAGAGTTCAGAGATCAGAAGGTCATAGGTTAGTTGCCAGTGGCAGCTGGGTGGTTAGAAAACAAACAAAAGAGAGAAAAAGGAAACAAAAGGAAAAAGATAGAGGAGATTAGTTTCAGCTAGTGATGACTGGATGACAATATGACAAAACTAATCACAGATAGAACATCAGCAGATTGACATCTATATGAACCTCTAAAATCATAGACAAGCCCACTCATGTCAAAAAGGTGGGAAATAAAATCAATTATGAAATTATATTAAACTACTTAACATGAGGCAATGGTTAGTTGCAGTCAATAAACATCTAAACAGAAAAGAACCAAGAGGTCTTTGTTTTGAAGCCATCTGACTGCCCTGATGATGCAAACTCACGAGATTCCATTTAAAACACACATTTAGAGAAAAACTCCTAGTGATAATTTAGAACCATAAAAAAATTTAAGTGGAAAAACAAGTGCTTGTTTTTTTACTCAATAAAACTTTATTGCTTTTCAGGTGTTTGTGGTCTATTCACAACAGTGTCAAAAATATAGATCTCAAGAGACAAGTCATCACTAAACAATTCTGAAAAAAATCTACACTTTACAGAACATGACATAGTAAATAGAACGGCATACAAAAACACTAAAGGCTCAAGTAATCTGTATGACCGTCTACTAAAAATATTGAAACTGTTGTATTACTTACAAAAAAATTGTGGAATAATTTTTGCTTTGTGTAAATAACATCTTGCATTTTTACATACAATTCTGTCTTCTGTATATTTCTTTAAAAAATACAAATTTATATATTTTATTTAACCACTGGTCAAATTCTATTCTCTTAAAAAAAAAAAAAAAGCAACAACATGAACAGCTGACAACAGAGATCCACAGAGTAATATGTTAACAGGACACACACACACATACCCACACACACGCTTCATGGACACATGGTGTTTACCACTGTATGTATTGTTTCTGACATGGCTCGGAATCGGCGTATGCCACTCGAGGTGATGCTCAGAAAGAGGGAGTGGCTGCTGTTCATCAGTGTCCAGCAGATAGACATGTATATGACTCTACTCTAAACTGGTACAGTTAGTGGCCACAAACGCCATTTAAATTTCTGTTAAGGTAAAAATACCCTCCATGTTTCCACTACATTTTTTTAACCCCTTATAAGCTGCTGCAGTGTTATTAACTTTAAAAACACGCATATTCCTCTGTGTTAAAAAAAATGGAGATATTACAAGAACCAGTCAATGGAGCTCATTAGCCAACATGAAATCAATGTTCAACTATTTCCTGCAGGCCAAGTCTGTACGCACAATTGCTACAGTTAATTAAATACATATTTAGACAAAGTCAGTAGCAGAGCACAGGAGACAAATAACTACATGGCTGCAAGACTGGCCATTAAGTGACACATAAATTACTGTAATTCTATCCTGAAATATCTTAAACACTTAACTCACACTGGCAGGTGATAAAATCTACATACAAAATGTAATGCACAACAATGATATTACTACCTAAAAAGTGCAATTGCTTCATGGAAGGGGATGTGTGAAGTGACACTGCATTGCAGCCATAGTCCATTTACCGCCATAAAACACTATTATCCATTTAAATGTGTGTTAGTCTCTGCTTGATGAGGAATATGTTGATTATGAATGTTTTCCACTGTCTTGTGTTTTACTACAAAACGTTTGTGAGTAATAGCTTGGTGTTTTAATACTTGCTTAACACTTTAAAGGTGCAGTCGAATGCGTCTGTTCACCTTGGTCCTAAAACAGTTACCCTATGCATACCTCACTCTCTGGTTAAGCTGACAGCCCAACAAGACTTATAAAATAAACAACCGCTTCAATAACCAATAGAGCTTATGTGATCTTTGCTTTCCTGTATTAAATGCATTCCACCTGGCCAACTCCTTTTATGTCACAGGATCCTAAAGTTTTCTACAGAAAAAAACATATATGCAATAAAATTACACCCCAAGGAAAAGCATTTGTTTGGATGAGGAACAACATGTCATTGACAAATTATGAGATTAAATATCACAAGTGTTTGTAAGCAAGAGAGCCCAGTAAGATGCACAGTTCATGCAGTTAAAACAGAGTTGTATCTGTAACCATGTAAACCATCGGAGCAAAGCCTGTGTGTGTGTGTGTGTGTGTGTGTGTGTGTCTCAGTCATATTCCACTCACACGTGCGCAAGAGCATTTGGCAGTGTTGCAAATGAACATGAACACTGGAGCTAAACTAACCTCTGTCAGCGGTCACGACCCTTTGGTAAGGGTGGACTCGTACGTCATGCCTTCGGACCTTAGCGGCCACTGCACCTGCTTCGATGGCAACATCACACCAAAGCACAGTGTTAGAGCATTCATCCTAAATACACTCCATGATTCATCAATGACATAACTTTTTTCCTAAAGTACAAAATCAAGAAAATTAAGACAAACAACTTCTTTTCAGACAGAAGAACGTAAGTACAGAAGACATCAGTGTGATTTCTCGCCCTGGACTTGGACTGACAGTGGTCTGTGCTCACTGGAATCCTCAACCAATGACATCAGAGACAATCGCAGGCAGCACCAGTCACGTGATCAGAGAGGAGGGAAGAGGCCATGGCCAAACACTCATCTGTTCCACAATGAACAGATAAGGGAGACTATACTCTGAAGCCAGTCAGCAGGAAAACAGCTGCACTGAGTTAAGTGATTAGTAAAGCAAAAGATTATTTCCTTATTTATTAACAAATCATAGTAGTCAGCAAAGACTGTTTCAGTCAGTGTAATCAGCAGTGCAGAGCCAAATGCCTGCCTGTGTCGCTGAGCCAACACCCTTTTCCAGCTGCGAAACAAAGCAGATGTTAACACTGGGATGGGAAATAATGGGTGGGGTAAGACCCTTCTTGGATGTGCTTAGCCTTTTGTGGGGAAAGCCACACCTAGAGGACAGAAGAAGTGAATTAGCACTTGCAGCATCTGTCCTGTGGGAAGCAATACATCTTGTCCTTAACTGACCAACAATTTGGATCACTGCCACTAATGCCCATTGTTAGCCAAGGGCCACAGAAGTTAATATGTGGGGTAAACGTGGTGTTTGGTGACAGTGCTATTCATGTAACACATACTATTGGTATTTCAGAGAAATTATTCTCCAGTCAGAGGGAACCCATCAGGGCCAGGGGCTTACCTAGTACACCACTGGAATCGATGGGGTACTCCAGTATGGAGGCTGTGGGTGCCAGTGTGTAAGGGTACTCATAGGGTGTGTAGATGAGGCCAGACTCAGGCCCTTGAGGGACCAGGGCAGCTGCTGGGTGAGGTGTGGCCCCTGGAACCAGGGCCGAAGTCTGGATCTGCCGGATCAGGGGCATCAGAGTGGGTGCAGCAGGCGCGGGTGCTCGCAGGGCAGCCGGGGGCATCGCCGGGGCAGGGGCTGTAATGATGCGCGGAGCCTGGGCAGTTGCAGCCAGGGAGAAGGCGAGTGAGGCTGCAGGTAGAACAGGTGGTATAGGGGTCGGTTATGGTGTAACAATTTTAGCAATTGTACAGAATAACCTGCTGACATCAGAACGTCTCTTTACATCGATATGGAATTTTTTGTATATTGTTACATTTCGGATTTTAATACAAGCAGTTCAATACAAGTTCAGTTTATGCAGTGATTCAGTAATGCCTGATAAGCACAACACCAAGAGTGATACATTCTATGTGATTTACAGACTGTGGGTTACCAAAAAGGAAACACAACTGGGATTAATTTGGGAAATAAGGGACTGTGTGTTAGCACTTTACTGGGGCTCTCAATCCAAGATCCAAGGCAAAGGAGCTGAAATGAACTCATAAAGGGCCTTGTGAGTGATCATCTGCTCTGACCTCTGCTCCTGGTTACACAATGAGCAGTCATTTCACAACTCCCCATCATTTGTGCTATTGAAGAAATTCTTTAGTGTAGAAAGTTTAAACAGATTTTAGGGGAAGTGGCTCCAATTAAAAAACACTCGGCAGTGTTAATGTTTGCAACCCCTGATCCATGGCTTTGTTTGTGTTAGCCCCACCTTTCCCCACCAGAGACCACCCTTACGCGATTTAATGTTGGCATCCCGATAGGTCCCGTTGAGGATGGCCAGTTCCATCAGCTGCATCTTTTTCAGGCTGTCCTCCCCCTCAGCCTACCAAACACAGAGAGAGGATGGCTCATCACTAGAGCTGACAGCACAAGGAGGAAAGGTTTGGGTATGCTGCTGCCACTGTTTCCAGTAAGGTATGGCAAAGATACAGCTCTCGGTCCATTAGTAAATCCAGACTGTACCACCAAGTCTCACCTGAATCAATTTTCAAACCCTACAGAGCTATAAGCCACAGCTGAAGTGTGGGGAACACACTGCTCCCATGTGGGATTTTGAGTTTTTAAAAATACAAGTTCAACTCACACACTTCCAATCACACTCCTATTTCCTTTTCCACAATACAAATCTTACAGTAGCTTTCAAGAGAACTACAGTCCACAGCATGACAGATTTCTACCATAGCTACTGTGTCTCCCAGATACGAACCAAGAAAAAAAAGGCTACAAAGGACACAGCTGGCACTCAGAAATGCCACAATCATGTAGAGGTGTTGAAATCTTCAAAGCTTAAAAAACAAATCATATTAAAATTCACCAAAGAGCTCCTTTAAGGAAACCAACTGAAAGAACCAGAAATTTGCAGACCAGCAATCTATATCTCTGTGGCTCTTCCCCAGGTGGATGATCATGATAAATTATGGACTGAGACATACAAACCCACAAAGGTCTAACAAATCTTATTTCTGTGGCTTCATGACATCAAATGTATGGATAGAACAGAGAAATTGCTTGCAGGGAATTTTCTTTGATGGATACTTAGTTAATACTTAACTTGAGACAGAATAGTCTCTACAGCAGTTTACTTATATGTTCCATTGGGGGACGATATGTGGGTCTTGGTACTGATTTTGCGTACAGACACATAGACAAAAATCACAGTCCTGGCTGTGGTTTGTATGGATCAGGTTTCTGTCCATGAACATGGCCTGTAATTTCAGCACAAGGTTAAACAGATCAACTCTCTGTGACCATCCCCTATGCAAACCAACTCACACCTTTCCACCTCAGCCCTTTAGGCAGTTTGTTTCTCCCCAATGTCCTGCTTGCATCCATCTTTCATCTACCATCACCACTGTTCAATTCAGGTTTGCATATGCTGGTATGATAAAGAAAAATATATAAAAAGATATCTAGCATTTCCACAAAACAACCCTCCAGAAGCAAAGGACTTAGTGGTCAGGTGGGATTGAGATGAACGGGATTTATTTTGGGAGAAAAAGTATGAAGAGGATGAACTGACACCTTAAATCTCGATGCTTATGTATTTCAGTCTGCTGCCTGTTTGCGTCCAGCGCTGTGTTGTGTGCCATTATCAGTTTGGGGTTCCCTACATTCACAGGAGATTCAGCTTGAGGGGCCAATGGACACAGTGAAGCCATTACATTTGCCTGCTTTATGGAAACAACTCGAGCCACAAAGGAAACAATGCAAGCAATAAGCCCACAAAAATAGATACCCGCTATATTCACACACTGATCCTGATCTTGCCCACGACTGGTAGTGAGCTTCAGTGACAAAGACAAAACTAATGACAGGTGACTGAGTGGTTACGGCTTCCACTGGAATAATTATGTAATTTGTTTAAATTTGCAATAAAAGCTCTTGTTTCATGAGTGGGAGCCCCATATAACAGAATAAGTTTTAAGGAATCCCCCTGGGAGAAATCAGGACAAATAGCCAGTTTACTCCTCTGTGTGTGTGTGTCTGTGTGTGTGTGTGTGTGTGTGTGTGTGTGTGTGTGTGTGTGTGTGTGTGTGTGAGTGAGAGAGAAAGAGAGAGAAGGACAGAGTTTAAATAATGAAGAAACTCAGCACAAGTTTAAAAAAAATGTAAAGATCATGTAACATACCTATTGCACTCAGTTCTATCATAATCTGTTCTAGTCTGTTTTGTGATGGGAAGAAGTAGAAGTCCTGTAGCTGTCCCATGCTAAACTGAATCAGAAATGAACACCGATGTATTTTTTAATCCTTCTTAGGGCACAGCAATCTCATAAGTGTGCGTAAAGTTTAACTGAAGTGTTAGGTTTTATGGAGGTGATTTTGCTGACCTCAAGTGTAACACACAGCATCTCAGTGCTGTAACCTAAACAACTTTAAGTACTTTTTCAGGTACTCAAGGTGCCCTCCAGTTTATGGGAATGATGGGTAAAGAAGCACAAAGAAACAAAAAATTTCCAACTGTCATTTTGTGTGGACATATTCCATACAAAACACCCTAAATCACTTTCATCAAAACATGTAATGAATGTAATGAGGCCTGCAGCTCATGATGCCACTGAAACACTCTATAAAAACCATATAAGTAACAGTCATTGGACAATATGCATTTGTTGTCTTGTGATTCTCACTCTGCTCTTTCCGCCAGCTGACAGACGGCATTGCACCAAGCATGTGACAATGTTTCACAGGAGTACCCTGAACGCCTCAAGTAATTCTGTAATTCTTAACGGCAACTCTCCCTGTGGGAGGGGGACTTAATTATTTATCTTGTTGTTTAGCAGCAGTTCTTAGCCAAAGTGACATATATACCTGGCAGTTTTACTTTTTATCTAATGGGATGAGTTTTACTGAGTGAAGTCAAGCCAGTAAACTTTCTCAAAGATACAATGGCACTTTATGGCTTTGTACTGCTATCATTCTGGATTAGATGCATGTTACCTCCTGTCCTAAAGAAACGTGAAACTACTACTTTTACCTCTAATGGTCAGTACTTGATTTATTTGTTTTTAAGTTACATTTATTGTCTTCATATAGCATTCTGTATTGCACATCCCAATTCTACAGTTACACAGCTACACATTTTAACTGCTGAATATATTCAAGGGAAAACAGTAAACTAGCATACACTAGCAGGCGCCTTCTAAGAGTTTAACTTTTAATCGCAAACCCTTGTTAACTGCTATAATCTGCTGACACCTTCATTTGCCTCTTTGGGTGGGTCAAATTCCAGAGCTTACAACATCCTTTGGTCTGTGATGCTCTTTGAAACAACCCCCCCCCCCAAAAGCAGCTTCTCCCTCTGGTGTGATTAATGACTGTGGTGAGAAAGTCAAACTTGCACAGGATGTGTCCTCTCAGCTAACACGACAACCCACCAGCAGAGTGCCAATCTTGCTCAAAAAATAAATCCTACAACCCAAGAATGCATATGTAATTACTAGAACTAAAAAGGAACATCTCTGAAAGTAAAACAAGCAAGTGTTACAGAGACAATTATAGTTACAAGAACAATTTGAAAACTTAAAAAAATAAAAACTAACTTTAGACATTCTTCTCTAGACTCCAAATCACACATTGTATATTTCAAGTTTGCACCAGGTGAGCGGAAAAGCACTCTGAGCATCGTGTGTTGTTTGGTCAGTAAAAAATTTTCAAAGCTCCTGGAGTTCCTCTGTGATTCCAGTCATTTTCAACATAGGGAGATGTGGAAATATGATTTTAAATAAAAAAGAATATAGAGTCAGTGAGTTGACCAGGAAAAGATAGGAAAATGAAGCAGTAAATGTGAGGACACAGGGAGAGAACCAGGAAATGAAGATGGACGGATTCTTACCAATGATTTTACTGTTACCCAGAACTCTCTCTCTCTCTCACTCTCACACACACACACACACACACACACACACACACACACACACACACACACACACACACACAAACATGCAGGGAATCTCTGTCTGGACCTGACAAAAAGCACTCAAATTCACAGGGACAGTAATGGGACAAAGTTCATTTGGCTGCTGGTGCTGGAGGGATAACCATTTATTCCCTCAGGAGATGCTATACAGCTGTGCAGTGAACACAGATAAATTAACACCAAAATGTTTCAACACAGTGCGCAACACACAAGTTAACCAATACACAATCAATCCAATCAGTGTGATTTTCATACTTTGGAATAGAAAACCCCTTAAAGGCTTCTGCCATCAATTTAAGAGTGTTCCATCACATGAGCCCTAAAAAATCCCACTTTTCACAAAACACACTTCCACACACACGCACAGTGTTTACAGCTCTCTGCAGGCAGAACACCTGCAGTGTGTGTGTTTTTCAAGGCAGTTATTCAAGAACTCCCACAGTTCATTATTTCACAGGAACAGCTTCAACTTGGTCCCCAAGCTCATGCCTTTCCTGTGCACTGCCTAAGCACAGCCTCAGCTGGGCCCAACACCACATGACACGAATGGTAATGACCATTGTGGCTGCTTGCTAACAAGTGCTGAACTGCTTTCAACAGAAACTCCAGATATAATAGGCACTTAAGAGAAACACCTCCTGTTTTAACTCCAGGTTTTTTTTTTATTTGAAAGTATAACTCTTTATTAAACATTCTGTCAGAAATGTAACTATAGGAACAATAGCAGAGGCTATCTTTGATTAGCATCATTTGTTATGCATGCTTCTGATCATGTATAAGGGAGAGGTTGAGATGACAGCAGCAGGGAGAGGCAGAATATTAAAGCAAGCAAGAGAAAGAAACAGAAATAAAAGAAGGACTGAAGGCGTTGGATCATAATTAAGTGTTGAGAATGCCTTCCAGATCAGTCTTCTGGAAGACTGTCAGCAGGAGTTTTTCTTCATTATCTCAGGTCTGAAATAAAGGCTATCCCTAATGCTAAGAGCTCTGGAAAAGGGGCCAGTCAATCTAGAGAGCATAAACCTACTCAAAATGCACCTTCAGTAACAAGTAATGAATGGGTTGGTGGGGCTGCGGCAAACATGCAGTACATGAGCCCTGGTCCTGGGTTTTATTTTCAACTGAGCCCTTTAATAATTTGTCATGATTAAACTGTTGATAGTATAAATCACACAATGTCAAAGCAATTTCTAACTGCACAAATTCCAGTATATTTTCATTTTAAGAGAGAAAAATAATCCTCTTTGTTGAACTTTTCATTATTATAGAGAAGTACTGAAGAAAAAAAACAGATTCAGTTCAATACTAAGACAATATTACTTAATGTGAGGCATGTTAATCAACAGATCAGAAAAGTATATTCTCAGGGATCTACAAAGTCCAGGTTAAAATCCAATGGCCAACTGAGTAGCAGATATAATGGTATCCACACACCATTTTAGCTGTATAAAAAACATTCTTCTGCTATCTAAATGTGACAGTTGATATGTACATAAATATGTGATGGGGAGAAATGAATTTACATGCCTACATGCTGTTGTCAAAGCAGTTTGTCCATCAGTAAGATCAGATTTCAGGGTGAAACACCAGTCATGGTCAGGACATCAGGTTTTTCCATGCGGCATTCTGTATACTTAAGTCTGTCTCATGCTCATTATATCTTCAGCTCACTAGGGTGTTGATCAAATTACTTAAATTAGTTGCGGTGATCAACCAGCCTGAATTAAGAGCCTGTGTGTGCATTGTGTGTGCACGTGAGCGATTGCAACTGCTTGTTATGAGAATGAGATCATCTGTCAAGAGAACTCAGGGGCAGAGATGGCACTAGGGAAAGAGTAAAATATGACTGCTGTACTTCATCTACTCGAACCAGTCACCAAGTCACACACACAGCGGTTTCCAGAAAGCAAACGGCCTCTTGCATGCCTCTGTTCCCACAAAGGGACTAAAATTGCTGATATCATAAGTTCCTTTAAAAGGTTCTCTGTCCAAATATGACACAGTACTTTTTGCCTCTAAGTAGAAGAGACAAGTTGACATTCCACAATAATGCACAGCATCACTGCACAGGGCAAGCTAAGATAATTGGTTTTTAAATAAGACCTTTTTTTGTAACTGATTTAATTTTGTTGCCAAAACAAAAATGTACACAACAAGACACCCTGCCCATTTATACAGAAACCAAGCTCCATTTTCAAAAGTTGAGTTTCCTGCATTGTATAAATAATCCTCAATGGCTTTGTAACCTAGCATGTGGGCAGAAGGTGGTGTTGTAACTGATTTGCCTGAGCAAATTCCAAACTGACAAGATACCTACAAACACAAACAAACAATCATAAGTACAGGGAGGGTGCTTTAGACAAGCAATCATACAGCAGTGCACACAAGAATTATTATTTGTGTATCTTGACATTTTCTACAACAGTTTAAGTGCCTAGCTCAAAGTACAAAATCTGGTTCCTTAATCATAACACCAAAAAGCTGCTCTGTTGTTATCGGAAGACACTTATCTTATTGAAAAGACAAGATAGATCCACCAAGGCAGCTGGAATCATGACTCTATGAACTTATAGTTAAACAGATGTTTATGAGGCTCAAATCTGGCAGCTCCTCCACCATCAGGAACCATATTATTTATTTTTTAAGGTGGCCACTACTCACCGCTGGGATCAAGAGCTTCTTCACCTCTTCCACTGCCCTCTTCAGTTTGATCTCTGCCCTGTTTTGTGAGTCCTCCACAGTGATGAGAACGTGGAGATCCTCATTGAGGTGCTCCCAGTTTGGCTTTCCCCGGTTCTGTTCTTCCTGAGTTGAAAAAATTTCAAAACTCCAATTTAAAAGAGAAATTCTGAATTGGCTCAACTAGATGAAGTTGGAAAAAAATGTTCCATTCGAGTCCTCTGCACTAAACATTCTTCAGAAGAAAACTATGCGCATGAGCAGTTCTTTAACTGCTGCAGCTCCTTGCAGATCCACTGATCATCTGTAACCTTGACTGTGATGTTTGAATGCATCATTTTTCTGAAGGACATTCCATAATCACTACAATCAACATTTCAGTTGCAACAGAATAATGAGTAAAAACAAGCACAAACACTGAATTCAATTAACCTTAAAATCAAAACAATGAAAACAAGGGAAAAAGTTGAGAAGCCTTTGATGTGTCTAGAGTTGCCCTTGTACTGTTCTTCACATCAAATGGTGTATACATGCAACCATGCTCCTGGCCTCAAGGAATTTGCTATACAGCAAGAGAATTTAAAAAAGGACTCACATACAGAAAAGTCTACACAATGACCAGATTGAGATCAGCATTCATGCTGGCCATACAAATTAACAACTGCATACAGTGAGAAGCATACATATTGGGGCAGTGAAGTAAAACTAGTTATGAAATTTTTGTTCAGCATCAAAAGACAAATATGAGGCTAAAGTACAGTGTCAGCTTGGAGTAATGTCTTTCATACATCATAAGGATTGTTAGAATAATGTCAATTGTAGTGTTTAGACCCCAGTTTCAGCTAAGCATAAAGAATGGGGACAAATCTGTGAGTAGGTGGTTCTAACTGCTCTGGTGTTCCATGTTTCCATCACTGTGCACAAGAGGGGTACAGGGGTGTAGGACTGGTTGTAGCCAATGGAGTCTGTCCTCAGAGTTTAGTTTTAAGGGAAAAGATGTAACCAAAACAAAAATTGTACAATTGACTACAATGGAAGAATAATCAGTTGTGAAGATGAGATTAAGTGAAACTTCAGAACTATTACAGAGTAATTAAGCATCTCATCATCATCAGTATAAAATACCTTGGAAGAAATTACTGGAGGAGTTAGCAATTTCTGATGACCAGGTCATTTAAAGAAGACCATGGCAAATGACACCAGAAATATCATTAGAACTGGAAAGAAAACCCCAAAATAGCAGCCAAAAATATCTTGCATAACCTGTAGAGTGCAGGGGGTGAAAGTATTATGATTTACCATTCTCAAAGGACTTTGAGAGGAGAAATACTGCAAGATGCAAAGTTCTCATTAGCACCAAGAACAGAAAGGCAAGATTGAAATTTGAAACGTACAAACATAACACAGAAAGATTCAGGAGCAAAGTTTTATTGACAGAGGAAGGAAAGATAAACCTTTATCAAAGTTACGGGAAAGGGAAAAGTGTGGAGAAAGAGCACCTCATCTGGGAAGCACAGGGGAGACAGTGCCATAACTTGGGCCTTTGTGGCTGCCTCTGGAATGGGCTCACTGGTCCTTATTTATAATATAAGTTATGATGTAGCACAGGAATGAATTATGAAGTGTACAAAAACACCTGATCTTCCCATGTCCAAAAAAATGCCTCCAGACTCAATCAGTGAACGTTCCTAATATACCAAAATTCTATTTAAAAACATACTCTACATTTAACCAAATTAAGTTAGTCTCTTGATTTAAATCCAGATTGCATTTCACATGTAGAAAAAGAAACTTAAGTCAGAAAAACCCCAAGATGAGCAACAGCAAAGGACCGTACCAAGAGTCTGGTGATGTCAATGGGTTGCAGGCTGAAGACAGTTATTGCACTAGTAAGTGGTATGTGATAAAATGCTAACTTTACACAACTAATTTAAATTGGCCTTCAAATATTTATGCTCAGATGAGAATGGAGAGGGAACAAAACATAAAAAAGGCAAGGTTACAACATTGTTTATCCCATATGGTAAATACTAGCCAGAAATAAAAAGTTGACATACATATAATTTAGCCTTATACTTATTTTTAGGTGAAATTTCAAGAATGAAACAAAAATAACCAATTTTGCTTTGCTGTGTCAATGCTTAAGCCTTTTAAACAAATGTGCTCTTTATTTGTAGAAAGAATGAAACATAGACAAGAACACACTGAAGCTTTTCAACAACTGCTGTCTCAACGTGAGCCTTAAATTCACCACATACCCTGGCAAACAGACAGTTTACTGCCAAGATGAGATCTATAAAGTATTCATAAATCCCACAGTATAACAAGAGAGTGCCAAAAAAACAATTAGTACATATGATTAAAAATCAAATGTTTAATTTCTATTTTAATTGATACTAATATCTGTACAAGACCCTTGAAAATATGAATACATAGTTAATTCTCCTGAAACAATCTGCAGTGCACTATATCTCAGCTAAATAAGCTTGCTAACTTCATATTAAAAGGTGAAAAACTTGGTAAATTAATAGTGAACATAGCCTTTAGCGCTTATAGGGCAAAGCACGTGGAATTTTATCACCTGTGCAGTTTCAACAGTAAGGGTTGCCAGTAAGAAGTTTTTTTTGTTATTTGTTCTTACGTGTATTATGAGCATCATATGTTGTGCGTCTTATGTGTTCAGCTGCTGTATGTCAAATTCCCCTGCAGGGATCAAGAAATCAATCATATACTATAATGTCCTAATTGCTTGAAAACTAATTTGGCTAAAAACAGGGAGAAAGTTTTGCAGCTCCTATGACAAGCTGACTCACTTCATATGCTACATACCTGCATTTGCTTTCTAAACACTATACTGTAGCTATAGATTTAAAGTTTTACCATACAGTGATATAAAGCATAACTGGCTTGAATGGATAGGGTATGCTTAAAAATAACACAAACCGGAACATTTCTTCTAAATCTCTTTCAATAAAATTTGCTTTAATTAGATTGTCTATAAAAGTAACAAAACTTTAAATAAAGTTTTGTAATATAATCATGAATAGCTGATTTGTGTAATTTGTGTAGTCAGTTTTAAAAAACTGCAAACAGCTTTATACCCTCACCCTCCCAAAACATACACTTGCTGTTCTGCTGTAATACAGCCCAATTAAATGTAAGTACCTTTAATTTTCCATCATTGTTGACCAGCTACAGGGGCCATCAAAACACTGGAAGTTGGCATTAAAACCACCAACTGCCCTGTATTACACTGTCAGGATGCAGACTATTCAGCTTCCTGAATGCTGCTCATTTAGACAATGTGTATGTGGAAAAAAACTAAATTAGCAACACTGTGGATATCGACTCGTGTAATTCAAGTATCACAGAAAATTTAGTCCAATTGTGTGTACAACTTCAGATCATGATCAAGAGATACCTATTGGCCACACTCCCTCTGCACACCTTACCTTCTTCTTGTCCCGCATGGAGCCTTTCCCTCGTACCATGATCTTGCAGCCGGTCTCTGCCTCCAGCTGCTTTGCTGTCAGCCCCCGTGGACCTAGGATCCTCCCCACAAAGTTAAACTGTGGAACAAAAAAGGACAAAACAGATTTCCACTGTCAAGTACAGTATATTCTGCACTTAACAGTTTCACACATCACATGTCCTAGAATTTTAAAATGCTTTACCTTATGTGTTGCTCTGTATTTGTTGTTTTGGCTTATTTAGAGACATGGATTTATATTTGTTTTTCCTAAAGACACTTTAGAAAAAAGAAATAACAAAAAAAATACTGAACAGATACACAAATAACACATCCAAAAGTGTAAAAAGCAGAACACAAACTAATCCATTTTGCCCTAAACAAAAAACAATTATCGAAAAACATGTAACATTAACATCAGAATGCAGAACCATCCATAAATATTTCTGGCACTTCTCACTGATGGTTACACAACAGGGAGCTAAATGCAAACTGGCATTAATGTTTTTCATATGTATGCCCAGGAGTGATTTGAAGGACACTTCAGTCCACTTTGAGGAAAACGAAACACCCGAGTCTCCTCGCTTTCTGTCCAACAAAACAAACGACGGTGCAATCGCAATCCTACACCCAAGCTCACACTCCCACCGCTTCTACTCTTTACTAAAAGGTTTGAATTATGAAAGTTGAGCCTCTTCAGCCAAGTGCCTGTCCTTACTGATACCCCCACAATGCACCGCTGTACCAATCATTGAGTGCATTCATCCATTAAATGCAAGTGCAGCCTGCCACTGGCATGCAGGCCTTTGCTGCTCCAGCCAAATGTGGTAAGTTATTGCACTTAAACACTTCCCATTTCTACAGGTGCCTGAGGCAGGTGCTCCACTAAAGGTGACCAGATAATGATAAGTACATCAGTTGGACATTAAAGAAACAACTGATAAATGTTTTGGATGCAGATCAAAGGAAGAGATCCAACTGTTGATTCACATGAGAAGACAGCAGATCAGTTACAGGAAACTGACAATACTGACAGCTACTCATCCCTACTGTTCAGCTATGCCTCAACAGCTCACTTGTAATTGCCCAACGTAACGACAGCTTTTCAGCAAAGTAATATCACCCAGGCAATATATCCCCCTTCAGCAAAACAATAATCCCCTGGCAAAATTTCTTTTAGTGAGCCATATATAGCTACCCTACAAAAACACAATAAACAAGCTGAAATGTTTCAACAAGCAAGTCACACATGGCCATAAACAAGCAATAACTGTTTAGAAACTTAATAAACAACCTCCTGCTGCTGGTCCCAAATATAACACCCAAGCAAAAATGTGATGAATACACAAGTAAATAAACCAATGGAAATGCATCAATGGATGTCTTCCGTATCTACATCTAATTGTACGTTTATCTCATTTCCTGTTCTCAAACCACACGTCACTGACTGAAACATCTCAGAAATATCTTCACACTAGAGTACAAGTTTACATGCAGTACTGTAAATTACACAAAACACCTGTTTGATTTAGACCAAAACAGGAATTGTGTAGAATTTGAAAAAAGAAACAATATATATGGGATTAATTTAACAAGGCGGTAGTTTTATTTTGGCTTTGTTAATTTTACTGTTCCAATGTGCTCTTTAAGGCCCCTTTTGTCTCAGGTGTGCCCACTATTCACAAATAATAAGGAGCTGTATGACATTTCTCTCACACAGGTGTCTCTCTTTCAGTGCTCAGGAGGTATTGAGACAGCCAAACAGATCAGTACTAACAGGAGTCACATCGCCACATGCATCAACTGGATGAGTGAATATAAAACATTCAAGCATTTGGTACATTTGGCTTAGTCATGCACACTGCCCCAGGTTTATGGCAATAAGGAAAGGCTGCACTGACAATATATCTTGTCTTTTCTACAGCACTAATATCGTCCTATAGTTTGCATCTTTTCATTTTGTGACACTGCAGGGAGAGGGGAAGGAGAGGTTAGGGCTGGTTGACTGAGCATTCTGAAAGCTAGGATACATGTAGCCGTGCTTCTTGGCATCACAGCACACCACTTAAAGCTTTATGACCACTTAATACGCGGATTCTGCCTGCTTAAATAAAAAGGCCCATTAAAACACTCTCTTACTACACAAATATGAGCTGGCATTATTCATAGGTAAAGGCAATTTATTGGAAAGAAAGCTTTACTTTGTGTTTCAGAGGCAGAAAGTGTGCTAGTGTTTGTATGGGTAAACCAAAGAATGTAAGAATTAATGTGTCTGTACAAAATTGTTTCTTTAAGCTGACTGTATGGACATAATGAAGGTGTAAGTGTGTGTCTGGTCCACTAACAAACTTTCACTTTGGGAAAATGAGTGTGACACTGTCTGCACACACCCAACCTATGTGTGCATGTGATCTGCCCTCTGCATTCCTGTGACACACACAGTTGCAGGCTCCACTAGCTGGGCCCATTTTATCAACCCCCCTTCCTGGAAAGGACCACAACGTGTTTGCTAAGTGCTTCACATTTGTTTTAGATGAATCAGGACCCCGCAGCTTTATGACTTGAGAACTTATCTCCAGTGAAACAGTATCAGTGTTGCACTTTTCGGACACATTTAAACAGAGAATGAAAACACTGTGTCCCAAGCATCAGACTTCAATGAAAACAGAGGACTTACAGTTTTCTGCTTTATAAGCTGGAATCTCACTTTAAAAAGGATTGAACAACAAGGCTGGCGTGTAGCTATTATGCAGCTGATATGGCCACTTGGTCCATCTGGGAACAGCATTCATTGGATCAACTACTCTGATAACCCAAAGGGGTCACATAATGAAGGCAACCTTGGGTGTTTCCTCGACAGCGGGGAACAAGGTTAGAGACTGTAGACATGCTCCATAGATCTGCCTGTGATCCTGAGCTCCAGGAAGAATCAACATGGCTTTGTATCTAGGTGGAAACCCTTGATCCCATCTCAGACAGACTTGCAAGGGCTTGGATCCCTTTGGACAGCCTTATCACCGCTGTTCACACTTCATCTCACACTACAGGTCACACGGCACAATGCAACACATACACGGACACTGAGAGATGAATCTCTCATTACTGGTGACCTAATGCAGGTAATTCCAGTTCTACTCCCTGCCACAAAACAATGCAAAGCACTCTCCAGCAGTCTGAACCCTTGGCTGAAACGCACAGGAGAGCCTAGCCACAGTGGGTAGCATTGCACAATCCTGATTCCCCTCAGACTGACCTTATCTGTCAGGCTGTGGAGTGACAGGAGTGGCAGCTGGTGTTTGCTTAGGGTCACAATGCATTTTCTTCCTTTTAAAGCCTCTGGCATGTCCATCCAGCAGCCAGCGGCAAACAGGTGCCAGGGCCGCCACAGAGACCACACGCTGTATATTTAGCACTTATCTAATATATTCCAATCCCCCCCTGTGTGTGCGCATGTGTGTGGTCTTTGTGTATTTACTATTTATATGTGTCCACAGTTCTGCACCATGTATTGCTTCTTTGGGAAATTTTTGAAGCAAAGTTTCCAACAAAGTTGGTTCATCGTGAAAAAAGACACTGGAAGAATGTAAACACAGATCATTTTGACAAAAAATTATCACAATCACATATTTTAGAGTTGTTTGCATTGTAAAGAAATAGTTGATTTCATTATTGTGAAAGTCCTTGCACTGACAGAAATACATTTATAACTTGAGAATATGATACGGCTTTAAATTAATTTCTGCACAGCTCCAAGCTTGCGTGCACAGTTGAAGCCAATGCCAACCTGTGTCCCACAGATCCTTCAGGTGCTTACTTGGCTACAGTAAGAAATGAGGCTCGTATCAAATCTCTGCACAGTATTCTGAGTAAAATGAGTTGTGTCCAAACTATGGGATCACTGCATTAAAAATTGAATGAAAAAAAAATTATGCACAAAAAGACCAAATTCATCAACAAGGGCAAATTTAAAGAAACTTTTAGTTATCCTAGAGCGATGGGTCTAAACTTCAGTCTCAAGGTCATATCTCTGGCAAAGTCCTCACATACGCATGCACACACCCGCACAGACAAAGCTAAATTAATCACATGTTGCAGCCTCTTTAGCTATGACTGCAACCTCCCATCCCATCACCTAATACGGTACCACACTGGGTTTTGTCACAAATTTGTCCTACTGTGCTTTAGTGTACAATGCTAGCTTACCTTAGCCGCTCTGTTTAATCAAAGCAATGACAGTCCCCAAAGACCAGCAATCCTCCCACAAAAAGGAACTAACAGACTAATTAGAGAATTATTCAACCAGACTGCCCTTGACTGACTTATCAGTAAAGGTGGATATAAGAGCATTAAGCTAGTAGACCACAAGTTTGACAAACTGAGCAATCAAAAATATCTTTCATTAGAGCATTTGAATGAAATTTGGTTTTTACAATACACTAATGTAACAGCCAGGTAAGGCAATAACATAGTGTCGGGCAATTTTTGGATGAAACACAAGGCTAGCTAGCCACAGTTCTACAAATTTCTCTGATGCCTACTCTACTGTTAATTCAGAAGCCATTCCATTTAACCTGTACAAAGCAAGTAGCAAAGGCAAGAGTGGCTGCTGTTCAAGGAGGAGGCCTATGTCAAGTGGATATAATAATCAACTGTTCCCGGGAGCAGCTTCTCCTCCCGCTAGATGGTGTTACTCAGAAAAGGGTACTGACAGAAACATGTAGTCTTCTGACAGCAGCACCAAAGCAGAATACCCCAATGGCCTCAGGTTAAGTTTTTGTTTCTGTTTTCCTTCTCTTCCTTGGGTGGGAGTAGCAGCTCAGGTCAGAAGCTTTGCCACCACAATGAGTTTATTTATAGAGTCAACCCCCCTGCATACACCAGAGAAGAGAATAAAGAGTGTGCGGTGGCTGGCTCCACAGAGCATCTTCCTCTCTTTATGCCCTTGTTGCCTTTGGGGACTAAGTGGTTCACCATGAACATCTAAGGCTACACTAAGCACAAAGGACAAATTGAGCTTCTTGCTCCTAGCCCCAACCATTTCTGTACCCCTGACACACGGAAATCCATTGGCCACCACAGAAAACCTGCAAACTATGTGCTGCATCAAATGTGTGTGAGTTTGTGAGGGTGTATATCAGAGGACAAGGCCAATGATAAGCAGGAAGTTCAGTGAAACTTAAGGTTGCAAATTACATCGCATGCCATGGTTTACGCCCTGTCTATTTATTTTTGTTCTTGTACCAAAAATTCAGCTTAAGTTCCGAAGCCCCCAAATATAACATTTTTTAGCCTAACCATGTATCAGGACTCATCCTGAAATAAACATTTTTTTTTTAAATGCCAAAATTTCCAAAAATTACACCTGCTACTGGTTTATGTTTCTAATCCATTCCTAAAAACCGGACTTAAATTGTGAATACATAACTAGGGAGCCTATCTCCCATTATCTTAAAAAGGAAAAATAATTATCCATTTTAAACCCGCCAACCCGCCCCCCCCCCAAAAAAGATGTACTGTGAAAAGACAGCAATTTAGTATACACAAACATAATTCATTGTAATGAACTATTACATACTGTTTGTAATCACCAAATGAAGAAAAATCTTGATACGTGTGGTAGTAAACAGTGGAGGAAGGGAGACTGTGACATATTCAACAAATGAGCACACGTTCTCCGCATTGCTGCAGCTACGCATGCTCTCATATGCATTTTCCTCTTATACAAGACTGTGACAGTATGTTTGGGCACCTTCCTTCCACCATTTTTATATGCTTTCAATGTTCTCTTTTAATTTCATTGAACTTGTTTGTTCTGCATCTGTTGCTTGAGCAGGGATGAGTTGATGTCTCTGTTTTTATTTATACATTGAGAATTGTATGCGCACAAACTCATTTTGCTGGATTCATACAATACTTGCAGGAGTGGGACAAGCTGGAGAGGAAACTTGCAGTGGACACATACTTACTGTGGATGTTGGCCTCCTATCACAAGTGACAAACCCATAGCAGATCCACCTCACTTTCGCTGCTGACTACTGTTTGCAGCTACAAAACGTATCAAGCATTCAAAACACAAATTTGAATTCTTTGTATGGGGTTCAGGTTAAAAAATAGTATACGGGAAGCCCCAAACTTTAAAAAAAATTTTGGTATTAAAAAAACAAGACATTCTATCAAAAGAACATAAATAAGGAGGATGTGTACCAGGTAGATACATATATAGGTGAAAACAATTGTATTGCAATGTTTTACAGCTGAATTGTGCATAAAAACATCTGTAATGTTTTGTAACTTTGAAACATATTACGTGTCTTACTGCATTGTCTACTGGGTCCCTGTAGAATCTGGTAATGTATATCACGCATTACATTATACCATTTATGTTCCCGAAAATCCATCATAACATCCTAACGGTGAGTGAAGACGTGTTGAATAGCCTGTCATACATGAGTGAGGAGGATCTGCTATGGCTCTGTGTCCAAATGTCAACGATAAATGTCTGTTACTGTACAAGGAGAAGAAAGAAAGTGAGCATGATGATGGGTTGTTATGTGCACAGGTGTTTCACTGAGTTTTAGTGATATTTGTGGAAATTGGCGGCGGTTTTGAGGGGGAGTTGATACAGATATTTTCTTTTTAAAGTAATGGGAAATGGGTGCCCTATTTACGTTTTCCTGGTTAAATTCTGGTTTTCAGAAACGGATTAAAAATGTAAATTGGGGGATAAGTGTACAAGCATCAGTAGTTTTGTACCTTTGGGTCGGAGAACTGATAATGCTGCTATACAAACTGCTGCATATACTTTCAGAGTCCTGTATGTAAATACTGTCTGCCATTTTCCAGTGCTGGTCACCTGGCAGTGAACAGAAAGCTTCACACTACTATTACGTGGCAGACCAAGAGCAAGCAAAATTACTGTTTCTGAACAGATGCATTAGTGTTAACATTAAAAGTTAATACTCTGGCTATTTCTCATCACTTTCTTACCCGGTCTCAATTATTCTAAAAAAAGGTGTTTTCTGAAACCCAGTACTTACGTCTGGATATTCTTTAACAGGCACATAAAGTTTCTCTTGCAGCTGTGCTATGGGACCCACAGCATCAGGCAGTTCTGAAGGCCTCCTTTCTGTGCTGCCATTTAGCGTGTCGTTGTACATGTCCTTCCGTACCCTGCCAATCTCTGAAACACAAGAAATATGGCGTTATCAAGCATACAGTAGAGATGACAAAAGGGCATACCTGCATACCTCTGTCCTTAGCTGACTATATCTTCTCATTCTTGCACAATCCCCCTCATAACTGAACTTACTTCATCATATCTTCTTATATGCTCTCATCTCTGCATCCTTTTAAATCCATCTGTTCAATTTTGAATGAAAGACTTTACAACTGACTTTATTTCCTGAGAAACAAAAAGACTGTGCTTGACATTTAAACAAGATTTATTACTGGTTCTTGCTGCTGCCATTTTTAGCTGTTGGCAGAAAAGCTGGAGAATCACGACACATCGGGTATCACAGCGTGAGATCTGAAGGCATGCTATTAGACCTGCTGTTCCATAAGCTACAGCAAGAAACTCAGCCAAAATAACAGGGCTAAGTAGGCTAGTAGTTAAGTGCACTGCTGTGGTGCCCTTCAGCAAACACCTTATCCTGAATATCCACCTGTGTGAGATGGAAAACATGAACTTTGTATAACATTGCCTTGACTCCACAATGTGGGTGATTGTAGTTATTTTTTAAAAAAACCCTCAAATCTGTGTATCGAAATTTTGGGGTTGGTAAATCAGTTTTGTGGACTTATAACACCATCCCAATGATGTGCTGTACTGGCCTTGCTTGTCACAAGGGATCTGGTGGGGGACAAAGTATCCCCAACTTCCTTCTCACACATACACACTCACAAAGGTGCTAGTTAAATTCTGGCTTCAGCATGACGTGTGTGTAGTGTATGCTGGGGAGTGGTGAGTACAGTGAAACCCTAGGATGAAAACCGGTGCCAAACACTGGTGTGTGTAACCTTCCCTTTACCCCATCAGGCACTGTAGTCAGCATTGGTATGCTGATGTCTAATAAGAGTCCTCTCTTGCTTCACTGCACTAAACCTGAATGTGAGATGTATACAGATGTACCATACAAAACCTCACTCAGCCTCCCTAGTCTACAAAGAATTTCTCCAAAGGCAAGTGAATGGAAGCTTGATTGCTGGAGCACAACAGTGTTCCAGCCACTCTACTGCAAGCAAAGCTTTAGTAAGCAAGTACAAAAGAGACAATGAACATCATCTGCTATTAGTGTGTTTGTACTGCTTACATTTACTGGTTATAGCACACCCGCAATAAGCACTGCACTCACACTTGCAGTGGGTTACAGGGATAATGTACTACTAACAGCCATATTGACAACACCCACAACAAAAGATTACTAATATGTAACGACAGCCGTTATGATTATGAAATAAAATTCAAAGTAAGTTCCAGCATTCATCATCTCTGTGAATGTAAGGTACATATTATGGACCAACACAACAAAACATCTGGACTGACAACGGAAACACAACAGAATATATGTGAGCATACAGTAGAGTGGTGCTATCCAGCGAGAACCACACTTTTCTTGCTGTGGTTGCACTCTTCACCCAGCCATCAAATACTTAACCAATTCTTTCCATGACAGTGGCCAAAGACTGCAAGCTCCAAACCTCTGTGCAATGAATCCTTGTCTTTAAATGGTTGGATATTATGGCACACTTGACCAACATCACTTCACTTGCAACCGTATGTAAAGGATGAAAGAAACATCAAACATTAAACCTAAAAAATCGTTACAGAATACAAAAATGGTCACAAACCAAAATGAGGCTATTATGCCCTCAGGGGATAGCAAAGGCAAAGAAACAACAATTTAACGGTTGGCAGAACAGTCTATTTAAAAACATTAGAGGGCAATAAAAAAAACCCGCTTCTCTCAACAGCTCCAACAAACCCCCACCATTGCTGCCTCTCTCTAACGCCCAAATATACAGTGCAATATAGTTCTGTCATTAAGGCCTGCAAATAATCCTTTAATATAATAAAGTTCACAACTGATCTCATCACCTCCTCGGTTGAGAGGGGGTGGTATCTCTAGTGGGAAGAGACATTAGTATTAAGGTTATAAATTTGGATGGGCAGTACAATCAACATACAATCCACTAGGTTTGCTGACTCCCAGTATAATACAAAACTGACAAAAGCACAGCTTAGCACTGAACACAGTAACCAAAGTACAAATGAAGTTGAGAAAGTGAATAAATGACATAAAATATTATAAAACACTAATCAGAACATAATTTCCAAACAGGCTGATATAAGCTGAAATGAATTAGTGGGAAAGCAATGCCACCTGAAAACAATAAGAAGATAAGAATAATAACTGCAGTAATAGGGATGAAACCAGACATATTTCTTACATTAATGCAATTTCTCAAGGTGTTACTTCAAGGACAAAGACATTAACACAGAGCACATGTGACCTACCAGACAACTTCTCGGAACATGGTTCGAGGATATTACCCAGGCATCTGCAACAGCAAAACCACACGCTTCCAGTTGTGCTCATTTGAAATAGGTGTAAAGAGCAAAAATACAAAAAACTTTTGATTTCCAAGAAGACATTCCCAAGATTCTCAGGGGTTTGTCTACAAAAAAAAAAAAAAAAAAAAAAAAAAAAAAA